>JADRCH010000077.1:6798171-6904323 GCA_019843965.1 Rhynchomys soricoides
GAAGGAAGGAAGGAAGGAAGGAAGGAAGGAAGGAAGGAAGGAAGGAAAACCTAGGCAATAGCATAAAAGTTAGCAACTGACCTGTCATTGCTACATTTTGGGAAAGGGAAAATCAGATTTCCTCAATTTAGTGACAGTGAATATATCAACAATGCCCAGACAAGCCTCATGTTCAGGAGTAGTTGATCAACATATAAAGGACTCTATATTTCTTTGTGTGCTTCTTTTGGTTATAGTTTGAAGAATTGTTTGATGTTTTGCTATTGGCTTTGGGAGGTTTTGTTGTTTAGAATTTTGTTAGTTTCTTTGAGAAAGAATTTAAAATTAGGTGAGTAGAAAGGGGGAACTGGAAGGCTTGGAGTGGTGGATAATATGATCAAAATATATTTAAATTGTCTTAAATAATAAAAAGCATAATAAAAAGTAGAAATTAGCCTCATCACTCAATTTGCTTTTAATGCAATAGTATATGCTTTGGGAACATTTGAATATACAAGGTATTTTTCAGTAAAATAAAAATCATATAAATATGAATAATAAGAATATTGTAAATTAATCAAATTATATATATTTGTAGTAATGTAAATTAGGCAGAATATCAAGAATTGATATATATGCAGCATAATGAATGAATCAATTAATTTGAGACTATTGGAAATAAAATTTGATTTTATACATGTGTTTTGCCAAATGTAGTAAAACTACCCTAAATAAATTATGAAAAAGCTCATATATTATATAAAATTTCTATCATTAAGTTATCATTTAAATGGTGAAGTTATCAAAGTAATACAGTGGTATCTGAAGTTTCATTGGGAAAATAATTATTCCAGATTGTACACCTACAATAGACAAAAGAAATGATTCTTCATAAGTTTAGCTTGGTCATCCAATGAGCCAAATTCTGGTTACCAACAAAGTATGGGCAACTTAGTAAGAGCTACATTACTGAGGGAAATGCTTTACCATTTCATCAATAACTTCAACTTCTTTTATATGGGTTCTCTGGGAGGGGCATAGGCTGAGAACATACTTCTCCTCCATTACTAAATATTAATGGACCCAGTACTTTGAAGAATTTATGTAGTATACCACAGATTGTAAGAGTTGAAGAGACAATGACCATGTCGTACACAAATATAACTATTCGATTATACTCTACATCTTCTTCATGTTCTTATATTCTTTCTTACATCTCTTTTGTGATGTTCCATGGTTTCTGGGGGAGGGTAATAATATTGGCTTATTTAAGACTGTGCCCTCAAAAATCAATTATTCTAAGTTCTTTAACTAGGTTTGAGACTCCAGACTAACTATTGCCTATTGTAAATGTGTAAAGGGTAACTTCCTCATGCAGCACTGGCAGCAATAATAATCTATGAGTATAAAAATAAGTATTAGATAAGGAACATCTAGGTTATTCCAACTTCTGGTGGTACATTTCACCATGGACTATTACTCAACTATTAAAAACTGAAATCAAGACATTCAAAGATAAATGGTTAAACTTGAAAAAATCATCCTTAGTGATATATCTCCAACTCAGTAAGACAAATATTATATGTATTCACTTATATATGGATATCAGTGCTTAGATCAATTATAACCAGTCTATAAATTATAAACAATCGATAAGCCCACAAAAGTTGTAAGTAAGGGATTGTGGTATATAGAAATATCTTTTTAGGAAAGTAACATAGAATAGATAATTATGAATAGATGGGAGGGCTTGGAACAGAAGAATCAAGGTAGAAGGGAGAGGAACTCAAATGAAGGAACACAGGGACAACAACTAAAATTAAGGGCCATTTGAAGGGTAATATAAAAACCTAATACAGCAAAAATATCCAAAAATATACATTTATAGATGTGATCAAGAGAAAATTGCCAAATAATGAGGAAGACAGAGCCCCAGTTGGCTATCTCTGTTCACTGAATGAAGGTTTCAGTACCAGGACTAGGTTACATCTAATTAAGTTGTTGGCAAAAGGGACCCAATGGGAATCCCCAAAGAAGCCAAGCTGTTACCAAAACTATAGGTTGCAATGTATAAATTGACACCAAGGACTTCTGCTGAAGAGAAGACCTGTACAACTCATTGAACATGAAGAAGTAGAGCTGGTTTCTACATAGAACATTTACCCCTATGCTCTAACGTCTTTGGTAATGAAAGACACTCTTCCTGCCAAAAAATAGAAATATAATCACAAAGCAAGACACAAACCCTTTGATCTAAAATGGTTTCCTAGCTGATAGACAAGCTAAGGTACAAAGCTTTAGGAGGAAAAAAAAAACTTGGATGATCTAGAATCTGAGAATAGATATCCTATATAAATAGGGTAAAACCAAATATCCTTTTCCAAAAATTGTAGCAATAAAATGTTACAATTTTTCATAGATAAGTGACTAGTTCAGCCATTATGCGAGAAGCTTTCTCTATCAACAGATGGAACACATATAGAGGCTCAGAGCATAATATTTATCACAGAATGAGAGACTTTAGAACACACTACCCTACAAGGGATGTCTTCATCAAATCCTTCCCCTTAGGTCTCAGTGAACCGCACCCTTATCCTGTGGAAGGGGGACAAAAAGAGTGTAGAAAGCCAGAGAACAAGGATGAAATGTTCCTCTAAAACATGGTCCTCTAAATCAACATAATCAAAGCTCATTTATATTCAAAGAAACTGAGGAAGCTTGCATGGGCCCTGCAAGTGTCTGCATCAAATTCTCTGTGTATTATGGTTTCCAGTTTAGTGTTTTTATGGGATTAATGAGTGTGTAAACTAGTGAGTGTGTCTCTGATTATTATGCTTTCTTTTGGGTTCCTTACTTTCTATTTTTGCTTATCTTGATATGCTAGTTTTGTTTTATTATATTAATTATAGTGTATTATATTACATATTATTATCACTTAGAATCTTGTTTGTTTTCTTTTTTCTTTTTTAAATTAAACTAATAAAATTTATTTTAAAATATACAACTCAGTTATTGACTTTTTTAAGTCACCAAAATAATGTATAATAGTTAAATGCCTCTTAAATATGCATGATATCTTCTGAAGCTAAAAGTAATATGCACTTAACCAGTTTTTAAAATCTGGAGCATTAAACATGATAGAAATAAAAAAAAAAAAAAAAAACTCTTATGAAGTTCTCAATGAAAGGAAATTGTGACAAGTTCCTGATTAGACAGAAACCATTCCATCTCCATGAGAGAATACGCAGCATAACTGTGGCTTCATGAAATAAATTGGATAGTGTTCCTTCTGTTTCTATTTTGTGGAATAGTTTGAAGAGTCTTGGTATTAGGTCTTCTTTGAAAGTCTGATAGAATTCTGCACTAAACCTATCTGGTCCTGGGATATTTTTTGGTTGGGAGACTTTTAATGACTGTCTATTTCTTTAGGGATTATGGGACTGTTTAGATGGTTTATCTCATCCTGATTTAACTTTGGTACCTGGTATCTGTCCAGAAAATTGTCTATTTCATCCAGATTTTCCAGTTTTGTTGAATATAGTCTTTTGTAGAAGGATGTGATGATTTTTTGAATTTCATCAGTTTCTGTTGTTATATCTCCCTTTTCATATCTAATTTTGTTAATTTGGATATTGTCTCTGTGCCTTCTGGTTAGTGTGGTTAAGGGTTTATCTATCTTGCTGATTTTTTCAAAGAACCAGCTCCTGGTTTTGTTGATTCTTTGTATAGTTCTTTTTGTTTCTACTTGGTTGATTTGCTTGTTTGTTTTCTAATGGGAGAAAGAAACATGCAGATCTTCATGGGAGGGGAAGAGTGACAGAAAAAGAAAGAGTAGAGAGAAAATATAATTAGGAACTATTTTGTTAGAAAAAACTTTTTCAATAAAAGGAAAACGTATATTTATAGAAAAAAATGTTTGGAAGTCAATTTGATAAGCATACTGTACTTAATTGGTAAAACAGTAGCAACGGTTTCCCCAATAGGTCCTATGTCTTCTCCAGCCACACAGGCTTTTTATTAGATTTGATTATCTGACAGGAATTATTTCCCTGTGGAGGATACCTAAAATCCAACTAGCAAGTATCCATAACAACTCTATCACTATTTCACTATTAGACCCATTTGGCCTTAGACATATTGATAGTATAGTAAATAAGGTCTCTGATAAAGGAAGATTTTTGGCAACAAGTCTCCATCATTAGCAAGCATAGCACTTCCCAGAACTATGAAAGTTGGCCAGTCAGAAGGAAGTTTCAAGTCCAACTTCAGCTTGAGTTTTTCATGTCCCATCCCCGAAGAAGACTGTGTTCAGCAATATGGTCTTAACATCTAACTCTAGTGGGCAACTAACACCAGTAAAAATGGTCTGTGTTTTTTAAAGAGAGGTAGCTCAGGCATTGGCATTTTATTTTTGTTCAGTAACCTTCTAGTTTCCGGGAGTGTCTTTCTCCACGCTCTCATGGTAGATTTGATCAAATACTTTTATCATCATTTTAGAATTTATAGATAAAGGTTGTGGTAAGAATTCACTCTTCCATCTTATTGAGTATCACCTTCATCTTGTACAATATAAAGTCACTGAAAATGTCATAACTATCTGGTCTTTAACACTTTCCAAACTGATTTTCACTCTTGCCTCTTTGCATGTATCCACCCACCTTTGTAAATATGTGAAACAGTAGGAACTCTTGCTACATTCATTTTTGAGTGTTATGAAGAAGGTCCCATGCCTGCCTTTTCCTTTGTTCTTTCATTCTTGATTGCAAATAATTGAGCTCTTTTAAAGAATCTTCTACCCTGAAAAGATGATGTCCTGCTATGGTGTTCAGCAAAACTACTAAAGTCACTAGGTCCCTGCTGAATTAACTTGTTTCTTAACTCTCTCAATTAGCACCTTCCTATCCATCCCAGTAACCTGGGCATCAAAAACTGCTCCTCCTGAACCCAGTATGCTCACAGATGAATGGAGAGAAAGGTAAAAGTTGACTAAATACATGAAGAAATGAAATTAATAAAATACAAAGACAATAAAAATTATCCATAATCCTCTGACCTCTGTATAGTAAGTAACCCCATTTTAGTGTTTATTTTTCTTATCAAGTTTTTAAAACATTGAGATCCTATTGCTTATAAACCTTTCTATTTGATTTTACTCCTAGATTCAGATGAATGCTCCTCAACACCAGTAAATGTTCTTATAGTATTATTTGCTGCTTTTGTAGACCATAGGATTAGCCAACAGCTTCTTTAATTTTTCTGTGGCAGTCGTACTTCCTGACAGAAATGAATATTTTTGGAATGGCACAGTCATTGCTTGCCTGCACTTGGAGAACTCTGATTACCTGTCAGAGACTATGAAAAGATTAGGTTCACCAGTGTTCTAAAAGTTAATGCCTCTTAAAGACAAAACTCTGAGCCAGCTGAATATGTGCCTAGCTAGCTACCAAGATGTCAGGTTACAGGCAGCCCATAGGCTTTCTTTGAGCTGAGCTGATAATACTCTCCAATGTTGTACCTAGGTTTCATAACATTTCTGTTACCAAATAACAGTGCACCTTGTTGCATAACTTTTACTGTGGGTGGAACAATTTGCTTTTTAATGAGTCAGCAACTTTAATATTTGCTTTCCCATAGAACCAAAATCATGGACAAGTTCACAAAGAAGGTATTCTAGAATTAGATAAATGTGGTAGCTTAAGCAAATTATTATTTACTCTACAGGCAGCTAGCTAAAATTGTATTTACAGGTTCAAAGCTATCCAGTTCATGTTTTCAAATTTTATGCCCTAATCAACTTTGGTTGTTTTGTTCTATCTACATTTTTCTAGATAGCCATAGTGAAGGAGATAGGGAGGCACAGCACAATCCTGTTCTTTTGTTTTGTTTTGAGTTTTTCTTTGTTGCTACTTTACTCTCCTATGTTGCAGAGTTATGCTGACAGAATCAGTTTTTATTATTTTTGTTTATGTTCTGGCAAAGCTGTGTAAGCAGAGACTACTCTTCAGATTTCATCCAGGCAAGTTTTATCACCCCTTCTTTACATTGTTTGCTTTGCAACATCGCTGACAAATTTTGTTTCATCAAAGCTGAAAAAAATATGCTGTTCAGCACCTGGGTCTCTTGCCTATGTCTCATATTTGAAAGAAATTTTAAACCAAATAACAAGAAATAGTATTTAAGGACCAGAGGCCAGCTGTAAGGCTACACTTTGAACATCCTGGTGATGAAAAGTGAGTTTTGAGAATTTAACCTGCAAACCAAGAGCATCTGGAGCTAGGGAGGCTTTGTTTGTAATAAAGATAAAATCCTATTATAAACAACTCCAGAGATCACCTGAGATGTTCCATGTCATTGAAATTTCACTAGAAGTAATAATACAAGTCCATAAATCACATTGCAGTCAGCACTAACAGAATTGGATGCCAACCCTGTGTATTTATTTCCACAGTGAATTAACACAAGGGACATAAGCAAAATCCTTAAGAAGAAAATCATCCAGCATGTGCACCCTGCACCCTTGTTCTGCCCAACCTCTTCCTTCATGACCGATAGTGATGGAGATTACTCAGTTTGAACAACTCTTTGGAGGTGAGGATAGTGGAACATGTTGGGAAGAAATAGGTGGATCTGCCAGAGGAAAGGAAGATAAAGGGGCGTAAATGCATAACTTCTCTATCCTTTTCTTGATGTATCAAACTACTGAATGAAGACAATCTGCACTATAGATAGAAAAGCTGTCTATCATTTAGACAGAAAATTAGATCATACCTTGATTATTCTTTTAAAGGAAACAATGTAAGTAGTTTAACAAAACCTAGTTGTTTTTACAAGCTATATAAAAAGGATTTCGTGAGGCTATTATGGGACTTGTATTTCCACCTGTACATTCTCTAGTCTTACCTGAAAGGAAACAGAAAGAAAAGAAAAGGAATAAAAGAGACCACTTTCTTATCTTCCGGAGTAGAGCCTTAACAACAAAAGATGCTTTTTGTTAAGTATACTTTCAAATCCATTGCTCTATTTTTTCTTCATAATTTATGCAGAAACCCTATTCACCTTAACTATGCCATTGCAGTATGTTGGAGAGAAGGCAAAGATAGATTTTTCATGACTGTTTCTCCTATTACCAATATATTCACCTTTTTTCTTGATCTACTTCTTATGCAGTGGTATAATAATGACCCGTCTTCTCTGAAACTGTGTACTCCTGTGAGTACAGTACCTGGAAGTATTTATTGTGTGTCTAATTAGTAGGAGACTATTCTCTATCCTTATCCACCTCAGTTCTGGTGTTATGTACTCCTTGGGCTGTGAAGCTTAAGAGATCAATGTACTTCATTTAAAAAAAAAAAAATATGAGAAGTCTAGGTTTTTGGAATTTGTTTTGCATTTAACACATTCCAAGTATTATCTATACTTAATCTCATGCATGGGTGCCTGAAAGCTCTACTGGAATAAGGATTATTGATCTCAGTTTTAAAAAGGACAATTGGGATCCCAAACATTATGCGATAGTCAAGTCAGACTAATACAAGCAGCTTTATTGGTAGGTGAGGATGAAGAAGAACCCCATCCTATGGCACATTTTTCAGTATGGCAATTATTCAAAGACTTTGAGTTAGTATGTAAACAGGATGTTTTGTTTGTTCCTTTTTAAAAAGGATGTTTTAGGAGGTTCCAGGTATTGGATATCTAGATAATAGTGCACCTATAAACAGAGGGTTACTGAACAAAATACCTAATCTCTGATGTACTATACTTGTGCAGGTATTGAGTACACCATGAGTATGATATTACCCCAAGGCAAGATGTACTCACTGGCAGAGTAGTGGCAAGAATGGTATGGATATAACTAACTGCTGTCTGACTGGATTTGAAGCATTCTCTGGCAGAGGGAATTTGTGTCCGGTACCATAAAAGTATTTATCAAAAACTTGTGGCTGGTAAGATTATCAGACCTAGGATGGATGATGGTCCTAAGTTGACATGCACAAAACTGTGTTCTAAACATCTTCATTTATACCTATAGACAAACGCTACCTTTAGCCTTAAACAGAGATATTTCTCTTAACAGTGAAAGTCACTGAATACAGAGATGCTTGAATGCTGAAGAGGAAAAAGGTTGATAGAATCCTCTGCTGTAAACAAGAGATTTATGACTTCTTCTCTAAGTATCAGAGAGTATCACAGAGGAAGGGAATGGACAGGTTTAATAGGAAGAAGGGCAGCAAAATACTAGCCGTGGTCATGATAGTTATTGTTGTAATTGAATTCATAGCATTTATGGTTGCCTGTTCCCCAGCCTGAATAAATCAGGATGTACAAAAGTCAGTTGTGAAAAGAAGAAGTTCTCAAGGGGTCCTGATGAATGGATGACTTCTCATAGATTCTGGGGGAGTGAGTATCATTATTTTTAAATGTGTTCCACCAGTCAGCACAATAGGCTTCTCTGGGAAGTACCATATCTGTGTTCATAAGTCAACTCCTCGTTCACCTTGGTAACAAAACAAAGCATAAAGTTATTAGAAAGGCCTGTATGGAGGAGGAAGATGATGACAAAGGGGAAGGAGAGATAAGAAAGGGTAGGAATGAGAATAATCAGAATATGTACATCACGTACACTTATGAAACTGTCCAAAAATGAATAAAAAATTATTTCTGGCATATCAGAAAAATTGATATAAAGATTGTCGCTTTTTCTTATTTTGAATTGACTTGATGTCTCATCTATCATCTACAGGGTTGACTAATTTTCAAACATGCTCACCATGAACACTATCAGACTTCAATCTATTCTCTTCCCTTCCCAGTTTTATACACTGAGTGCTATACCCCACTACTTCCCCAGTTTTCCATTCTGATTGAGAAGCTGCCTTGGAATATGCTTTTCATATCAGTATCCTGCTGCTATGGCTTGAGTCTGAAATGTCCCCTAAGGACTCCAGCTCTGAATATTTGTTTGTAAGGTGTCAGGGTTGGGTAGTCTATAGACCATTTGTAAGTTGAGATCTAGAGGAAAATGAATCCATTAGTTCAAATCTGAGTCTGAATGCAAAAGTCTTGATAAGTTCAATATGGCCACTTACTACTAGTGTCATGAATTCTACTATCCCTTCACTTCCTTGAGCGGTTGAAACAATGAGCCAAATAATTCATCTTTGCTTGAGTTATTTATACCAGCTATTTTCATCACAGTGATGTGAAAATGCTAATACACATGATCTGAAAACCAAATGAGAAGATTGCTTCCAGTTTGCTTTCTCCCTGTGTGTCTTCAGATTTCTTAGTACCCTGACAGTCACTCAACCAAGTCTGAATCTCTTACTGGGCGATAGGAAAGGAGATTTAAAGCTTCTAAAGAATAGGTTATTATTCCGATTGTTCAAGTAAGCCAGGCACTCACTATGATCTTTACAGGTAGGAGGCAGTGGACTTAGAGGCAATGGGAGAAAAATACCCTTGTTAGGGTAGTTTTGGGGTGGAGGAGCTCAAGAATTCAGGTCTTCTCTAAGAGCCATAAAAAGAAAGAAATGACTTCTTATTCTCTTTATGCTTCTATCACAAAATACGTGAGCTAGGTGATTTGTAGTAGACAGGCAGGATTCAAGCACCAACATCTAGTGAATGTCTTCTTGCTATATCCTTCCATATCAAGAAACAGAAATATGAGAGGGCCAAGGACTATGCCTCAGAGATATAAGAACAGAAGAGAACAAGCAGTCATATACCAAGTAAAGTCCCTTTCTTCATCCATAGGGATAGGTCTTCAGGTCCAGATATCTTCTCAAGGTTCCATTTCTTGCATCTATCAAATGAGAAGTCTGATGTATTTTAGAGAGATTCCCATCATTACAAACAAATTCTTTCGTAGAGACTTATGAAGGAATGAGTCCTATTGACACTTGAATTTAGGCTTCTAACCTGCAGAACCACAGAAGAATAAAATTCTGTAAAAAATAGTTCATGGTGTTTAACAGATGACTCACAGAGCAACCACACCTGATGTGTAAATCAAGACAAGACTCAAATGCCCAACACTAAAATAAAATGCTGCATAAGCCAAGGAAGGTGGGAGTGGCCACAGGAGGACTGGTCAGGTGTGAAGGCTGCAAGCATATATCCAAGTTTGAGAGACCTTGTCTCATGGGAATAGAGTTAGAAGTGATAGAGTAGAGACACTCAACTTCCTCTTCTAGCTTCCATGTTTATGTACATACATGTGTAACCATACCTGAGTTTTGCATTCAGAACACACACACACACACACACACACAGAGAGAAAGAGAGACAGAGACAGAGACAGAGACAGACAAACAGAAATGACAGAGACACACAGAGTGAGACAGAAAGACAGAGAGATATTTATCTTATTTTAGTATCAATAGGGAAACATGTAATCACTGCCAAGCAAGATTTCTCACCTGCTCTGAAAAGATATAATATTGCGGGAGCTAGAGAGATGGCTCAGCAGTTAAGAGCACTGACTGCTCTTCCAAAGGTCCTGAGTTCAAATCCCAGCAACCACATGGTGTCCCACAACCATCTGTGATGGGATCCAATGCCCTCCTCTGGTGTGTCTTAAGACAGCTACCGTGTACTCATATAAATAAATAAATAAATAAACAAACAAAACTTTAAAAAAGAAAAGAAAAGATATAATCTTGCTAATGCACCATATGATCATAAGTATTCAATGGCCTGAAGCCATTAAAGATGCTTTCAGAACCGAAGCAGAAGTTAAGAAGTCAGGCTCTTCACCTGCCTTGTTATTGCATTTGATACCATAAGATTGTTCTACTTATCTCTCTGTAAAAAGTAAAGCAGCAGGATGGTGTATCTTATACAATGGCCATCTAGTTTCATTTGTTAAAGCTTGTAAACTGCTGTAGAGATAATAAATGCTAATCTTTATTTAATCAACTAGGCAAGAAGACAATTAACCGTAAGACCAGGAGTGTGCCTTGCAGCTCAGTGTCTGATGGTGTTCTTATAGCAAAACCCAACAGAGACCTATATTTAAAGAACAATTTCCATAATCTTCCATATCAAGTGATAGATTGAGGCTTACAGCTTCCAATTCCTTGTTTATCTCCACTGCTTAAATTCAATTGCTTTAATTAAAACTGCATTGAGAATGCATTTTCCAATTTAGATTTCCTAAGGCCATTGGAGTTTGTTCCATTACACCCTTTTCATGTTGTTACATTTAAAGAATTATCACTTAATTTTCTCAACAGTAAAGGGAAAATTTTCTCCTTAAATTAATAGTTATTGTTCCTACTAAGAAGCCACAAATACACCTCATAGTTTGCAGTGCTATGTTAGTGTTAGGGATAACCTACAACCTTTCAGCCTTCAAAATTTGCTTTAGTTTTAATTTCAGGCACGCATAGAAGGGAAAATTGTTGGAACATTTCTATAATCTTATACATTAGGGAAACTGAAATAGAATCACAAGTCCAAGACCAGTTATGGTACACAGTATGTTCAAGGCTAAACTGATTAATGTAGCTTGACATTGTTTCAAAATGAAAATTAAGGGAAAAAATGGGATGCAACTGAGAAATAAATAGTTTATCTGGCAGGCAAATGGGCTTAATATTCAGTAATGAAAAAGAAAAATATAGAAGAAGAGAGAGTTAGTTGGAATAAAAAGTCAATCACTTCAGAGTAATGGTGATAAGGTTATACTGAATACCTAGATCAGCTTAGCATGTATTACCATATGTAAGGAGAATCTCTCAGGTAATGTACTTACAGTGTTCAAATTCCAAAAAATTGGGAGAAGCAAATGAACAATCATCCTTACAAGAATAACACTGGATAAGAGTCCCAGCCAGCCAGCCTTCACATCCTCAGACACTCCAAGCTTTAAGCCACGAAAAGATATTCTGCTTCAGAGCAAAGGTCAACCTTCCTCTGTCCACACTTTTATTTTTTACTGTTTTGTAACTTAATTTAAGTCTTTTATGTAAGAAACAGCTCACAAACTATATGAGGAACTTGTTTATGTCTTTATTCAAGACACAAACATTGTTTGTATATTGTCCTATTTGCCTTAAAAAATATCCTCATCCAGTTTCGTGCTGGACTATTGGAAAGTTCAGTGAAAGCACTGTACAATTATGCTATCAGACTTATTATTCTTTAATCTCTATGTTCTAAATAAAAGTCAATTCTTTTCTATGTTTTCTCCCACAAAATATTAAGATTGAAATAAAGAAGTCGCATATAAGATAGGTTTAGATGTTATTTTAGAAGTTTAGAATCAGTCTTTATAAGTAGCTGCCGTGCTAGAAAGTCTTCTGAGCTTTATATTTTTGACTGTGGTGTTATCGAGCAGCACAAGTAAATTTATTGCCTAAGATACTTTAATTAGTAATTTTCAGATTGTATTAACATTGCATTAGTATGGGATATATGAGGCAAATAAACTTTTAAAGGAAAAAAGTTTATCTATCTCATAATTTGGATTAAAGACAATAAATTGTGAAAGATATAGAAAAGGTAAGATCACATTTTAAAATGAACAGTCACATGTATTCAGAAAAGAAATGGAATCTAAATACAGTCAAGACTCGTCTGATAAGCTTCCCATAAAAACTACAAAAGAATATAAAACTGCATTATGAGGTCGACTCTCCAGTTACTTAACAAAACCCTTAATGAGACACCATCACTATGAGAACTAAGTCACTCAGGATAGATTCTAGTGAAACATTCAAACCACATTCAACTACCATACTGGTGTTCTTCATGCTTAGGCTCAGATTATAGATGCCAGGAGTACTACGATTTTTCATGCTTAGAACATCTGATAGAAAAGTATACATCACACTATTTGTATTGTCAATTTTATCATTTTGTTACTTTGGTATCAACTGAAGTGGCTGCTGATTCCCAGTTGTAGTTCAGTACTGTTTCGTGGGAGTGATGGTACAAGACCATATAAACCATCAGTACCTGACAGAATTATAACCCTCTAGCTTCTGCATCCATTGATGGTTTTGCTGGCTCTGCATGCCTTTCCACACCTACTATCCTGAACCTCACAGTGATTGTTGCTGTGATCCACAGTTATCTTTCCTTCTGTAATGTTTCAGAACTCAGGGTGAATCGTGTGTCCTTTTATGATGACCTTATGCTCTTGGACCTTGATCTTATGCTTTTAAACTTGGAGCCACAGAACTAATAGTTTTCTCTTATTCTTTCACTATCACAGTGATGAAGTAAGCCCTCTCATAACTATGGTTCATAATAGATAGATGGCATAAGAATTGACTGTAGCATATCTGCTTACAGTTCCTACTAGGTTTTAGACCACAGTTCCTTTTAGTCAACACAACTAGAACATGTGTATATATGTATACCTATGTCCAAATATATTTGTTTATCTGTCCATAAATATATAGTTAAGATTTATTAAGTCTTATTTAACATTAATTTATTCCTTACGGCACATTCTTCTCTGTCCAAATCCTACCTGCTATTAAGTAAAATTTATTAAGCCTGATCCTCGAATTCTCTGACATAAAAGTTCACATTTAAAAGTTAATTTTTCTTCTCAAGCCCTAAGAGAAACACCTTCTAGCCCTTACCAGCATCTAAAATATGCTTAAATCCTTCTATAATCAGAATCTATTCTTGCAGAACAATGAAAAAGATTATATGTTCATCTATGAGAAAAGAGTAAAATTTATATTATTTTATAACTTATTATTTAATTATGTGTATCTGTGAGTGTGTGGCTGTGAATAGGCATGTGAGTGGAGTTAGAGGCCATCAGAGTGTATAAGATTCCCTGGAGGTGGACTTATACATAAGTGTTAACTGCCTCGAATGGGTGCAAGGAACCTAATGTGTCCTCTATAAGATTTGATGTGCTCTTAACAACTGAGACATCTCTCCAGCCCTGAGATTTTCTAAATGTAAAAACTGGATTACATTTTTAAAATTATTTCTTAATGCTGATGATAAGCAAGCACAATTAATTAATTGAGGTTTGCTTTCCAGGATCCTTTCAGTGACTATAAAAACCTAGCACAAGATGCCCTTTCCACATCTATTAATTTAAACACTTAATTTCACTTTATATAGGCCATATTAGTGACATGAATAACTAGAAGGACTATATATCACAATATTTCTTCTGATTTTATCTAGAACACAGAAGACTATTTTTCTACAGAAATCCTACAGATTTAAACACATGAGAATGAGATGTACATCTAGAACTTTGAACATACTTTTTTCTAAGAGCTGCTGTGTTAGTCAGTTTTTCATCATTGTAATGAATAAGATAATCACCTTCTAAAGAGAAAAAGATTTCTTTTGCCACACCCTTACTAGGCTCCAGTCTATGACTTTTTGTACCTCAAGTCCTCAAATGAGATAATAGTTGGCAATTATGGAGAGTATTGAGGAGAACTAAATCACTCAACCTCCATGAATGAAAGAAATTCATTCCAGTGCTGTCTTTGATTGTCTAACCCCAGTAACCTAAAGTGTCCTCACAAGACCTTACTTCTGAGATATTCTACCACCTCTCACAAGCTTCACTTTGAAGTCCAACCTTATGACAAACCTACTTATGAAAGACATTCAAGCTTTAAAAGATAGCACATGTATATTGCTTTGAGGACTTTGAAGACTTAAGTAAGCAATCCTCTACAATGTGTCTCTAATAATTTAAATAAGCAATACAACTCAATAGTTACATGAAGTTTAATAGGACTTTCATAATCACCATGCTCATTTGTCAAGAGACTATTACAAATATGTCCTGGATTTGAGTACTAACACAACATTCTTAGAAAAACTCATGGAAAAACTCATGGAATGAATGAGAGCAAATATAGAAAACTCAACCTAAACCTGAAGTACTGATGGAAGACAATGGCAATTTGGAAGGAAATAAAGGCTACAGGACTGAAATATCAACAGTTACTAATATCTTGAACTTTAACACTGTTGTGATAGAAATAATATCTGAAGACCTTTAGATTCACTCATCAGTAAAAGTATAAAAATAAACTGTTATCCTACTATCTACTCTGTCAACTTTCCATGTAATTGATATTCTCAAATTATCTTTAATGAACTCGTTTTTCAAAATAACGTTTCTGATGGTGTAAAAGATGAATACAAGCCTTGTTTACTTAAATACTGGACATGTTCTATACCTTTTTGGAATTTGCTAAATAATTTTGTCAAAAGTCCTATTATTCCCTGATAAGGTGATGTGATTTCTTCATTAATAGTGGAGTACTAGTGAAAGGAATAGGAAATCAGCATAGAAGGAAATCAGTTGTCTGGCAGTTGAAGAAACAGCTGATAAGTTCATGTGCAGTCAGGCAGAAAAAAGTGTAGAGAAATGAAAACAGGATATCTGAGACTAAAGACTGATTTAAAATCAAAGTTCTAAAGAGCAAGAAAAAAGAACCTGCAGGCCTACTGTTTTCAGAAGCTCCCAAGATATGTCAAGTGTTCCAAGCCAAGGGAATGAAACACCACTGTTAAAGCTGAGGGCCTTAATACAGTGTCATTATAAGGGTCTATAGGACCTATATGCAAGGTTGAATCAACACAAATGCAAACTTTAAGTTACATATACCATGTTAATTGTTTACATTTCAAGCTAGGATCAAGAACACCAAGGTTATCATACATCCAACGTCACTTCAGGGTATTCTTTAAAAATAGAAGACAGTCAGAATATGTTGGACATATAATCAATACTGTGATTAATGTGAATAATATCACACAAATATCTGGGCAATTAAACACACTCTTCAGGAAGTGCTTTGCCTTGTGACTAGTGAAGGAATAAATGAATTTCAAATCAGACATCAAGGCCAGCGTATTAAATAATGCACACCTATAACGAATTTATATGGGCACATTGCCAGCTACCAGAGCCATACAAACTATGTCATTTAGGAAAGAATATAACCTGGTTCAGATGTCCCTTCTGCAATTCTAGCTCATTGAAGTAAGGGCACATTGGTGAGGATAACACACATATACCATATGTGCAACAAAAAGTCCATGTTCATCCTATGGTTGTAGATCAGGTGAAGCAACAGTACTGTGTCACAAGGATTCTGATCCCAGAAAATTAAGATTTTGCTGGCAAAGTAAAGAGTGTTCTCAGAAAACAATTAATCATCAAAGGTTTATTTACGACCCATAGTCAATGATTTATCTATTTGAAGTTCTTGTTAAATTTAATTCAATGGTGTTTGGTAAAGCATCTATGAGCCATTCTTAATTTCAACTTCAAGAACAGTTTTTTTAAAAAAAAAAATACAGCACAAATTCAGGATCTAAAATGTGACACAAGATGATATCATTTTACCTCAAAACAGTCCTCAAATGTGCTGGCAGGGTATTTTATGCAGTGCACTTGAAAGCACATACTATATATACTTTTACCCTTTCTTAAGCTTTGCTACCTGGTAATCATCTTATCAAAGTCATCTGTAGAATACTTGAATGTTAAAGGATGAGAAAAATAGTCATATACATTGAATACAAGATTAAAGGGATGACTTCTTTTGTTCCAAAATAAATGAAGAAATGAATTAATGAGTGAACAGATATATAACTAACTAAATAAATTCCTTCATTACTGGGATCTAACTTGGGCTAGATAAGTATCCCACCACCAAACCACATTATTATCTCTTTGTCATAAAATTTACCTAGTGAGTCACTGTGCTTCTTTAGCCAGAGAAATTTCATTTCTATGCTAATTGCTCCTCTCACTGAAACCAGGCTCCATAAGTTAGAGCCTGGTTTCAGGCTATTTTGACATTGCAGAGTTTATGTATTTAGATATCTACTAACAAGACCAACAACAATGCACTGCCTCTTATACAAAAAATGTTCTTAGAGCTAACATCTCTTAATACTTTAAGCCCAGAAAACTTATGACATGAGTAATGTTGTCAGTTTAGTAGATATTGATTTTAGTTATGGGAAAGCATTGCTAGGGAAAGTAACTACTCCGTTTTTAAAATCCGAGACAGGAAAGAATGTCCACTGGAAAATTAGTTACTGTGATTCTGATCTTGTCCTTTTCAACTCCCAGATTATCTAGTCAAATGATTTTACCCAGCCTATTCATCAGTGTAGACACTTAATTCAGACTATCTCAGATTCCAGGCAAGGTGAAGATTTATCACTTGAATTTATTTTCCACAGTGCCCTTTAGAGCCATTCGTGAGTTGAACTACTGAACTATAGCAGTCTTTTTCAACCAGTGACAGCACACATTTCAAATAACTTAGTGCACTGGATGGAAATGTTTGCCTTTTGGGCAACAGTCATAGCTTCAGAGACAAGCAGGGACATATTGTAAATTTGCTACTATTTTGTATGAACTGTATACATTCAGGAACCCCTTGAATCTCATCCACTACTTACATATTCTGAATGAAAAGGAATTGCTGGGGTTAGAGAGATGGCTCAGAGGTTAAGAACACAGACTGTTCTTCCAGAGGTCCTGAGTTCAATTCCCAGCAACAATATAGTGGCTCAAAACCATCTATAATGGGATATGATGCTCTTTTCTGGTATGTCTGAAGACAGCTGCAGTATAATCATGTACAATAAATAAATACATCTTTTAAAAAGGAATTGCTAGTGGCTTATCTAGAAATAATGCAAAAATAATAATAATGATGCTAAAATCCTAGGATGCCATCTCCCCCAATGAACCCAAAGTAGAAAATGAATAATACAACGTGGTTTTCTGTAGTCCAGAATGGCTGCTTCTTCACAGTGTAGTCAAGACAAAGTAGAGATTTGTTAGGAGACAAGGAGCATGAGAGGGTAAGAATGTCTAGGTTGTTGGGCCTAAGCAGGATAATAATATTATAATATTAACTGTGGTCTTTTACAGAAAATTAATTTTGTTACATATATAGCAGGTATAGTGGTATGCACTCATAAGTTGAACACTTTTGAAGCTAAATAAGGTAATATTTTTGAGGCTGTTGGTTTATATAATAAGTTCGAGACAAGCTATGGCTACAAAGTGAGATTGTCTTGAATACCAAGCAAATAAGCTAGTACACAAACAGAAAACCAGATGAGAGTTAGAGAAAAATCACTAGAAAAAGTCCATGAAAAGACCAGATAGTTATTTTCTTTTGAACATGGTTACCTGATGTGATCTGAGGGATGGCTTAGATCCTTTCAGAAAGGTGTAAGAGAAAGAGTCATTGTCAGAACTGAAAATAATCAACTTTTTGTTCCTCCAAAGTAATGAGATGTTTCTTTTTATTCAGCGCTGAATCTACAGTTCAGTTTGAGTACGAGAAACGTCTCTTTCTTAAGAGATTCCATATGTAATATTATTATCACTTACATAAGTCAGGTAGGTTGTTATGGCATATTCTTTTGATCTTGGGTACCGCAAAGACAAATTAGCAACTTATGAATATTCACTAATTAATAATAAACACACTTCACTTCTTCTGATGTCCACTATTGTAGTTTGTGCACTGTAACCCTTGTGATCCATCCTCATTAGACCACTAGTCCTCTTTCATTGATAGTAATTTTTCCTATCATACCTGAATAGCAGAGGACAACCTCTAAAGGATTTTTTCTAGGAAATCAGGAGATGGCTCAGTTGTTTGTAGTACAAGAATGAAGACTTGAGGTCAGACTTCAACACCCAAGTAAAATTCTGAGTGTAGTGACAAGCACAGATACTTCCACAACTGGGACACGGAGACAGAAACTTAGCTCTGCACCTTGCTGGCTAGTCTGTAGCCAAATCAGTTAGCTACAGGTTTAGAATGAGATCCTGTCTCAAAAAGTAAAGTGGAGGTGATTCAGGAAGATAGGCCAGATTCAACTTCTGACCTCCACATATACATGTTTAGATGCACTCCTTCATGTATGCATACACAAACATGCACATATACAGAAGCTGCACAAACTACATACTAAACACACATACAAACCATAAGCATACAAAAGCATACACTATACTTTTTTTATCTTGGGATATGATTGGGTGTATATGAGTGAGCTGTATATGATATATCATTGTTGAATACATAATTCACACTTTCTCATAAATATTTACTTCTTTAGAGTATCATTTAATTTTTTGATATTCCATTCTCAGTTTCAAACACCATCGATTTTGACCTTACAACATTCCTTGATGCTTAATTTAGCCCATTTGTTACAGAATTTCTAGTAGTTAAATCCACATAGGTAAATTTAGCCAATTAAACAAAAACAATTTTCAGTCTAATACCTTTAGAAGTCATTCCTAAACATTTTCTGCAGAATATGGATAATATGAAGTAGTAACTAAAGGGTGTTCATTTTTATTGTTTGACACTGTAATTATCTCCTCTTTATGGAATGCTGGATTGTGTCTCTAGCCTTATCATTGCATGATTGAAATGTGTTAAGAATAGGGCACAACATTTTAGATCTTACCTTTTATGGTAACTACTGGAGAAGTTATTATTTAGTCCTAAACAAGGCCAAACAACCTTCTCAGATTGGGAAAATCAGACAATCATATTAAAAAATGAGCTCTGAAACTTGTTCAAGTATGAACCTATAAATCATTTCTCATGCCCCCACTTCAGTGACTAGAGTCCTTTCCTTTCTAATCTACAACTTTATGCTCCATTCCTCCTATTGAGACTTGGAATTGATAGACATTGAAATCTGGCAACATACTAGGTCAAGCAAGGAATCTGTTTCTAGTCTTCTCATAGCTGTGACTATAAAAATTCGGAAATCACAGAAGTCTTTAGTTTTCTGTAGAGGTCTGAGCCAAGAAAATGTGAATTTAGCTTATCATAATTTTTTAAACAAGATTTCACATGCTATTGGATATAGGGCTTCAAACTCAGTATCTAATATCTTCTGGTACCTTTATGTAACCCCAGGGAAACAGACACCATGCTGTTAACACCTTGTTTTACTCTTTCTCTAATTCCTGATCACAGGAGCTAACATTTAGCATTATCTGTGTTGTTCCTGTATGCCCCAGTTCTCAAGTATTTGTCCCTTTCAAATACAGAAAATTTCACAGATTGAGCCTTTGAATAGAATGTATAAACATGGTCTTTATCTTTTACTTAGGAAATCCAACTCAGGCAGGGGCCTTAGCTGCATGGCAGGAAATCAACCCTGCCCAACACCATCCAAAATAGATGCATTTTCATTATTCCTCCATCTAAAAGGTGATATATATGCCCAATGAAATTTTAAGGAGCTTCAAAGAGAACTGACATTTTCAATAAAATCGATGAAGCAGTAAAATATGATTTTAGTATGGTGATCCAGATGGAGAGTGACAAGTCTCACATGCTTTTTCATATGCATAACCAAGCATTTCACATACATTTGTGGGTATGAATATGAGTATCTGCAATAACATTAGAAAGAGAGCCACAGGAAGCCAAAGGAAGCAGCTTCAAGGAGGTAAGAACAGTATAGCACACATAAGCAGAAGAGAAGCTAGTCAGAGTGTAAGCATCAGGCGGATCTGGTTTGGAAAGGAGAGATGAGAAACAGCAAAAATAAATAAATAAATAAAAAACCCTGTTTGAAAACATCACAATGAATTTGGATGCTAATTAATATATATGGTAAACAACAAATAATAAACATATTTAAAGTGATCACTATTCTCTTACAGCGTCACCAGATGCGCTAAAACATAAAGATTAAGACCCAGACATTTATTTATCATTTAATTATTGTTTTTGATTGTACTTTTCCCAACTGGCCTTAATTCAGACTGTGTTCCCCTTTGGGATCAGTTTTGTTCTCCACATCTGCACACTCTCTCACTACTGTGTTCATTCTTTCTATAAGTTGTATTCATCTGAAATGCTACTTAACTTCTTTTCACCAATTCCTACTTCTCCTTTCATGATTTGCTTATGTTTTAAGTATTCCTTGAGAATCCCAAGCAAAGCTTGCCTGTGATACTGCATATCAATCATATATTCTGTTACACTTTGTTGTATATCTTACATTATATCACATAGTAATTATGGGATAAAATAATTAGAAAATGTAATTTACCTATTTGAATTTCTTCTCGCTTTATTATAAAAAATATTTGTTACAACTTTAAAACTAATAATTAATGAAAATCAATTACTTTTGGAAATAATATAAATTTTACTATAAAATTATTACACTGACATGTTATGGTTACAAATATTTCTGTAAACACAATTTTCTCAGTAATGACTTTGTCTTTTTAATTTTTAATTACTTTTCTTTTTGGTAAGGATAGACCTCAGTACACACATTGCTTGTAGAAGACAAGTTGAAAAAGCTGTTTCTCTCTTTCATCCACATGATTCCCAGGGATGAGATTCCAGGCACCAGACTAGGCTGGTCATGTCATTACTCCCTGAGTCATCTCTCTGGCCCATGTTTATTTACCTAAGCTATTTATTTAGTGTCCTTATATTTCGGTAGGTACCTATCATCTGTTGAAATCCTCCTGTAGTTTAATTATGCACTAATCAAGCACTGATCCCTTGAAGAGTATTTTTGCACTCACACCTGAATCCTGTTATTCAAAATTATTTGACCAACTATCACCCCAAGGTAAAGGCTAACCCTCACCCACATGATTTTTTATTGTACCTATTACCACTGGCCTTAATACAGACTGTGTTCCTCCTTTAGAACAGTTTTGTTCCCCAAATGTGGGCACACTCTCTTAACAGCTGTGAGCCTTTCTAAAAGTTGCACTTGTTGTCTGAAAGGCTACCTTATTTCTTTTGACAATTACTTCTTTTCATGATTTCTTTGCTACATAATTCTTGCCTGAGAGTCTCAAGCAAAGACTTGGGAGAAAACTTTCAAAACCTTTGAATGAGAGTTGTTATAATTGTCTTGGCTTCCTTTGCCTTTGTCAATAGGAGACCACAAAGAAATAACAAGTTGAGAAGTGATTAACTGAGGATGAGGAGTGTCTAAGGAGGAGGTTGAGCATCAGGAAGCATGGGAGAGGTCATAGCCATGAGAAATCCTAATATGCTGACCATAGCTTGTCTCTATGTTTGAATTTAAACTTCTAATTACTGGATTGATAGAGTTACAGTTATATCATTAAATACTTTGCTTAATGGTAAAACCATGTTCTACCAAAAATTCTGTTTCATAATCCCATCATCCACAGTGATAATATTCCCTCTTTAATGTTGTTCTCTGTGCTTCTGGCTTTGTGCATGGACCCATGACACCTGTTATCACTTCTTGTGTACTACTTAGACTACTTTCTTATTAGGCTTGCTGCCCTTTTCATATGTATATTTATTTGTTTGATCTAGTTTTTTAGTTTAGGAAATTTCTTTCTCAAGAAGTGGATCCTTTATTATTTTGATCACATGTGCTCATATTCTGAATTTATTGGCTGGAATACATCCTGCAGTAGCTTCATGCTTAAAGAAGCTAATAGAGCATTGAACTTGGAAGCATGGAGATTATCAATAGCTCTCCATGGTTATGTTGCTCCAATCTGAATTGACTGTCTTTTGCTTGTTTATCGTAGATGACTGTAATGCAAAGTATTAGGTTTCAGTATGATACTTTCAAACAAAATTTGCTTGTGTTGATGTTCTTCCAAACTCCTCTTCTCCAGTGTCTCCCTCCTCATTCTCTTTCTACTCCTAGGAGCCCCCTTCCTACTTTCATGTCTCACATGTTTTATCACCCTTATCTATTCCTAAAAACTTGTTCCTCATATGGCCCCATTTCTAGTTACATCATTTAATTTACAAACACATACATGTACACACACAGATAGTCAGAATTTGCGTATGGAAGAGGACATTTGTCTGAATCTGATTACCTCATTAAATACAAGAATATCTAGATCTATCTGGTGCCTTGAAAATTTATTTTTAATATTTCTTTAGTATAAAACAGCATATAATATATAAAATATGTAATTATATAATATATATGTTGCATTTCATTACATAATAAATCTGTTGATGTAATGAATAAGACAGCTAGGCATAGTCTATGTCTTGCCATTATGAACAAAAGCTATAGCAATAAATAAGGATGTTTAAGTATCTCTGTGGTAAGGTATAGATAGATCACCTTGGGTGTATGTCTAGAAGTGTTATGCAGGCCAAATGGTAGTGTGTGTGTATGTTTGTTTAATTTCTTTCGTGGCTTCTTATGGTTGTTTCTTGTAACTCTGCATATGTCATATTCTTAAGAGTATTTTTTTACTACATGGTTGAGTGATCTTGGGTTTCATTCTTACTGAAATAGATCTTCCTTTCTTTGACCCTTCATTTAGGCTAATACAAATTCTAACTTCGAAATAAATCATAATAAGGGAATTTTCTTTTTATATGGCATACATTGTAAATATTTGGGTAAAGACTTCTAGGCTGAAAATACAATGTTGTGGAGTTTTAAAGAAATTACTGTATAATCTTAAGTTTCTAGAATTACTTTTGAAAACTCTGAGGCCTTTTCAATATTTTTCATTCTGTGACTTAGATTCTATCCTCTCCCTAGAAATATGTAGTGCTCTTCATGTCTGTTTCAATTTGATTTTCAGATTATATTCTTGCTTCTGAGTCATTTTCATTCATTATACTGTACATAGCAAAGCTGCTTCAATCTTGAAAGTCAAGTCTCTACATTATGGAAATTTTAGTAATTTATATACATACTTTCTTTTCTCTGGTGTTTTCTTCAATGAATTTTATTATTAGAACATCAAAACATTCAGCACTATCGATCTGTCCTCTAATTTCTAATATATAATTTTATATTTAAGTGATATTTTCTATATTCTTTATGGAATGAATTTTATTTATGTGATAGTTATATTGAGTTTCCCATTGTTTTATCATGATTTTAATTCCCAAGGAAATGTTCTTGGGTCTTAAATTTTATAAGGATTACTATGCTTCTGAAAGTTGATTTTCCTTTGTTAACTTTGTTGTTATTTGTTCTGTCTTTTAAAATTTTCACTTTTCCATAAATATCTAAAAGTCATTGATTATTTGATCCTGTTTAATAAGTAAAAAACTTTTCCTTCATATAGTAGATGGACCTATTAGTATGATCTTTAATAAAGGTTTGTCTTGTGGGACACTTACTGGAGCAACACTGATCACAACGCTTCTTAGCTTCTCAGAAAAAAGTGCTCCATTTTCTTGTTTTGTGAATATCAATGAAAAGTAAATCCTTTTTTGCTGATTTTCCTGTGGTGATGTAAAGAGAAAGATTCATTTTACTCTTTTTCTTGCTACAAAACACTGGAATTCTTCAATTCAGAATTCCACCCTTGCAATGGGAAAAAATCAGACTTTTCAGCTGAAGGTAGTGGTCCTCTGGGAGGAGGGAGCACAAGACAGGGTCTTGAGCACTAGGCTGCTTTTATGTCTGAATTTAGTCCACTGCCTCTACCTACCTCCACTGAAACATGTTCTGTGTTTGTGACTTGGAGCTTATCACTCTATTTTCTATTTCAGAGTCTACAAATCTGGATTTTACATTTGCACTTCCTTCCCAACCCCAAAATGTTCCTGTCCCATTTCTTTTACTTCCATTTCCTGTACTTTGGAAGGAAAAGGAAAATATCAGATTTTCACCATTTGACCTGAAAACATCACACAAATTTTAGATGCATGTCCCACACCAATGAAAATCAATAAAATATTAGAAGACAGCAATCATAAGCATACTAGCTTAATAGTTGTTCCAAGTAACAAATAATTTTAAAAACCATTTTGTTTCTTGCCGTTAAGCTTTTTATCTGTTCTATTTTATTCCTGGCTTGCCTTTGATTTTTATTTCTGAGCATTTTTCTCAACAACAACCTAGTTACTTTGAGATCAAACATTAAATAGGATATCTTGTTCCATTATCCTGCTATAATTTAAATAGTATTTTCTGCTGAATAGGCAAATGACCCCAAGATTTCTGCTAGTGTTTCATTGTAAGGAAAACTGTCCTTCCCTTATTAAAGAAAACAGTAACCACATCGTCTATGTCTATGCCTAGATTTGAGGGGGAAGTTTCACTTTTTTGATATTTTCTGTGCCCATGGTTATCTCTAAAGCCCAGGTCTTCTAATTTCACCAGAATATGATAGTTAAAAATGCTTTCCTTTTTTATAAGTGACAAATAGAAGTAAAAGATGCATATGAATTAGCTTACATTTCAGGTTTACTTTACAGTATGGCCTAATAAACATTGTGAGAGCTTAGGGAAATAAATCTTTAGAGAGAAACAAGGTCAACCACTTAAATATTTGATGCTAAAAAGTTATTTTAATACTTTTATTCATAAAATTCTCAAATGAATTAAGAAATGTGTGGTTATATCAAAAAATTATTTGATTTAGTGCAATACATGTTTATCATAGTTTTAAACAGCTACTTCAGTGGACAATACAGCAGGATGAAACTAGAAGTCAAATCACCACAGTGAAGACGGTATAGTTTCTAGAAAGTAGATGTTAACGAGGAACAGTAAAAATACAATCACATTCAAAATAAGTGTTATTCAGAATTTGCATAAGACTGTGGTCATAGAATTTATTATGACACCAAGAAACCTTTGAAGTGGAAGGATGTAGTATTATCCATCTGTGATTGCACTGGTGGAATACAATGGAAATACAAGGTTTTGAAAGGCCAAGGTTTTTGTCTACCTGTGTAAAGGAAAATAATAATGCTGAAGTTGGAATTGAAAGTGGATGCAAACACATGACCAAAATAATGTACAGGAAATGGCAAAGACCAAGAATGTTCTAAGTACACAGTTTACTGGTGAAAAATCTTGAAAGATAAGTAGAGAATAGATTTTGGAGAGGATACATATAAAATCTTTGTTCTTTAGGTTAGAGAGAAAGCTCAGTGGGTAAGTATTTTTGCTGTGCAAAATTGACTATCTGACCTTAGATCTCCAGCACTGAAGTAAAAAATCTGGGCATGGATGTAGGGAAATCACTTGGGGTAGTTGATTGCTGACAAGACAACTGGTTCAATGATAGAGGGAGGAAAAGGGAAAATGATAGAGAAGAATCCCTCTGGCCTTCACATTCATGCACACCCTGTCACACATACCAAATATTGTTCAATATTTTAAAAATAATATCTTTTTGATAGTGCTGTTCTAGAACTTGAGTCCAGTGATGGAAGATACTTTTGCCAGGAATGAAGATGAACGGGGAAAGACTGAGACAGGCACAAGATGTAGAGTAAGCACAAAGAGAAATGGGATGTCTAAAACATTGTGAAGGCCTCTGAGTGCTGATGAGTGTCTATGGGAATAGGTGTGACAAATGCCAAAGAAGACTCGATGGAAAGGAAATGGGATAAGGATTTCACCACACATTATAAACATACAAGATAGTGGAAAATAAAGACTACGAACATTTGAACAGACTTGAATAAACTCATAATATGTAGTTTCAAAAGTTATCTGAAGTAGGAAGATTTTAAGCACTACTATAGAGAATCCAACATCTGATGTTGGCTGATGATGAACCAGGTACCACAGAGCTCTATGGGTGGGAGAGATGTATGAGGAGGCCTACATCTCTATCCAGGAGGTGTTGAGAAAAAGTACTAGTGGCAACATCATTATTTGTTTGAAATACTGAGACTAGGCCAAGTGGGCTAAGAAATAAGAAAAGGTTATTTTAGTAATACAAATCTCATATACTTTAGAAGAAATAGGTTCAATGTAGAGCTTAAGAAGACAGAAAGAGCCGGGCAGTGGTGGCGCATGCCGGCAGAGGCAGGCAGATTTCTGAGTTTGAGGTCAGTCTGGTCTCCAGAGTGAGTTCCAGGACAGCCAGGGCTACACAGAGAAACCCTGTCTCAAAAAAACCAACCAACCAACCAACCAACCAACCAACCAAAAAAACCCCAAACAAACAAAAAAAGAAGACAGAAAGATTGCAAGAGAGAAATAATTTAATGTACAATTTCCTTAAGGTAATAAAATAAGGCAAGAGAGTGTAGAAGTGAAACGATGGGGAAGGAGAAGTTGACTACGACACGCTATTGTCAACTAGAGTAACTAAGGTGTGAACATAGCAGAGAACATCAAAGAGACTTGAAGCATGCAATTCAGAGTCTTGAAAAAGTGATTTAAAATGTGAAAAAATATAAATCACCTCAAATAACACATTCTCACAATGCACTAGGCATGTTACAAAAGTATTTTATAGCATTATCTGGATGTTCCTTCTTCAAGAACAATTATCAAATTTTAATGTAGATTATGGTGAAAAACAAACAAAGATTTGTGTATATAAACCTATACCTGGCATAAAATATATTAGATATTACATTAATGGTTAAATCCATAGAAATAAGAAAACTACATTTGCTAGTGGGTCGGACTGACAGTTCTTGATTTCTCTTGTTTGATAAACAGGAACTGTACAACTTTCCTTTTCTGTTCCCTCTTTTATTGATGACTTAACATCAATAAAATTAATTAATGTGATTTTAAAAATTGTGTGATTTTATAAAACTATCTACAAACAGGATGTGTTACACAGAACTTTGCACATCCATTGGCATGCTCACAAAGCCTACCAGCTTTTTTTTTTTTTACTGCTGCTGCATGGAACAAAGTTAGAGTTTATTCAGAAGAGTCTTTAGCATAAATTTAACCAGGAGTATTAAGGGAGATGGGGGGTTTAGGAAAAAGACAGAGTACACATTCCAAACAGGTACGGGGAGCACAAGGAGAAATAACATTACAGTGTGTGAACGGAAATCATGTATACAATTATATCTGCAGGCCTTCTCATTAAACTTTTGATAGCTCTCTATATTCTCTGGGATTGTGTTAGGATAAAGGCTCATCAACATAAGAGAAACAGCTTTCTCTCATAAAGTTTTTTTTATCTGATTAGGCAATATATCTCCAATGACCATCTTAGTTCACTTGTCTCTGTGACCCTCATTTACATCTGGAATAAAATGAGGAAGATTAGGCTGATCATGTTGGGAAATGACTATAAATTCAGTAAAAGGAGGCAAAGGACTAAGTACAAAGCCAATCTTGAGATCTCATCTCTCCCTGCCCTCTTCTTACTTTTTGTCTTGTGTGTATTTGTATGTACATATATGATTAATTTTTTGGTATACAAGGAGACACATTTTTGGATGGGAGAATATACTTTTACTTTACTCCTAGTAACAGTTGTTATTCTCTGTAAAATTCAAATGGGCTTTGGAATTTGGTGACTACTGATACATGCTAAAACTGAGTTACAGAAAATGCTTATTTCAGTGTTTTTGTTTGTTTGATTTTATTTTATACACAACTACTGAATATTTTCAGAAGTTATTTAGCTGCTTTTGCCATTCATTCAAATGTTAAATACAAAGACTTAGTCTTTAGTTTTATATCTGAGAGTCAGTTCTTCATTGATGGTTTCTAATACAATGACATTATTGCAACAAAGTGGACTGAGGTGTTGTTTGGTGAAAGAGTGAATTCTAAACATGTGCACAGGCCTGTGTTCAGATCCCAGCAATAACCAGAAAAGGGTTGTTCTCTAAATTAAATTCTATAAGACATAATATAAAGCATAATTCCTTTAATTGAATTTACCTAACCAGGATTGGCATATGACTTTAAATAACAGATTATGCTTTCTTCTCCAAATAGTTATTTTTCATACTTTTTATGTATCATAAAATGCCATGTCTGTGCTCATGAAAACTTGCCTAAAGGTTCCTGTACAAATTTGCTGCAGGAGTATTTTTGGATCCTCTCCTTGATCACAATTGTTTGCATATAGTTGATAAACAATCTTCCAATTTATAAACCTAGATGAAGATACTTGCTAATTTGGGAAAACAAACAAGAAATATTTCGTTAAATTACCCAAGCATTTAAGAATTTTCATTTGCTGCTTTTTCATTGTTATTTTGCTTTTGTAACTAGGAAGACAAATACAGTAAAGACTAATGTTATTAATCATACTCTATATCTTATCATAAATAAAATGAACCATGACTGAAACCACAATATCTATGAACCATTTTTCGGTTTTCTTATTTATTGACATTTTTGTTTAATTACAACACAATGAGTTGATGGTAAATACAGAAGATGCAACAGTATAAAAAGCCATTTAACCTTTCCCTAGGTTAAGACACTTACAGCAGACAAACAGTGCCCCACCCTAACCCATTCTTGAATGGAAATGAAATAAATATAAATTAATAAATACAACACAATTAACTGCACAGCCCTTAACTCTTTGATTGCCATGGCGCAAACCATGCTGATGATATTACACTGTGATATTTGTATGGTTAAGTTTGCCACAGCAGTCAAAGGGTTATAGCATTGTAAACACAAGTACTATGTGAAAAATGTTCAGTCATGTTACTGATCTATAGAATGAGATTAATAGCATGGCCCTTGACCTTTAATGAGGCATCATTATAAGGACTCAAGGAGAAAATAGCTTGGTGAGCTATTACATAATCTAGGCAACCTTTTTGTTAACAATGTGCTATGAAGCCTTAATTTTACTAATAAAACACAACTTGTGAATAAACACTGTTCAACACACTGGTCAATAAAATCAATGAGAAATTAATTGAAGCACCACAAAATTTTGCCTGATTATATCTGACAGTCATAGTACACTTTAGCACCATTTATTTAGCCTTTTATTTGCACACAAACAAGCTTTGTGTTTGTCAGTAGAAGCAATCAGGAAAAATATATATGCCAAATTTAATATGGAGTAAAGGTAATCCTGTGTGAGCAAACCCATATCATTCAACTCATAAAATCCACTGAGAAAATAAATGCATTATTTCATGCCTTGTACATGGAAAACTCTATGTAGTGAAAGTCTTAGTGAGAAAATGTAGAGTACAAAGTAAGCAACGCAGAAACTCAAGGTTAGATTTTCATACTCTCTAATTGAAATCATGGGTCAAATGTTCTAAATCCTAAATACCTGGCCCTTCTCTCTGCTTCACAGTTTATTATTATTTTATAAATCTCAATTTACTTTTAGTGTTTTCATTCCTAATATCGACACTATATAGATGAAAGGTGATTTTCATAGGAAGCTGGAAAATGCTCTTTGTTTACTGAGGGGAAAATATTCCTTTGCAATTGCTTGTATCTCATTTGGACTCTGAAAGTTAAATGTCTGTGCAATTCTTAAAAAAATATATGGTATTTATTTGACAACTGACAGGAGCTTCTTTCCCTTATGTGTCTAGTGATTATATATATATATATATATATATATATATATATACATTTATACTATAGTCACAAATATATGTTACCAGATAGCTTATATAGATATCATGTATCTATATTTATTGTCAGTCATCCTGATCCACTTGTTGGAGTAAAGATAACAATACATATCCAAGTCTTTAAACATCTTGAAGATAAGTACCACACTAACCAGGCTGGCAAATTTCTCAATGTCAACAATATTTGACTCATTTAAAAATTAGACTATGAACTAATTCTAATTTATGTTTTTATTAAAAACCAAGGTTATTAAACATTTATATTAGCACAAAATTAAACTAGCAAACTCCATTCATTTACTTTCCATAATATAAAACCAAAATATATTTGTTTAAAATTAGATAACATGTAAGAAAAAAGTCTTTCCAGACTTTTACACTTGAAACAAGTTTTCATTACCAAATCTCTAAAGCCCCTGAAAATAGAGGTCCACAAGAGAAATGCTGATGCAGACATAGCCAGACATAGCCACCGCTGTAACAAACCTCAGCCTTCTACTCTTATCTCTTTCTTACATATGTAATATACCCCAGAAGAGAAATATTCCAAAGAGTCAAGTCTTTAGACATTCATGACCTCCTGATGTACTTAAACACTATATTGTAATATTTATCATACTGTATATTTATATTAGATACATGTTCCCAAAATAAATTTTCATACCTGTCATATCAACAAACAACAGCAATTATACTTGGCATTCCATTTTTCTAAGGAGAAGAGCTCTATAAAAATATAAGCCGATGAAAGAGTTTGGAATATGATAAAGACTATGTTTTCCATGTAATTTATGATGGAAAATATTGAGAAACAAAGACATTTCTTCAGAGTTTCAACTATATTGTACAGTGTTATTAAATTCATTTTTTCAAAAGGAGAAAAAATAAAATATGATTTTTTAAATATTAAAAAATAAGGAGTGAAAATTGGTGACTGAAAGGAATCAAACAATGATCTCAGAAAAGAGGCAGAAAATCCTAATAATCACTTACTCTTGATTAATACCCACATTTATTTGATTGTAAAATTTTGTATTTATGAGTATAGAGAGGAATAATGGATTCCATATCATATACAGAAAAGGGAAATGACTATCATAACCAAATTCCTAATTTTACATAAGCAATGGAATACATAAGGAGCAAGAAATAAGGAGACCCTGTGACATCTGATGACACTGTGACATCTGATGTCTCAGTGTAGTAAAAGAAAGGAAAACATTTAGGTTAAGTAATCCTTGTATTACTAACAAATCCATTCATTTAAAGTATGTTTTATACTAACAAGTGGGTTTTGGATATATAGAAAGGGAATGAGTCTCCAGTTGGTATCACATGACAGGAAACAAAACACGCATTCTAGTGACTTCAAATAGATAGTGCACACAAGGCTTTATTCATTAGTATACTGGCAAGACAGGCCAACGTAGCAACAAACATTCATATAAAAGATGCTAAGTACAATCAGCACCATAGCCAATCCTAGGGAAAAGCATCCTTTGATGTCACGCCTCACCAAACTTCATACTGTTTGAGGCAAGTATAAAAAGGCCCATGTTTAAAGTACTATGATATTATTCCTGGGATCCAATTTAGCTACCTATCAAGTGCTACAAAGAAATCCACGTGCAATTTTCTTTTAATGAGCAAAAGAGGTGAAAGAAACTGCAGAAATGTCTTTGTTGGCCAAAATGTTTTTATTTTTTTGTTTTTATATTTTATCCTTTCTCACCGTTCTATCTTTCCATTCCTCAGTGGAAAAAAAATGTTAGTGATATTTACTTTGAAGCTAAGTGGCCTAATTGGAAAGAGTTATATTTATACTTGATATTTTCTTCCCTTCTTAAGGGCAAACAAATCTAGCTCTGTAGCAGAGCACATGGCCACGTCATGTGAATTAGCACAACACTCTAGCTTGTGATGTGTTTTCCTGAAGGGCCCAGTGTGCCCTTTCATGGAAGGACACATAGCCCTCACATCTGAATAAAATAATTCATTCTAAGTTAATATAAGAAAAACAATCTTATATTATAAAAAAGACATGAATCTTCCCTTTTAGTCAAAAGACATAGAATCTCAGATCTCTCCATATACAAATGCTCTCCATATATAGTTATTTATGATTATGATGTACTGATCACAAGTTGATTTTGCCCCATTTCCCTTCAAAAGCATTCATTACAAATGCCTGTGTAGCTTTTGTTACATCACTAAACTCCTCATCCTCCTTTACCACTATTTATGAACTTGACTGCTATTAGAAGGAATAGTCAGATTATACCACTTAAGTATAATACTAGTTTATTTTAAAGAATTGATGCATGTTTTGTTACCAGTCACTAGCTGTATTTAAACATTGAAAGATGCTACTTCTGGATCCTACCAAAAAAAAAAAATAATGGGAATTATGAAATACCACCAGTGATTTTTTTTTTCTGAATTTCTGTGACTATGTAAAGACAGTATTCGCTCTAGGCTTTCTATACTGTTGGATCATATTTCAGAATAGGCATATTGAAGAAGATATGGATAATTAGATGTTCTTGATATGACCAGAAATATTTCATAATGAACTCAAACTTACACCAATAGTAAGACACAAGAAATGATGTGAGTGGTATATTATGGACAGACTCTACTATTAGATCAGACTTGAACACTATGGCAACTTTTGCTACTCTGCCAAGTGCTTACACTATATGATTATTGAGGTAAACTTCTACCCTAGGGAAATGGCTTTTTTTTCACAGGGTCCTAACATCTTTCTGACTGAAGTTACTGAATGAATACTTTTAACTTTTAATATTTTGGGTCTATGAGGCAATGGATGAGTATCAGATGTGTTTACACAAGTGACATCTAATGAGCACTGACTAAGTATATACATTGATAAATTACGTAGTCATTTTGGTATGAAGAGCTTGAAGTTTCAATTTCTATATTATTTTCATTCTCTCTGAAGTAAAACTTCCAGTTGTAATATTATAGAGTGCTAGAGTATGACTTTAAATTTTAAAAAAAGATTTATCCTTCTCCACTCTCCACATTACTTATAAAATGTAGATTTCATATCAATAGTGTGGTATTCTTCTTGAATGTTAGTTTCTTTATTATACGAAGTTTAACCTTTAAAAGTGACTCATTTAAACTTTCTTCTTAAGCCACAGAAAAACTGTCTTTTAGACTTCTAGCCTCTGACATTGTTTACTGTGCTTGTTATAAATTAGTATTGTGGACTTGACTGCCATTGAAGGAATAGTCAGATTATACCACATAAGTTGCTGAACCTCTTTATTGATATCATAGTTTAGTGGAGATTGTATTTATAGCTCTTTGTGATAGTTCATCAGAATGTCACACTTGTAGTTTAAACCTTATGTTGTGTCTTTGATAGCTTGGAATATGCTCTTATGGTATCAAAAATTGAACATTTGGCTGTGATTACTGTAAACACATCCTTGCCATCCCCAGGATTATTTAATTATATACTACAATCTCACAGATTCAAAACTATCAGCAAATCACTGCTTTTATTTGTTTTGGGAAATAAATACCCAGTACCTAAAAAAGGAAGTGATTATTTTCATGACTTTTGTTTAACATATCTATTCAAGCAATAACTTCTATTCTATTCCTCTTCAGATAGCACATTGAGTTCAATTAATATGGGCACACCAGTTAATCAATTGTAAGATCCACATGACAGGAGTCTGAATTTGTGCCGTATTAGAATATAAATACAACATGGAGAACTTGAGAATATTACATTATACTTCCTAGAATCCAGTATATACACCCTCATTAAAATATCACACTGAACAGTAGACCTGGGCAATGTTCTTATCAATCACATTGCATCCTAATGGATTAATTCACAGAAATAAAATAAAACTAAAGGTACAGTCTTTGAAGAGCCAAATTATGTGCTAATGAAAGAGATTGTAGGCAGCTTGAGAAATAAAGGTAATGTTCTCTTATTTGAGTAAATTTGTCTCTTTTTTTATTACTTAGCAATTGCCTCTTAGTGATCATTACTAAGTAAGTTATTGCATGTGATTCAGAAAAGCCTTGCTAACTGATTAGTAACAAAAGCTGTATTTGTTAGGAGCATCTATTGTTTACTGATTGAGCCCTGTAACCCTGCCATGGCAAAGAATATCTTTCTTCACCTGCTGTGACAACCATCTCTGCAAAAAACTTTGTTCTCAGATGAGTTAACAATAACTTAAAATCATAACTTTCTCTACAGAACTGATGTGGAATTACTGCTTTATAAAGAATTTCAAACTGATCACTTATCTTAGTATTTCACTTAGTCTGATTAATAATATATAGACAAACAGTATTTACCTGAAATTGTAAACTTGAAAATTATTTTATGTAAAAACCACTACCTGGTTTGCAGTTGTCTTCAAGTTTGTTAAAATAGTAAAAGTAATAAAACAGATGAATTACTTTATGAATACGAATATGTTTTCATTTCAGTTTTGGAAATAGTTTGTATGTTACTTATTTAGAGGTTACAGAAAACACTTGATTGGTTTGCTGTCTTCACTGATATTAAGCTGACATTATAGTCTTAATCTAGATAATATCTTTTTAAAAAATTTTAATTGCTATTTTCCTGTGGTAGGTTAACTAACCATTTTTGTTATTTCTTTAGCATTACCTCATTTTTTAATAAAAATCCCAAGTTTATGAAGAGTCAGCCATCATATGAATGAAGTTCCTGGCATACAGTGAACAAAAGAAGCCCAATGCTATTGATCACACTGTTCTTGATTTTTATCCCTTAGGATCTTACTGTGGTCCAAATCAAGATAGCAGACATAGAAGTCATCTTGAGTTCATAGACTTCTCACATTCAAGGCAATAAAACCCAAACCATATGCATGATATTTACTAGAATCGAAGCATAATAAAAACTCCTCCCTTCTCAACGCTATGATTATTTTCTAGCCCTTAGGTACTTACAGTCTTGTGATGAATAAGTAAAGAAGCAATAAATTGCTTATTGATTTTTGTTTTGATTTTAGAGAGAAAAAAAGTTCAATGTATGTTGATGGAGCTCCTGGATGATTTGCACATGTCCCAAAAAGGTTACAGTCACTCACTTCTAGTATTAGAAAAAGAGAATGTTTCCAGTCATATCTTATTTTTTCTTGACGTCAAGGTCTTGAAAGGATTAAACGGTCTAACAAGCAAACACTGTATAAACAGGCTTATGTATACAGTCCTCCATGCTCTGTCATAACTAACTATACTATTCGTATCATCTAGAAAGGAAGTACTGAAGTAGAGCTACAGTGCTGATCCTTGCCCTCCCTGTGTTATTGACCTTCACATTCAAAATCTTGGATGTCTTGATGAAGTACAGTCTGCATTGCATAAGGTGATACTACGAAGCCATGAAGCCATTTCTCTTTCCTGTTTCTTTTTCTTTAGTTTTACAAAAGATGCTCAGATTGTAGGAAACACCATTCTGCCAGGCTTTTCAGCATGCCACCCATGATTAAATGTTTTCCCCAACCAAATCATAAACATGTAGTTTAACCAAAGGCATTCTAACTTTCATGCTATGTTGAGTATAAATATAAATTCAAGGCAGCCAAACTATCCATTTCCAAATAAGAATGTATACCTACACTCATTAAAAATCATCTGGAAATGTGTATTATTAGCAAATGAGTAAGAAATTTTCACTAGTATAAAATTCCTGCTTTATATAAAAGCCACACTGGCCATTCAAGTATTTGAGGTTTTTTTTTTCCTATTTTTTTGTACTTTTTACTAAAATGATGAAATTAAGCTTGAAATTAAAGAAAAAATTAAAAAAATACCTCTACCTATAGGGCATATTCAGAGTGTGCATGTAGAGAGCAAAGGGCCACCTGCAGATCCACTACCGAAACTCTCTCTCCACTCTAAGGAAACAGCTCTTGTTTACTAGGTTTTAGAGAATAACAATCCAGTGGAGAAGTGACACCAGATTTCCTTCAGTTTGTGCCAGTTTGCAAGTTAAAAGTCAAAGGGCAAAGACACAGAACAGGGCTCTTCAAGGAAAATTTTCACAGAAGACAATGTTTAAGTTGTTGTTAATGACAGTCAACAGATCAAAAGCAAGTTCAAGGCAAGCTGTTCATTGTTTCAAAAGCTAATCCCCTCAAAAGCTGGCTTTCACACAAAGCCAATTGTCTGACTCATGGGGTGCTTTCCTTCTGACCATCTCTAATAAGTTCACAGCCCAGTGGCTGTAAAGCCATTCACTGCAAGAAGCAGCTTCTAAAATCAATAAAGAGGTCTGTCAGTTGCTGACTTTTCTCTAGGAAAAAAATATTGATAAGATCCTGCTCTGCAGGTCACATGAAAATGACAATACTGCTGTTAGGACAAATTACACTCAACAATGGGATGCTTTGGTGTCTCTTGGCTCTGTCGTGATCAAATAGATGGCTAAATGCCAGAAGCCACACCAACCCTTTGAGAACTATGGTTGACATGCAATAGATAATGCATCGGAAGGTGTTCATGCAACTCAGAGTCATCGTTTTAATTCAGTCTTAACCAAGTAATGCTAACTGCTTATTTTATGGCAAACTGAGTTTTCATGCAATGGATTTTAAATTTTTTAAAAAAAATTAGTATGTCTGAAGAAGAAAAAGCTTAGACTGTTCTAACCAATTAGTCAAATAAAATTTCACTCTCATGAGATACTGTTAACAAAATACTTTTTTTATTTGCCAGTAAAGTTTTGGCAAGTAACATCATTGTTGTTTGTTATAAAAGCATTTATGCAGTACTGTCAGTCATTAATGAATTACATGGGATTGTAAGGTATGCTTTACAAATCTGAACTTCTCAAACCTGTGATGTCTTTCCCTTTTGGCCAGTTCTACAAATGACCAGGTTGCAAGACTGATCATCCTGACTCTGTGAGCTGGTCTGATAGTTCTCAAAGGGTTACACCGATGTATTAAACAGTAACAAGTCTTTATAAAATAACCATCACTTTCTTTACTTCAGAGACACAATGCTTCTTGTTCTGCTTTGTGTGGAGTATTGCTGACAGACCAATGGATGGCCTGGGACAAAGGCCTAACACAAGTGGGAAGTATGTCACAATGATGCTGGGTCAGGAGGCAGGAGGGGGTTCAGAAACATTTCAAAACAACTAAAAGGTCCTATTTGAATATAGCTATGAGTATGGAGGTGAAGATACATTGTGGACATAGTTGAGAACAGCTATAGAAAATGAAAAATGCATGTATTATTAAGGCTGTTACTATATTGCAGATATTTTGGCCCCTTGTTTGTTGGAAAATGGCTGTCCCAACAGTCTAGCGTCCTGCATGTATGTTCCAGATCTCCCACCTGACAAAACGATGTGCAGGAGACTATCCATAGTGGTCACAGAGCTATCTTCTTTGGAGACAAAGCTGTTTTGGATCTTCACACTTTCCTGAAAGTTCAATTGTGGATTTAGTTGTTTTTAAAACTCTTTCTTCTTTTGCTTTAAAGCAAAAACCTATGGGTTTTCTGATTTGCTCCTTTTGTTTTCTCTCTCTCTCTCTCTTTCTTTCTCTTTCCCAGAAATGGGCTCAGATTTCAGAAGGAAAAGTATTTTTAAAAAAATTGAGAAGAATCTTTTCTTCTATATTTCCTCTTCTTCAGTTAATCCTGAAATTTTACTGGGCATTGAGCGTGCAGAGGAAAGGCCTAGAACTGAATGACAAAGAAAGACAGAGGACTGAAGAACGGCAGATACTGTGCATCATGGAAGCTTCTCCATGAATATATTTCCACTCATGTGCAGGACCAGCGACCATCTAGGTTTGGAAGGTCAGCCTCGATCAGGCTGCCACAAGCCTGCTCCTAGCTAGGAAACAGCATAACAGCTCTTGTCTTGAATCTCAAGTTACCACAAACTCCCGGAAAAGAAAGAAAAAAGAAATCCCTACATCACACCCACTCTTGCATAGAGCGTTTACAGTACAGTATGTGGCGGGGTGTTCCTTTCCGCTTGAACTGGAACACAGTGTAAACCAATACAAGGAGGCATAAGGCCAAGATGCAGGGAATGACAATAGCTATGGCTTTCACAGTGCTGGCTGTGTTGTCCAGTTTGATGACAATGTCTACATCATCTGGTGGGCTGAGTCCTTCTTTATCTCTTTCTGTTGGTCCATCACAGCCCATAAAGTCCTTGAGGATGGATCTTGGATACCCAGGTTCTACTTTGAGTATCTGGTTGTTGAATTTCCAATACTCCTTTCCTTTGTAGAAATAGGTAAAGCCTGGAGAGAAAACATACACACAGAGATACCACTCATTTGTGACCATGTATATGTATATAGATGATAATGAAATAGGCAACATCTCAAAACATGTAGCTTAATATCTTAAGTCCTTTCAATTTCTAAGAGGGGAATAAAGTCACCAGTTCAACTGTCTTACAAAAACTCTGCATGAGTAAACCAGGGCTGTGTCTTTTTTCTTTTCCTTCTATCCTTTCTTCCTTCCTTCTCTCCTTCCTTCCTTCCTTCATTATGTTCCTCCATTTACCTTTGCTTTTCTGAGAAAGGGATCCCTAGCTGTCCTAGAACTCTTTAAAGAGTGCAGAGAGGGCCCAAACACAGGATAATTAATTGGTTTGCTTTACTCTCCCTAATGCTTGGGCTGTAGATATATGGCACCAAACTAGCTCATATGTTCTAATGTTCAACAAAAACTATGACTGAAATGTATGCTACCTATAGGCAGCTTGGGATATTGATGGAAGGATAGCTATATCCATTGCTATTGTAAACTGTACGGAGGGTCTCATCCTTTATTGGGCTTATGGGAGTACTATTATATAATTCACATTAGAATCATGGTCTTTATCAGAGAATGCTGATTTGCTTGAAAAACTGGATCATTAGTGATCATTATGGTGACACTGAGGCGGCTGTTCAATGCACAATTGAAAGGTTTCTCATCTAGTCAAATCTCTAGGCATTTGTTCAACATCTAAATATTAAGCTGTTTTATATTCTTCCTCAATAAGAAGTCCCCTTTTACTATTTGAATAAGAAATCATGACAGGTCAATGAAGTGCAAGTATTTTTATTTTCTGTTGGGAATTTTAACAAGCAAACAGGTGTTTATAGCATGCTGTACACTAATCTCGTTTATAGCTGTAAGTTATGCCTAGTTTGTCTTTTCTCCATTTTTGTGTGTGTATGTGTGTGTGTGTGTGTGTGTGTGTGTGTGTGAGATACCTACTTATTTTATTCTAAATTTGTACCACCTAGCTGTATCTTATGGAACTTAGAAAATTATCATTAAATGTTTTTAAGAATACAAAAAACATATATCTCAATTCTGTTAATATTCAAATAATACTCCTATTTAATCCATGAGAAATTAATATAAGAAGTTTCAAATATCTCAGTAATCTGTGACCCAATATGTTTTCAGTTCTTAACATATATAAACTTGTTGATTTTCATAGAAACATTTTCAACATTTTAAGACACATACCCAAGTTTGTGATTGTGCCAAATGGATTTGATCCTTGTTTTTGAGTAAAACTAAAGCAGAGAACAGAATAAAAAATAAAACAGAAAAAAGCAAAAGCAATTAAAAAATATATTTGGGAGTTACCTATTTTGAACAGTGTGCTACAACCTAAGGATTCAAATGATGGCTGTGATTGCATGTTATTACTATGGGAGACGTAAATTGTGAAAAGCACTGTTTTACTGTTTTTGTAGCCTTTATAACAGCTCCACTACTTAGAAGAATTAATTTCATTTTATTGTTCAAGAGATGTTGAGGTTCAGAGACAAATGCAATGGCTAAAACTGAATGGGACTTAAGCACCGGTCCATAGCTGGAGGCAAAGCACATGACTTTGCTTCTTAAATGTCACTGCTCAGATAGATGCCACTCATGGGATAAAGAATTCTGCAATCTCAAGAATTTCAGATAGGCCAGATAGGTCATTATTGGTTATGTTATATTGGAAATAATTTTGTTCAGTTCTGTGAAAGTCTGTTTTGGCTTTTAATTTTTTTTTTTTTTTATTTTTGACTTTTAGTATGGAACAATAATTATTCAGTAACAGAACTTGCCAAATAAAAGGAGTGTATAGATTCAAACTATTCTTCTGGGGAACTTGTATTTGATCAGTCTAGTGAGACCCAGCATACTTATTCAGCAAGTTTGGATAAGACATCCTGAGCAACTGTCAAATATCAGACTATGAGATGATCAGAGATGAATAATATCATTGATTTATAATTATGTGTTCAAAGTAGGTGAAAGTACTGCTAATGGTTATAAATGAGAAACTCATATCTATAGTTCAGGAGACACCCCTTCCATACTGACACGTATACAATTTACAGAAACAGACTCCAAGCATGGAAACAGAATTTGGACTTACTGAATATACTCATTAGAATAAAAGCAGGTAAGTAGGGCTAAAAGAGGAAGTCTGAAATCTTTGCAACAGATATTGTCAAATTTTGATTCTGTACTAATCAACTGTAAAAAATTAGATCTATTATCTTCACTTCTAAAATTCACTTCTGAACTATCAGTTGACTGTACTCCTCAGCTGTGCAATCACTAAGAAATACATGTGCTCTTCGATAACACAGGGTGTTAGGCTTCTTATGAGGAAACTTTTAAGAGAGAAATCAATGGCAATGAGTGCACTTTATATTGTTTTCATTAGTTTGGACCTTACGAGATCATTTTCTATTGTTTTGGTCTCACAAAGTAATAAGACAGTCTAACTCAGTGGCACATTATTGCCATAGGCTCTGTATGTGTTTTCTCTTCGTTTATTTTTTTCTTGGATGAAATTAATTAGTTTCCAATAAATATTAATGGATAGATTGAATCTTGTAAAATACTTAAATATGTTGTATTTGGAGTTTTTAATAGGTAGTAGTGAGATGGATCATTAATACACTCAATCAACAGAACCAAGAAACAGAATTCTTTTAACAGGTAAACACGAAGCTGCAAACTGAAACACACATGTGAAAAAACAGTTTGGATATAGTTAAACTAAAACTATAGATGTAAATAAAACATTTGAGTTATATAGAATGTTTTCTGCAATAGTTTTGGGACAGCTAAAAGCCTTCTAATCTGTTTAAAACAAAATTGAAGAGTGATAGCTAAGAAGAAATCACACAGTTTAGTTTGTATGAGTGAATAGAATTTTGATTACTATAGTTACTTAGAATAAGATAAGAGGAAAAGAAGCAATAAGAATAGCATCAAGAAAAACAAAAAGAAAACAAAAAATATTACAATAACTAGAGTTTAACTTAATAACATAACTGTTTAGGAAGCTATATTTAGCATTTCCTCAGTTTAGGCCAAGTGTGAAATTCATAAAATTACAACAGGACACTGATCAAGTCAATGTAATGTAGAAAGTTTGTTAACTTTTTTGTTTTGTTTTGTTTTGGAGAGAGTGTATTAAAACACATTCAAGAGTGCTTAAATGGTTTGGTGCCAAGTTTTAGAAATACTTGTAAATTATGTCCAACAGTAAACTATTTAGCACAGATGAGTACTGGTAAGGAAGCTAGATAATTTAATTAATTTAATGTATAATAATTGATACATAGGAAGCAGTCATATGATATTAGAAAGTCATATCGCATGGCTGAAAAGGAAAAATTAAATTTAATATTTAGATAATAGATGTGACATATTTCATCTAGTTGTGAACAACATTAAAACCTATAACTTAGTTTTAAATGTATTAATTAAAGTAAATAACTCATAAGAAAAGATTCTTAATAGCAGATTTTGACAGTTATAAAAGAGTGAATGAAAGAAAACATTTTATTCTGTTGTTTTCTTTGATGTATAATTATCAAACATAGTGTATAAGGCTTCTATATTGTTTCTTATGATGATATTGATATACTCAATCTACGCTGATTGTATTGAGGAAAGTCTTCAGTTAAGCATGATTACCAAAAAGTGCTATTAAGATTGGTTGAACTTATGACAGTGTCCTTGGGAAGAATTTCTGTTCCACTTATATTTGTTATTATTATATTTTCAGGAATTTTAATAGGTGAATATATCAGGTTACTAAAAGGTATTTAATCTTCAATAGTAAACTACTATCAATGTTTCCTTCAAATGAATTTAAATAATTACAAAAAAATCAAATTTAAAACCTTTCAGAGTATAAATTAAAAGTAAATTCCTAAGGAGAACAAAATTAAATATAAATAGCTATCATAAATATGAATAATTCATACTTCTCTCATGGTATTTTCAAATTATTTTATTTAACATTAAACTGTGATATTAAAACAGAAAACTCAGGAGATGAGTAGTGTGTGTACTTTATACCATTTTCTTTGTGGACAAAAGCTCCTTGGGGTGATTCAGGGATCCCCTTCCAGATGGTAATGGGTTTGGGATAGCCAGGGTCCATGGTTTTCATTTCTTCACTATATCTCCAATATCTAAAATTGGACAATCATAACAATGCATGTATGAAAAAGTCAATCATGCAAGTATATGTATTTTCACTATATCCCTGTGCACCTGTTACTAATTTAAAAAAAAAATCACTGATTATAATCATTGGAATAACAACTGACATAAAAGTTATTCTGTCTTTTGCAATATATTATTATCCATATCCTTCTTATGGTAAAATGACTATTCAATATTTTTAAGTTAATAATCATGCTAAATTCTATATAAGTAGACTAAAATTTCAAAAGGATGCCACCCAAAATTATATATATATAATATATAGTCTATATTCTATATAATTTATATTATATAATATATATATATATATATATTCTACATACACATAAATATGTACATGGTTCTGAGATATAACCTGAACAAAACACACAAGCCCTAGCTTTTATTAACATTGTACTTTTAGATATGTGATGATATAAGCAACAAACAAATTCATCAATGAAGATATAAAAGGATGAATTAGTAACATCTATGAAGAGAACACCACATAAAATATTATAAAGCAATATATTAAAGCATTTGAATGTAATTCCTTTGTGAAAAATTAATATTTGAGGTAAGAAATGAGAGGAACAGCAAAAGCGAGAGAGTAGCATTGGGGATAGTAGTGAGAGCAGTAATGAGAGAACAATGAGAGTGAGAGCAGTGAAAGAGCAGTGAGAGCAGCAGTGAGAACAGCAGAGGCAGAGCAGTGAGAACAGCAGTGAAAGAGCAGTGAAAAAGCAGTGAGAACAGTGAGAAAGCAATAAGAGCAGTGAGAGAACAGTGAGAGTGCAGCGAGAGTGCAGTGAGAGCAGTGAGAGTTCAGTGAGAGTGCAGGGAGAGATCAGTGAGAGGACAGTGAGAGAGAAGTGAGAGATCAGTGAGTGATCAGTGAGAGTGCAGTGAGAGAGCAGTGAGAGCAGTGAGAGAGCAATGAGAGACCAGTGAGAAAACAGTGAGAAAGAAGTGAGAGCAGTGAGAATAGAGAGAGCAATGAGAACAGCAGCGAGAGAGCAATGAGAACAATGAGAGCAGTGAGAGATCATTGAGAGAGCAATGATAGCAATGAGAGAGCAGTGAGAGAAGTGAGAATAGAGAGAGAGGTGAGAGAGCAATGAGAGCAGCAGTGAGAGAGCAGTGAGAGAGCAATGAGAGCAGCAGTGAGAGAGCAGTGAGAGAGCAATGAGAGCAGCAGTGAGAGGGCAGTGAGAGAGCATCAGTGAGAACAGCAGTTATATTAGATGAATGTAGTAAATAAAAAATCATCTTAAATATGTTATATAAAATACACTGTGACAATATTTCTGCCATACTAACTATTTGTTTATACACATACATGACATCACTCACAATGGATATCTATCACTGAGTAGGAACCTTCATTTTCCAATCATTACTTTACTGCCAACCTGTGTGTCAACAGTGTGCCACCTACATACTGACCTGTCACCTTTGAAGAAATAGGTTTTGCCAACATCTTCCCACCATATAGCAGAATCAATGCCATGAGGGGGGATTCCATTCCCAAGGGTAATCAAGTCATGAGGGTAACCGGGCTGAAGAGTTGTGTCCTTGAACACCCAGTATTTGTTACCTGTATAAAATAGGTGTAGATATAGAACATGTTAGTAAATCATCAATTGCAAGATAACTATTAGCTTAATGTATGTAAGTTACTATGCAAGAGCTCCTGGAAATAAGTCAGTCATAGTCACACCTAGAATATTGACATTCTTGCTCAAACATCAGTGTAATTTTTCAAAAACAGATATAATGAATAAGTACTTAAATAGTCTAAATATAACAGTTAAACTAAACATAAAATAGAATTACTACTTAATAATAAATAAATAAATCTCTGTGTTAATTTAATTTAAGTTTTAGCTTAGCCATAAGGAAACCATTCTATGTCAAAAATTCTTCTCCTTGATTATTAAAGATCCCACTTCTATGGACTGCTAGCAACTTTGTGTTTTTTACATATTACATATTTGATTTTGTGATGATAACATCTACTCTGTGTGAGCATTTCCAGTGAGTTGATCCTTTTCTTTTATTATGGAGGCATTTACAAGTAGCTTTTATCAAACAAAGCTCTTCTGTTTTGACTCTGTGCTTATTAGAACTATAAAACTAATGGGTTACCTAAAGGAAAGGAAAATATTAACCCTACACTGTTCAAAGTTGCAGAGTAGAATATACAAAAAGAAGCTGACTTTAGTCAGTTTTGTTGATATTTGTAAATTGCCTATAGACAACACACCTCTCACATATCACTGCCTTTGGCACACTACACTTATAACCATTTTAGTAAGACAAGTTTACTTTATTGTTTCAGAGATAGAGTATATTTACTGATTTAGAGTTAAGGGCATTTTTATGGGTATGTATGAAAAGAGCTAATTGGTCATGACATCAAATGAGGAAGAAGGTCTGGTTGGTAATGATTATCATGTGGATGGGAAGCCAGAGTGGGACCTGTGTGCTGAGTAATTGAGCTCTGTACAAGGTTATTTTTCAGACAAGTCCAGACATCTGAGTTCAGGGACATTCTCCAGACAAAGACAGGTAGAGATGGGGGGGGGGGGTTCTTCTGAGAAAGGGAATCCTCCAATTTATGCAGAACTCAGAAAGCAATCCAATCATGGGTGACTACTACCTTAATAGCAAGGTTCCCCAACAGCAACCATTTCTTACTTCACTGAAAGTTAATTTCAACTTGACATTTAACAAAGACTTTTGCTTCCAGGGCCATCAGTACTTCAACTAAATGATTCTTCACCATGGTGTTCTGAATAAAAATGACCCCCAAAAATTTATATATTTGCAAGTATAGTTCTCAAGTAGTAAACTGTTTGAGAAATATTAGAACAATTAAGATTTTTGGCCCTGTCAGAGTAATTGTGGCCTTTTTGGAGATGGTGTGTCACTGAGGGTGGAGTTTGAGGTTCAAAATACCCATGTCAGGCCCAGTGGCTCTTGACATTTTGCCTGAGGATCAGGATGTAAATACCTCAGCTATTTCCCCAGTTCTACACCTGCCTGCATGCTACCATGCTTCTGTCATGATGATAATGGACTAAGGCCCTCAAAGTGTAAGCCCAAAATTAAATTAATTCCTTTATCATAGTGTCTCTTCAGAGCATTAGAACACAACTAATATGTTCAATCTTAATTGTAGATTCAAGTGATCACTTAAAGTAGTTTCTACCCTAAGCAAGTAGGAAGACATGTTATGTTGTTCCTTTGCCCTCTCTAGCTTGTTTTTAGACTTTATTTATTGTGTCTTCAACAACACACTAATGTTGATATTTCTTTCTTTTTTCTTAGTATAAATATTGATTTGCTTTCAACACTGGGTTCTTATCTTGCAACTTTGAAGGTATTGGTGCCTTTGGGGAATAGATAGGGCTTGGTCAGTTGACATCCTTCACTAGAGGCAGGCCTTTTCTGCTCTGCTGCCTGCCCATTAAGGTCTAGATATTACTGTTACACAGTCCTTCCAGCTGTTCTGCCTTGCCGTCCCTCTAGAAGGGACTGAAATCCCATTGAAACCACATGCCAAAATCACATTTGTTACTTTAAGTTATCTGTCAGGATTTCTGTCATAGTGAAAAGGAACGTGGCTACTACAAAACACTATATCAATTCTGTAAGAGCCAGATTAGCAAGCAATGCCTATACTGCACACTTTTAGCAATACTGGGATACTGACTTTAAAGTCGGTAAACACTCTTTGCCTCAAAGAATTACATCCCATCTTCTTTCTGCTAAACAATTTCATGACCAGCCATTCCCTTTGGGGTTGAGATTTAGAAATTAGTGGGATTATGTCATTACCAATAGATGTTATGACTTACTTGTCTTTATAAAATTTCAATCTCCCCCTCAGAGAAGAATTATAATACATTAGAACATTTATGCTACATGTATAGATGCCTGTGCAGAGAACATCATGAAGAGCCATTTAAGCAAGAGGAATTTGGTATCAGTGAACTGAAAGATCCCTGGAGTACAATAATCAAGGAAACATCACTAAGAATGAAAATAATGGGCTCCACAGTAGTTAGAGAGGATTGGTAAAGTCTTCAAGGTAGTCACATGAGGAAAGAAACATGATGAATTGTAATTTTCAAAGAAATTGTTTGGAATCTTTTCACAAATGTTATAGACATAAAAATATGAACAAGAAGACCAATCTTTGGTGAGAATAAACTTACTAAATGAATTAATTCAATAACTAACTACCTCTTTCTTCTGATATAGGCACTAGAGACACCAGAGTGAACAAGGTTTACAACATTTCCTGTCTCATAAAGGTTATGGTTTAGTGAGAGGATGAGGGTGAAACTAACCTAAAAACAAACAAAGTAACAACAACAACAAAATCCACTGAAGAAAAAAATGCTTACTTTGAATAAAAGTATATTACTAGGATGGAGAAATATCAGGGGCAATTTTACACTGAATACAGTTAAGATAGCCATTCAGTCTTTGGTAGATATGCATGCACAGGTGTCTGATGGGCTTTCATTTGCACTTGTATGTGCACATACATGTGCCCATGGAGGCTAGAGGTCAATATCATCTCTCATTTCTTAGAAACTGTCCACCTTGTTGTTTATGAAGAGGCTCTCTCATTGGCCTGGAGATCTGTGAAGTAAGCTAAGCTGACTAGCTAGTGGTCATTCCAGAAATACCTGCATTTACCTTCCCAGTGCTGGGAGTATAATTCATAACAATCTCTATTCAATCTTGATGTACATATATATTTGAAGATACTAGATTAGTAAAGGCTGTTTTACATGAAAGAAGTATTGAAAGCCAATGGTGTAATGGGCCAAAGTTTACTGTATGGTTAGCAAAAAGCAGGTGCAACTGAAATGGTAAGGCTGTAGGTGAAGGCAGGGATTTTTGTAGGAGTTTGGATTTTATTTTAAAATACATAGGAAGTAATTGCCAATTATACAAAATGGTTTTGTCACAGTTTGACCTAAAGTACAAAAAAGATCAAAGTGGAAAGGAGAAAATGCATGCATTTTCTATTTTGAAGTTAGAATTGATGGGTATCACTGGCTACTTGATGAAAGAAGGATAATATTGATTATTCTCAAGTCATGCTTTATGCAGATAGACAAGAGAATGTAAGTATTATTGAATAAGAAAATAAGAATAGAGATGGGTGGGAGCTACAAATTCAAATTAAGAGTTTGAATTATTAGTGATCTATCTCTATGAGCAAGCAAGAAGATATAACTGTATGTGCCAGTACAATTATAATAATCTGTAGGTTATAAGCATTAAGTGGCATTTGACAATTTAGTACCATGTGAAGAGTACATAGTGGTAACAGAAAAACCACAACTCGACATCTAAGAAGAAATGTCTTAGTTTCATTTAGTTGTTGTAATCAGATATCCTGACCCCCCCCCTTAAAAAAAACACTTCAGGGGAGAGATAGTTAATTACAACCCAAAATTCAAATTATACTCCATCACGGGAAACCAGGAACGTGAAACAGCTAGTCACCTCAAATCCAGAGTCAAGAGCAGAGAGTGAAGTAAGAACACGCATGATCCCTCTCTATACTTCCACAGTCCGAACTCCAATCCCAGGAAATGGGGATGTCCATAGAGGGTTTGTGTTTTCACATTCATTAACAAGTGATCCAGACATCTCCCCATACACATGCCTTTAGGGAAATTTATGAAGCACACAATTTAGCCAACCCCTCACTGAATCTCTTTGCCCCAGGGACTCCAGATTGTCAGCTTGGCAATTATGATTAACCATGAGCACCCAACTTCTTATTAATTTTATTCAGGCAGGGTACATAAAACTTATTCCATTGATCACATAATAAACCTTGTTTCTGTCACTAGCACTTGTTCCTTGAAGGCCATTTCTATTGTCAGTAATAGCAATACCATTTCATTGTCTCTTTTAAAAGCAATTACTCCATCCCTTATTATCCATGTTTACTATCAACACGGAAACAAGGAGGAGGAGGAGGAGGCATTGACTAAATAAGGCAGCTATACTGAAGGAGGAAAGAAAGTAGGGAAAATGAAGGACTGAGCTGTGAATGGATGAGAACAGAGTTCTGCTAGAGAGACAGCGAGGCAAGTATGTGCAGTTCTTGTGCTATGGGTTTCCTTTTAACTGAATGAGACAGCTTCTTTATGAACTTAGAGCCTCCAAATTCTATACAAAGTATAACATCCATATGAGCCTCCAAGCCTTTGAATCAGCATCCTGGTTTTTAGCCAATGAACGATGCTGTCTTCTAGCCAGCTTCCTTGGGGACTTGATGACAACTCTGTTGCTTGTGTTACTGCAAATCTCCTTTCTTGTTAACTTGCCTCTAGGTTGTCTCTCTTTCATTTATCTTTCACAAGGCAATTAGAAAACTATTCTAAAGTTTATTTTAATCACGTACAAGAAAAATTCTAATACATTTATATTAATTGCAAGGCTCCTTTCAACATGATTTCTTTACCTCATCCTCACAGCTACTTACAAAAAGAAGATAATTTCAATATTTACTTTTGATCTTTTTTGTGGAAGCACCCTGCCTGAATAACATGCTTATGCTATATTGTCAGAGTGCCTAGCCTTTGTCTTTACCATATTACTTAGTGATTTGCAACCTGACAGGCACTCAAAGATTAAACACAAAAAAACAAACAAAATATTGACATGCCATATACAGCACCTGAAAATAATTTAATGTTTGGAATACATGGCTATTGGTGCAAAGAACCTTGCTTAAACTACAAAAGGAATCATATACAGGATCAAAGATCTAACAAAAAACCTAATAAAGACTATGTATGTAAATAATATGGAACTTATCAACTTTGAATCTTGTCAGCGAAACTAGAAAAGTAATGTTACAATGAATAACCCATCTAAGACACCGACGCAGCTCAGTACTGTGCTGAAATCCATGTAAATTGGATATTTATCTATATGTTGCAAAATATCATCATATGATACACATTTTCTTCAGGTTCTTTTTAAATCAGGAAACTTTAAAGTAAGTGCCTTACCTAATGTCCAGATGACCTTTTTGAAAAATTAAGAAGAAAGAAAATCCAAAAAAGTGTTTCACAGCGAACAGTTTACTTTGGGCCCATATCTCTTTCACTATTAAAAGAGGAAATCTTAAAACAATAGAAGAGAACTTTTAAAGGACCCATTCTACTGACCTATGCTCAGACTTCCCGCATCCTTCCTATCCATCTCATGTTTAATTAGGAAAGAACCTGTGGGTTCAATGCCCCCATATCAGCTACTGAGAGTAAGCCTTTCCTCATCTCAGCTTAGCTCAGCTCAACTGTGGCTATTGAGCAGGGGCATTCTATACTTTACAATATATACATTACCAGTTTTTAACTTTATTATTTTCACAACGATTTCTTCACACTCTACCCATATTCACAGTGGGCAAACACACTTAGAATGAAGTGTTCACAGAAGCTTTCTACTTATATGTTGCTTGTATGTCTCAAGAGAGAATAACTTACTAGAAATGTTGATTTTTTAATTGCAATTCTTATTATTCTATTAACTTTTTTCTTATATTCAGTCTACACATATGATCTGTATATTTGTATGTATATACGATGCTTGTGCATGCATTTTGGCATATTTGCTCAAATGTGTGATTGCTGGGTCCACATGCAATGGCTCTTCTGGTCAGATCATGAAATAACCTCAGATGTTGGTCCCCACCTTCTTCCTTGTTTGTCTATTGTTTGCCTCTGTGTATGGCAGCTAGCTGGCCTGCAAGCTTCCATGGTTTACCTGATCTCTTCTACCATCTCACTATTGGGGCATTCAGAGTATAGGACTCTGTGTATGGTATCAGACTTTGCATGGATTCTGAGAATTAAAGTTTAGGTCATAATGCCTGTGAACTTTGGAGGCTAGGGAGATAGCTCAGAACAATGTTTCTTAAAACCTTTATGATCTAAATGCTTTACTATTGTTTCAATATTTTCCATCTATATAAAGGAATAATCAGTCATCTGTTTTTACTGAACAAAACTTTATACAGGAGACCATGACTACTATTTTTCCTGTTAGGAATAAACACGGAACAATATAATTTTAAATGTACTTAAATGTCCTTGAAAATAGTAAGGCAAAGCAAAACAAAAACCTTAGCAGCATTTGCTGCTGGTTTATAGGATGGAATGTTATAGACCAAAAACATTATGGGAAACCATGACCTTTCCTCTGGGTATTGTGGTCCAAAATTCAAGCAAATATCAAGTTAATAAGTTTCAGTTTTTACATATCTATGTGTTTATTAAGGACAGCAACGTAATTCTTTCTGCATCTTAACGAGTTTCATCAACGAAACTGAGGTGATGTGGTCTGTTCTTTAGTTTGTATTTGAGTGATTTATATTCAATTTACTTCATATTTTATGTAAGAAATGGTTTTTTGCTTAGATTATCATCAACATACCTGACTCTCGCAGATAGTATTAATCTGTGATTCAGAATAAAGGATTTTGCTGTATCTCAAATGACATTGGCATGTTTTGGTAAAAGTGGAAAAAACTGATCTTATTGACACTGTATTGTAGGAAGCAGATACAGTATCAGTAAGTCAGAATAAAGCAGAGAGGTAGGGTAAATAAAAAGGATAACCAGAAATGATAGGAGAGAAGCTTTTAGGGATCAATTTCATCCAGTCAAAATCTGTTTACATCCTGTGATGGTCATTGAAATAGGGCAGTGCAGGTTTGCTGAAGAAGGCAACACACAACTTTCTCATTCTTGTGGAGCTTCTAGACTACATATATGCATGCAATAACATTCACAGGCAAATGGATGGAACTAGAGAATATCATTCTGAGTGAGGTAACCCAGTCACAAAAGAACATGTAGGATATGTACTTATTGATAAGTGGATATTAGCAAAATAGCTTGGAATACCCACGATGCAACTCTCAGACCATTGAAGCTCAAGAAGAAGGAAGACCAGTATTTAGATGCTTCAGTCCTATTTAGAAGGGGGAACAAAATAATCATAGGAGGTAAATGGAGGGAGGGACCTTGGAGGGAAAGAAGAGGGAGAGGGAAAGGTGGGTCAGGATCTGGTGTAGGTGGTGACCCAGAAAAGTAGAGAGGGTCAAGAAATTGAACAGAGGTGTGTAGAAAGTCCCAGATGCCAGGGAAGCATGAGATTCCCAGGACCCAACAATAAGGACATTAGCCAAAATATCTAACAAAAGGGAGATAGAAACTGTAGAGACAATATTTAGAAGTTAGGCATGGCATCACCCACACATGTCTATTAACCCAGAATTGTTCCTGTATAAAGGAAATGCAGAGACAAAGAGTAGAGCAGAGAGTGAAGGAAAGGCCATCCAGAGACTGTCTCACCTAGGTATCCATCTTGTCTTCAGACACCAAACCCAGACACTATTGCAGATGCCAAGCAGTAGTTGCTGAGAGGAGCTGGTATGGCTATACCTTGAGAGGCCTGACCAATACAGATGAGGCTGCTTACAGCCAACCACCGGACTGAGCATAGGGACCCCAATGGAGGAGTTAAGGGGAGGGACTGAAGGAGCTGAAGGGTGTTGCAACCCCATAGGAAGAACGACCAAATCAACCAACCAGAATCCCTAGAGTTTCCAGGAAATAAACCACCAACCAAAGAATACACATGGAAGGATCCACGGCTCCAGATGCATCTGCAGCAGAGGATTGCCTTATCTGGCATTGGTGGGAGAGGAGGCCCTTGGTCCTGTGAAATGTCGATGCCCCAGCGAAGGGAATTCTAGGGCAGTGAGGCAGGAGTGAGTGTATGGTTGGAGGGTTGGGGGAGTTCCCTCATAGAAACAGGGGGTAGGGGTATCAGACAGGGGGTTTGTGGAAGAGAAACTGGGAAGAGTGATAGCATTTGAAATGTAAATAAATAAAATAACCATATAAATATATAAAGAAAATATCAAAGATAGTTTTATCAGAATATAAATAGATCAAAATAACTATTATCTTATAAATTTATGCATACAGTTAAAATACAATATCTTCTATTCAATGAAAACTTTAACATATAGGCTTTTTAAAAAATATTTAAAATATATATAAATATCATCTTTTTTTGTTTGTTTTTCGAGACAGGGTTTCTCTGTGTAGTCTTGGCATAAATATCATCTTGAGAGTAATGAGGAACATGGGACTGGCTAGAGGGAAGGAAGCTGAGAGAAGCTGGAGGGACTAAAGGAATAGGGAATAATATAATTCTATTTTATTTGAAAACACATTTTAAAGGAAAATAAAATCTAAAACAAACAAAAATAATCATGGGTTCCATTAAGAAAAGCTAAGAACAGAAGAGATAAAATTCCTCAATTAGAGGAGTGTTTGATTTTCATAACACATAACCTAAGAGGCAAACGTAGTTTTATGTGCCTTAATGGCAGCACCCAGGAGTCAGTACCAGGTGCATTTCTGTGAGTTTGTGGGCAGTGTTTTCAACCTAGTGAGTTTAAGGCAGCTAACATTACTTGGTGCAATTCTATTTTTAAAGCAAAATCAGCACAATCCCCCTCAAAATTAAAACATAACTGTTTACACATCATTAAAGAAAAATATTAAACTTCATATAGAAATTTCACCCAGTACTAAGGGAAACAGATGCACAGACCGACAGCCAAACATTAGGTGGTGCTTGGGTAATCCTGTGGAAGAGGGGAAGGAAGGACTGTAAGAGCCAGAGGGGTCAAGAACACCACAAGAAAACCTATAGAATCAATTAGGGATCACAGAGACTGAACTGCCAACCAGACAGCATTTATCCAACTGACTTAGGCCCTTTGTCGATAGGTAACTTGTGTAGCTTGGTCCTCAAGTAGGACTCCTAACAGTGGGAGCAGTGTCTGTTACTGACTCTACTGCCTGCCTTTGGGTCTCTTTTCCCTAAGTGGTCAGCCTAGTCTAGTGTGAATAGAAGAAGATGTGCGTAGTCTTACTGCCACTTGATATGGCTAGGCTGATTGCTATCCATGGGAAGCCTCCCCTTTTCTGAAGAGAAAGGGAGGAGGAATGGATGGGAAGAGGAAGGAGGGAAAATGCCATCAGGATGTAATATAAATTAATTGATTAATTAATGAATTAGTTAAAATAAATAAAAGTAAACAAAATATTACACATTTGTGCAAAACTTAGCACATATTATTTATTGGCTGAATTTCTGTATATGTGTGTGTGTGTGTGTGTGTGTGTGTGTGTATGTATGTATGTATTCTGTGAGAAACCCTCAAGGGGTTAAAATATTGTCAAAAAAGTCTTTTTTTTTTTGGTTAGGTTGTTGTAAGCTTGGTTAATGGAATATTTAACGGCTTTCAAGTTAAGTAGAAGTGGAGGGTGAGACAAGTCTACCAAACACAATCTCTGAGATCATTGGTAGGTCAGTATGTGGAAGATTTCCTAGCTTTGTTTAATGTAAACTGACACTTCTCAGTCAGTTGTGGAAATAATCAGATTTTAAATGCATATATTGTGTCTTGGTTAGGGTTTTATTGCACCCAAGGTGTTTTACAGACACCATGATCAAGGCAACTCTTATAAGGACAACATTTAATTGGAGCTGGCTTACAGGTTCAAAGGTTCAACCCATTATCATCAAGGCAGAGTATAGCAATGTCCAGACAGCCATGGTGCAGGAGCTGAGAGGTCTACATGTTCATCTGAAGGCTGCTAGCAGATATTGGCTTCCAGGCAACTAGGGTGAGGGTGTTAAAGTCCACACCCATAGTGATACACTTATTCCAGCAAGGCTACACCTCCTAATAGTGCCTCTCTCTGGGACAAGCATATACAAACCATCACATAAGTGATGGCCAATTTGCCTACCACTTACTTTATATATTTATAGATCTCTCTCTCTCTCTCTCTCTCTCTCTCTCTCTCTCTCTCTATATATATATATATATATCGCATGTATGTTTATCATCACATCTATGTTTTTCCATCATTATATAGGACATGGTTTCATTTCTCTCATATATATGTCAGAAGTTCATAAAGACCTAAACTCATGAAGTAACTAAGTATCTTTGAAGAATTTGCTTTTGTAGATTCTATAGTATTATCTAACATGTAAAGCAGTTTGAATTCTATGCTGATATTGTATTCATTGTAGTGTGAAGCTCAGCACCCCCTTTAGAAGAACATTTCCTATCAGATAACCACCTTCCTTTGAGAAGTTTAACAGCCTTTCTGACAAACCTTATGACTGCCTAACCCAGTGTCTGTCACTACTAGGAAATGTAAATAAAAAAATGTCGTGAAAGTTTTTGAAAATAAAAACTTTTAGACGTTCAAAAAATATAGATGCTAGGTTTCAGATTGAATTATCAATGAAAATAAAAATAATTTTAAAATTAAAGATTTTTGAATAATTACAAGGTTAAATACATGGTAATAATGGAAAGTTTTAGTTATCAACTATTAAATTTTATTGTGAAATTAAATTCTCCTGTGTAATGCCAATATAAAAAGAAAATTAAAACATTAGTATGGCATGTGTTGTTAAATGGTATTAATTAATATAACTAATTAATTTATAAATTACTTTAATTAATTCATGTAAATTAATATTTTATATTAACATCAGCTAGTTGTTAATAAGTATTTTTATTATAGTCTTCTATTTAAATGAAATTTTCTTGACAAAATTTTAAAAAGCTAGAATTCAATTAATATTTATAATCTTAGTTACAGGACTCACATGCTCTGTATTTATTTATTCATGTAGTAAGAATCCTGAAAATCTATTGTAAACCCTTAGTTTTCATTATCACTCACAGACAAATAATTGGTGATTGTTCTCAGGTACTTATAATAGATTTCTTTTAACCATTGCCCTGTCAAGAAAAACAAGTTACTTTGATCTTAAATTTTCTAGACATTCTAAAACTTCTAGAAGCAATGATTTGTGAGCAGCATAAATAACTGCTGGTTCATTTGAAATGAAGTAAAATGCAAAGAGCAGAAAGTATTCTGAAATAAGCAACTTTTGGCCATTGTCTGTTCTGGTCAATTTTTTGAAGATTCTGATGCCTCTTATTTCTGATGCCTCTTATTTGCTTCTTATTTGGTATTTAATATTTTTCTTCTCAAATTTAAGAGCCTCTTTCTGTCTTCAAATATATATTTTAGTTGCCATTCAGTAAACAATATTTTTCTCTTGAAATAAAACTGTCAAACATGCTAAGAAATACTGCTTAAAGTTACTAAGTGATAGCAACATAGGAATTTGAGACAAATTTAAAAATGCTTGATTTGACAGTGGCTTGTTCTTCATTTTAAAGTTTAGATTCTTCATGAGGGAAACTTTACCAGTTCTATTTTCTACACAGATTATTTTTGATATTATTATCTCATAAACATTCACTCAACATGCTTTATAACTTAATGTAAACATCTGCCATTATGTTTCCCAAATGTGATTTTATGATATCAGCCATCCCATAGCAATATGAAGCAGCTTTCCACAGTAATTTGTGCAGTATATTTCCTTGCTTTCTCTCTGACAGGCAAATGGACTACATACTTGATGGCATATTCAATCTCTTGTTCTTTCATACTAAAGTAGCCAACTTATGTATTCCAATTAAAGAGAAGCACTCAGTGTTAGCTGCAAAATGTATGGTAGAGGAATAAGGTGAGAAAGTTGACCTAGACATTACAAGCATGAATGCAATCCAATCATTGTACATACAGCAAGTACATGCTGTGAGTGATCTTACATCTACATTCATACCCAGTTCACACTCACATGTACACAGTTGCACTGCAGAGCATCTTAGAAAGGTAAAGGAGGCATTATGTAATGCCTTCTTTTTAATCATTAAAAAAGTTAAGTGTATGAATGTGTATGGTTCTCTGAATGTCAATATCATAGGAGTTGCTGGCTAAGAGGTGAGGTGATTGTGAGCTATCTAATATGAGCACTAGAAATTAATCTCCAAGAAGCCATCTCTCCACTTTCCACCCTTGAGAATGACTCCTCCTCCTCCTCTTCCTCCTCCTTTCCTCTTCCTTCTCCTTCTTCTTCCTCTTCTTTCCTCCTCCTCCTCTTTCTTTCTTTCTTTCTTTCTTTCTTTCTTTCTTTCTTTCTTCCTCCTCCTCCTCCTCTTCCTCCTTTTCTTCTTCTTCTCCTTGTTCTTCTTCTCCTGCTCCTTCTCCTTCTCCTCCTCTTCCTCTTCTTCTTCCTCCTTTTCCCCCCTCCCCCCTCCTCCTCTTTCTCTTTTTTGGAAAGAATGGTACATCTAAACCTTTAGTGGATTTAAAAATAATCTTTAAAATGTTTGTCAACTCCTGCCTTTCTTCATGCCACAAAATCTCAAGGGATCTTTGGAGGAACAAATAACTTAATAGCAAAACATTAAAAATAAGAAAAACTAATACTTGGGAAATCAGTAAAAATACATCAGCAATAACAATTAAATACAACATGGTAAGATTCATATTCATTACCAGTACAGATTCTTATTAGAGAATGCATTAAAAATCATTTCAAGATAGTAGGATATAACATTAAATTAAGATTATACATTGTTTTTAATATAGCTTCAGGCAATGGTTATCTCTCCCTTAAGACTTACTTCCTCATTCTACTAAATTTTCTAATAGTAGAACTTAAGCCAACACAGGAAGCTGCTAGGAAAATGGAAATTGTGCTGTTAGGGCCCCCACTGTATTATCATTATGCCTCCTCATCCAGGACTGAGTTATAATGAGAAATGTATTATGTGGGTTTTTATATTTAGCATGCACTGGAGAATACATGAATTAATTCTAATACCCATGACTCAGATATTTGAATTTGTAGAATACATAAATGGGTAGGTCCTTTACATGACAGCTTTCTTCAATACAAATATCGCAGCATAGTAAATAATGTATTTAAATACAACATGTAAAGTTTTCATCTTTAATATAGACATAAAACTGTACCTGTCAAAATATCCAATGACTAAAATAATGGGCAATTTTGTCCTTGAGGATTTCCACAGGCTTTCCTGTATTACTTTCTACTTCCTCAAACTCTCATCTGACATCCATATACTAATCCTGGTGGAATTATTATCCATATTCTATGCATTTTTATTGAGCTTTACAAAATTAAGTTTTCAGAATTCCTTATGTATTCTTGGGACACACCAGTAAATCCTGGTCTCTCTTCCACTTTAATGTATCTTCAAGAAGAAAATGAAATTCTTCCTGGATTATGAATTCATCCTTCAAATTCCTAAAGTCACAGATGTTTATAATATTTTTCTAGAATATTCAGAAGACTCAACTGTTTTCAGAAGGAGCAAGAAACCAGTATGAATTTATTTTAAAGTATGGTATAAAGTACATGTCCAAGTTTATCTGTTCTGTGCATAGAGAGACAGTGGCTTAGGCAGCCTTTGGTGGAAAGTTCTTCATTTTCCCACACTGGAAATTTTCTGTACATCAAATAAATTTTCCAAGAAAACTTTTTGGTATGTGTTTGAGTCCATTTTTTTTTAACTAGCCAATCTATTTCACTGGTATCTAATGTCTATCTTCACACCAATGACTTACTGTCTTCAATATTAATTTTAAAATAAGATTCATATTGACATGATAATCTCAAAGACTCTTATTGCATATTGAGTCTTTTGTGTACAAATTTTAGAGTTAGCTCAACCATTACTAGATATACTACAATGAAGCTTGCAAAAGTTTGAGTGGAGCAGTGAGCATGCTACAGTTAAAAATGATTATACTTCACATTGCAACAGTAAAGAGTGTTTCAGTCATGAACAAAATATACTTAGGATTTCTTTAGTTCCGTGAAGTTTTGTAACATATAAGGGGTGCGTATTGTTTTGAAGTTGAATCTGAAAATATTTAATCTTTTAAATAATGTAGCTTTTAAATACTTTATGTTTGCTAATTTAGTAGTAGAAAACAATTCCCAGAAATCTCTTATATTTTTTTTTTAACTAAGCATTGCCTGCCATTGTTGTTAAATGTATTTGCAAAGATATTTTCATACTAGAGCCTCTTTGATCATGGTGCAATAAGTGCTCGACCTAGTAAAGAAGTTTATTTACTGTCCAGTATAATAAAGAGTTTCCTTCCTGAAAGCAGGTCTGTTGGCTTCCATCTCATTTAGTTCCTTGCTGTGAAACTGATTATATGAAGAGCAGTTGTCTGTCTCTCTTCATATCATTCCATGGGAATTGGGTTGCAGGGTACTGAGAGCGTGCCTAACTCCCTTCCTTTTACTGAGGATTTTCTTGCCTTTTCTCAAGCGCCATGAAAGTTAATACAGGCTTGGTTATTAGTTTACAAATATTAAGGAGTCCCAGTGCCCTCCAAATTCTTCTAGACCTATAAAAACAATTGCTATTTCTGTAATCATGTAATCATACTATATTCACTCACTAATTTGAGAAACTTTTTGGTTGACTGCATCATATTCCTACATAGGCACAAACTAGTCTGTAAAAAGAGGAGGTTTTGTTTGTTTTTTCCTATATGGATGCTTTTATTTGTAATTATTGCCCTTACAATATATACAGTCCTCAAGAATATGATAAACAGTATGTGAATATTGTATCTTACTATATTTTATACTATATTTTATGTTCCATATTTTTGTACCTGTAACTATTCATGAATTTTGTTTCAGATTGATTTCATAGTAATGATGTGAGCACTTCAGGTCTTACCTTGAATATTTGTTTGACAGGACCAGGAGTATGATTATTTTGGGGTAATTAGCCTTTCTACCCATTCTCACCAGGTAATTACTGGCTAACTTCTTTTGTATAAATATGTGGCTGGAAGCAGAAGGTATTACCAACCTCTGTGATTGACACCGTTCCTTAAATTCCTACTGACATCTAATTAGCACTTAAAGGCATTATTTTATGAAAACGTCTATACAGTAGTAACTATTCAACCTGTACTGTTTCCTGAATTGAAAACATAGAGATGAAAATAAAATATAAACAAAATCCACCCTGGTGAAATTTACATTATAAAGTATTAGGGTTTTTAAGTAATTAAAAATTTGCTGCAAGTGTAACATGTTATCCAAAAGGTATATTTAAGTACAGTGGCTGGAAGAATATTCTGAGGATTAGCTGAATGTACAAGTTGTCAGAAAAAGTAGAGAAAAGAGGTGAACACATTCCTGTGAAAATGAAGGAATGCATCCTGAAACAGCCTGGAGGTAGTAAAGGGCTCTTACACAGTACTTTATGACCTGTAGTTTCATCTTAGGCCATTTAGATAGAGCACACCCCCCAACAGCCTAAGGCAGTACCTTTCCAAATGATTTTATTACATTCATCACAAATTATACATTGATCCTGAGAATAATTACTTGTTTAGCAGTCATTGCCAAGGAAAAGTGGAAGAAGGGACAATTTCCTTATAGGACCGGGTCTCCAATAGTCTTCCTTCAGGAATTGTTACTGTGGTCTTTAAGTCCCTTGAGTATTTCAACCAAGCTATGACAACACTCAATAAACAAGATCGACTTTGGCACTCCTTAGGCTTGGAAGAGGAAGAACCTGGAGGGAGAGCTGTTAGGGAATATGTTGTAGGAACCCCTTTTGACACAGTTCCTTGCAGAGATTGTGGACAGAACTGTGCTCATCTGCTTTGCTAAATTCCCTGTTTTTCTGAGTTACTTTCCTTTTACAAAAATTCTTTTTTCTTTTGAATATGCTGTTGCAAATACTCTGGACTGTCTTACTCTTTTTTTGTCTAAAACCACCCCAAACTTTCTAACCTATGGCCATTTTCCTGACATATGGCTGCTTCTTGCCCTCCATTGCTTTACTGTTCTCTAAATGTCTAATAAAATGTGCTTGAGCTTCCTTCTTAGTCTCTTTCTAAGTTATTTTATTAACAAGACTTGAACCCAATTAGGAACCTGAATTTGCCTGGTAACAGTGGTATTCCTACTTATTTCACAATGGTATAATACATGTATATTCCAGCTATAAAATGGCAGAAAGGCAATAATATCAATAATACTCATAAGCCAGCAGCAATAGCTGGCATTCACTAAAGTGCCAAGTACTTCATAGGTGGTAATATGTTATCCAGAGATCAGGAATGGTATGGATCATAATCTCAGATAAGTAAACTGTGACAGGGAATGTTGCCCAGTTTCTGTGGTTAATAGCAGTTTATAAAGAATAACATAATGACAGAACCTCTGTAGCTGTAGAGTTGACAAATTCCTGTTTCTATTTTCAACAAGAGATAATCCACAAAAGAAAGGAATCATTTTATATACAAAAAAGCAAACATATTGCCATTAAGTTGTCTTCACAACACACATCCTTATAAGAAAGTCTAATTCAATCCTGAGAATACTTCCTCTTTCTTCTTTTCAGGATTCTCACTTTCTTTCAAACTGTATCCTCTGTTTAGTTTACTTTCAGACTTCAAAGACCCATGGTTCACAAATCTTCCACAGTTTAGGTCTCGACTTCAGTTCAGATGAGTCCTCACAGTTCCCTCAATTTGCTACCACAGTCTGCTTATCTCTGTGCTTCCTAACTTCATTTAAAGTTAACTATTTTCATGTTTTAAGGACAGAGGAACAGTTCACTTTGCAAGGCAATCTCCTTTACATTCTAGGTACTAAGAAACACTTGTAAGACAAAACCTCACATCTGTTTTAAATAATATTTAGGCCAATATCATAATGTTCATCATAGGATGACTTTCATAATTACAACCTTCTCTCAAACCTATGGTTAATTTCGTGGTTTGTTAGAAGTTATTTACATGAACTGATAAACAAAATAAAACTTCAAAGACTTAAACTTAAATGTTTTGAGTTATCAGACAGATTTCACCACAAACAGGAGTAAACAACTCTAAATAATATAGAAACTAACAAACGGATGAGAAATGCTTATTTATTTCATACTTTCTACTGTTTTCTTTTCTTCCTCCCACCCTTCTTTCCTCCTCTCCTTCTTCCTTCTTTTTTTCCTCCCTCCTTCCCTCCTTCCTTGCTTTCTTTCCTTCTATTTCCCCCTCCATCCCAAAGTTCCTTTCATCCTTCCTTTTTTCCTCCCTCCCTCCCTCCCTTCCTTCCTTCTTTTTTTTTTTTCTTTCTTACAAACACCTTGCTATGATTCTCAGGCTATACAAGTCTCAAACTAGTAGGTTCTAGCCATTCTCCTACCTCTACTCAGCATGCTAAGTAGCTGAAGTGGAAAGCTCCTGCTCTGCCCCTTGCTTTTCTTTTGTGTTGTATCTAATCTCAAACTAAATTTTCAATAGAGCAGGATGTCACGAAATTTTGACTTACACATAACAATACTACAAATGAAAATATAAATTGCAAAATTAAACATTATACTTATTTTATATATGTTCTCAGTATTTGACTTTCCAATACTTTATAGGGTCTTGTACTTTAAAATGATAAATATACATCAGAACCACCCTGAGAAAACATGCTTACCTTTAAAGAAGACAAAATTCCCATCACTATTTTCATAAACTGCATCAATACTGGGAGGAAGGCCCCGCCAGAAGTAAGTAATTTGCATGGGGTATCCATCCATCACCCTGTTGTTTCTCACTCGCCAAAACCACTGGTCCTGCAAAGCAAGCAAAAGCATTGCTCAGCATCTTTCAGTCCTCACCAGCATTGGCAGGGCAACCATGCATTGGACAGTTTTAAAGCTAATCAAGTATTCTTATACTCTTTCATCAATATAACCTGAGAGAGCACTAATACTTCATAGTAAACTAGCGAGAAAACCCATCAGTCTCCAAACCAAAGTGTGTAAATAAAAATCATGTCAAAATACTCTAGGTTATAATTTGTCATTATCTTAGGATTTTAAAGGTGGGAAATCAGAAGCACAATGCTTGGTGGTGGGAGGGGGTTTTGTTATCACAATTATGACATGTGTACCTTATATGCACAGGGGTATTTTTGTGCAAACACAGTATCTTCATGCTCCAGATGCTGAGGAATGAACAGAAGTGCCATATCTCTCTGAATGCCTGTATAGCTGTATAGCTGCTGTCAGTGTAATGATAGATTATCAAATATGTCTGAGATTTGTAAGTGATGATAACTCTTTGTAAACAAATTCATCTTTAAAATCATCACCACTGCAGATTTAAATGACTCTGCAAAATGCTTTACTTCCCTCAGTTTTAGAACATGACACATATCTATTCTCAGTCAAGTGAATAACATGATTTGGCTCATTATAGCTGTTTATGAAATTAATGAGTTATCAATTAGACTGAACATGTATGTATTTTGACATAAGTCTGTAATACTGGAGAGAGAAAAGCAAAATGGAACAGAAATCTATGAATATTTCCTGAATAGAATACCAATGGCTTAGGCTCTAAGATCAACAATTGACAAATGGGACCTTATGATATTAAAATGTTTCTGTAAGGCAAAGGACACTGTCAATAGTACAAAATGGCAACCAACAGACTGGGAATAGATCTTTATCAACCCTATAACTGACAGAGGGCTAATATGCAAAAATATACAAAGAGCTCAAGATGTTAGCCTCCAGACAGCCAAATAACCAAATTAAAAAAGGGGGTATAGAGCTAAACAAAGAATTCTCAACTGAGTAATCTTGAATGGCCAAGAAGCACCTAAAGAAATGTATAACATCCTTAGTCACCAGGCAAATGAAAATTAAAATTACTCTGAGATTCTACCTTACACCATTCAGAATAGATAAGATCAAAAACTCAGGTGACTGCAGATGCTGGCAAGGATGTGGAGAAAGAGGAACACTCCCCCATTACTAATGGGATTAGAAGCTAGTATATCCATTTGGAAAATCAATCTGGTGGTTCCTTAGAAAATTGGAAATAGTTCTACCTGAAGACACAGCTATAGCATTACTGGGCATATACTCAAAAGATGCTCCAATGTATACGAAGGACATGTGCTCTACTATGTTCATAACAGCCTTTTTATAATAGCCAGAAGCTGGAAACAACCCAGATGTCTACCAAGAGAAGAATGGATACAGAAAAAAAAAATGGTATATTTACACAATGGAATACTACTCAGCTATTCAAAATGATGGCTTCAAGAATTCTTCAGGCAAATGGATGGTATTAGAAAATATCATCTTTAGTGAGCTAACTCAGACTCAAAAGGACACATGTGATATGTATTCACTGATAAGTGGGTATTAGCCCAAAAGCTCAGAACACCTACAATACAACTCACAGACAATATGAAGCTTAACATGAAAGAAAGCCAAAGTGTTGATGCTTCAATCCCACTTAGAATGGGAACAAAATAATCATGGGTGACAGAGGGAGTGAGGGACCTGGGTAGGAGAGGGGAGGGGGCAGGAAAAAGGACAGTTTCAGGTATGGGAAGAGATAGGAGAGAACTCCAGAGGACCAGGAGAATGAATAGAAATATGTAGCAGTGAGGGGTTGGGTGGGGAACAGAGGGGAGTGACACTAGAAAGTTCCAGATGCCAGGAAAGTGAGAGGCTCTCAGGACCCAATGGAGATGACACTAGATGAAATACTCAACAGCAGGGGAGATAGAACCTGATGAGACCACCTCGAGTAGAGGGATGTGGACCCTAGTTGATTGATTGGGCCACTCACCTATCTCAAAATATTTAACCCAGAATTGTTACTCTCCATAGGATATTCAGGGACAAAATAATGAAACAAAGACAGAAGGAAAGACCATCCAGAGATTGCCCTACCTTGTGATCCATCCCATCCAGAGACACTAAACACCAACACTAATGTTGATGCCAAGAAGTGCTTGCAGTCAGGAGCCTGGTATAGCTGTCCTCTAAGAGGCTCTACCAGTAACTGACTAAGACAGATGCAGATACTCACAGGCAACCATTGTATGGAGCCCTGGGTCCCAATGGAAGAGTGAGGGGAAGGGCTGGAGCAACTGAAAAGGATTGCAATACCATAGGAAGAATAACAATATCAACTAACCAGACCCCTCAGAGCTCCCAGGAACTAAGCCACCCATCAAAGAAGGATTCATGGCTCCTGTTACATATGTATCAGACAACTTCTTTATCTGGCATCAGTGGGAGAGAAGGCACTTGGTCATCTGGAGGGTTGATACCCCAGTGAAGGGGGTATGTGAATACCCCCATGTGAATGGCTGGGAGAGCACCTTCTTAGAGGCAAAGGGGAAGGAAATGTTGGGGGGAGGTTGGAGAGGAGACAGGGTTGGGGAACAACATTTGAAATGTAAATAAATAAAATGATTAATAAAACAAAACAAAGAAAACAAAAACAAACAGACAAAACAGAATGGCCCCACTGTGGTTCACAGCATTTACTCAGGTATTCAAATACAGTCCTCCTAGAAATTTTTCATGCCTTGTAGAATGATAATTTGACAGATTGTCTTCTCTACAAATGCAATTATTTAGGAAAAAAACCCCAGTAACATTGTCTCTGAATTCACATCCTATTCTTGTCTTATTTCGTAATAACCTTGTCATCTTTGTCAAGACACTAGTCCTTGATTTAATTGCCAACTAATATCTAAATCTCAATGTGATTAGTATACTAACTGCAGAGAAATATCATAGACATGAGGACCTGCTGACTCTCATATTTATGATTCAAGTTATTATTATTTTCTGCACATCAATACTTTTGCTCATAAGAGAAAAGGGAAGCGCTTCAGATGGAAGAAGTTCTGAACAATCTCCAAAGGTTGTAAGATCAGGAAACACTTTCTGGGAAAGAGGAAAATCTTCAGTGATGCTGCCTGCAAGCTGTGAGGGAGGGGGCTGTGGGTAGTAGCTTTTGTACATTGTCACTCACACTTGGGTGATATAACTCTCTTTGAGTCACATATCCTCCTGTAAGTATTCACATGATCTCATTAGTTCACCATGATAGATTTAGGCCAAATAATCTTTTTTGTTGTTGTTGTTTTTTAATTTGCCATTGGAACAAATACTTATTTATATGTACTAGGAAAAGTTATACAGCAACCTAAAATACTATAAGAGGTCCATGTGTATTTAACAGGCAAACTTCTCAATCTTTTTTATCAAATCACCATTGGATTTTATATATATATATATATAAATACACACACAGATATAAATACATATTTTATATACATATACATATATGATTTTTGAAACCAAAGAAACTATTTAATTTGTCTGCCAAGCTGACCTACTATCATGGCATTCTAAACAAGAGAATTCATTATCTTGTAAAGATACTAGAAAAATACCTTGCAAATACAGATTTGTGTTTTTCTCAATGGCTAAAGTTACTTAGATTGTGAAATTGAGTGTTTAATAGGCAACAAAAGTGGAACTCCTTCCTAAGTGGCCAAATTGCAGCTTTTATTATTAGACTCTGCAATTGGCACTCCAAATAATAGAAGTGAAATGGACAAAATGTGCAAATTTAACATTTTCAAAATTTTGGAGGCATAAAACAAATTTAAAATACCTCTTTACACACACACACACACACACACACACACAAACATACACACAATGAAGCAAACACTTGGAAATATTGTTTTGTTTTCATGTAATGTGGTTATTAAAAGAATTTTTTGCCAAAAACAGAAAATATCTTTGGCAAAATAAAAGTTTAAGACAAGGAGAAAGATGTTTACATGAAGATCATAATGGGTTTACTATATAGCAAATATCTATTTGAAAAATAGAATTTAAGAAACCAAAACCCCAAAAGTAAGATTTATGAATATTTTGCAAAAGAGAAAATGAAAGATAAAAAGAAAATGATGAAAAAATTATGAATGAATGAATGAATAAAAGAAAATAAAAGAAAGAAAGAAAATAAGAAGTTTGTGAACCTAGAAAGAAAGATGCAAAGGAACTTTTAGCCAGTGAGGCAGAAGTAGAAACTATTCTGTGATCGATTCGTGTTTATCAGATAAGCTTTAATATTATGCTTTGTAGAAATAGTGTCTCTCACATCTTCCTGATTAGAGAATAATATGGCACACTACTTACGAATAGCAAAATATAGTAACACTACATATGTATTGTTTCTTCTACTCAGAATCCTCTTCTCTAGCAACTATGCCAAATCAAGACAGAGCTTCCCCCATAGACAACTATAATACAATATGATACAATATAAACTCATGCAATAGAATTATACTTTTAGGATCTCCTTTTTGAATGTTCCCTGTGATATGAAAATATGTTATCATGAGAAGGGTGATAAGAAAAAATTTCCCTGTGTATTAATCCAGAATATTATACAGAATTTTATGTACACTCAAGTACACACAGAATGTAGATATTAGACATGCCTGCATTTATATACCAAATATATATGAAAAAATAGACACTAACTGATGAAATGTAGATTTTTTGGTGTTTTTATTCATTGTATTTTTAGAAAATGTTCATAAACACATCTTAAAAACAAGTATCCACTATAAAATCTTGAAACATACAGGCAACACACAGACCATGAATAAACACATGATGGATAAATAACAATTCTATTAAGTAAACAGAAGTTTACCAAACATCCGTTAACCTGATGTTGAAATTGGCTATAATAAATAATGCCACAGACAACATCTTTGTTCAAAATACATACTTAAAATATACATTTGTACTGTGGGAGGAGCTTATGACAGTGTCTCAATCTGTAACCATAGGTGTCAGTATATAGACCAGGCTGACCTCAAACTCTTGAAGATCTTCTGCATGTGTCTAAGGCAAATATATTTAATACCATATAATTAAATTAATATGTGTTTTGTTTGATCATAATTCTATGCTAGAACATGAAATCAAACATGACAATACCATACAAGTAGCATCACTAGATTTATTATTAAACTGTAATGTTTAGGTTAGGTTTATGAGAGATGTTTATATGGCCTTACCATATTTCAAGATAGAAAATCTATGCCCATTTATTAGATATATTACTCTTTAAGCCTGGGAAAGAAAAACTAAGAGGATAACTGGAGGAAGAAAAAATATACTGTAAGGGACCATAATTAGATGTGCCTTACAAGAGTAATATGTTTCTAGGAAGCTGGTAGTATCTTGTTTTAGTAGCTGACATAAGCGTTTTTTTTTTTTTTTTTTTAATTTAAATACTATGGTTCAGGCTGTTTAAGGCAACCAGTAGAATAGGCTTCCTACTAAGACAGTCATGAATGTGTGCAATGATTTTGCTATTAAGAATGTCACGGCTCGCCGATGTAAGATCAACCAGAGGGAATTCTAGGAATAAGAATGCAGAAGTCCATCTGCATTGGACAAATACTTTGCACAGTGTCTACATTTTTGAGAAATGTTCAAAACACAGACCCACTGTAGTAGCAGAAGGAAATAACATATTACCAAGTTGTTTCCAAAAACATTTTTGAACATAATCATTTTGGAAAATTTTCTAAAGTACTTTTAAGGAGTCAACTGTTATAGTTGAATTTGAATTTAGAAAGACAAATACTAAAGTAAATAAAATGAATGTTGTTGTTTGTAAGTAAAGGAGCTAACATCTCAGAATATTTTGCTTACTACTGTTCCAAATTGATTTAGTAACTTGTGCACTTTGGGAAATCTTTCTAAAACTCCTTTAGTTTTAGTTATTTTTAGTATAATTTACTTTGAAAAAAATCTGGAAGTTTAAATGATATAGTTGATGCGGGTCACTCTCTTATTAGTAGTATTTATTAAATCATGACATAGGGCATAAGATTTTTTAAAAGTTAAGTGTTGATAAACATTGATGCAGGATTAAATGATGGATATGCAATAACAGGAACACATATCTTAACTGATTTCCACATACATTAATGACCAGTAACCAAGTATTATTTTATTCTCCCCAGTATTGAAAGACCTTAGGAGGAAGTAGGAGACAAAGACTGCTGCCTCTGTTCTCACTAATTGGTCCTGCTGCATTTTCCCAGAATTCTTCATGAATATATGATTGTTTAGAATTAGCATAGTAATGGTTATGAGACAATGGATTTACTAAAATAGTGCATTTTATACTATTATACTTCATGGTGGTGGTGGGGGTTGTGCCATCAAATTCCACACACAATTGCACAATACAGCAACATTAATATTTAACATTTTCCTCTTCCAGGATTTGAATATCAGAAATATTGTCAGGGTGATGGAATTCCAGTTCAGATATCTGAACTTAGGTGTTGGAAACCACAAAGCACCTCATTCAGTTCATTGGATTAGAAGTTGTAGATATATATTTAAAAACTTAAATAAAGGAAAAATCCCCTTTAAATTGTATATGCAATCAAAGATCATCACATAATGTATTGTAGTCGCCTCTATAATAATGGGAGCTACATGTCACTGAATGTAATGAGGTGCAAAACAGCTTTTATTGGAACATAATTACCTTTCTTTTATTTTTTACCTGAGAAAATTTTTATTTGTCATAAAAATTATTCAGTATAGTCCTATGTTTTCAAGGTATGCAACACAATGGGCTTAGAGGTTTTGAGACATTCTTTACAGTCTTGGCTAGCTTTGAATTTACTAAATTTAAAGGTTATTATCCTGACTCAACTTACTCTGTTAATTGAACTTTTGGCACCAATTCAATTTCCTTTACAATTATTTTTTTTTCTGTAGGAGTTTTATATTTTATTCTTTTCATCAGACTTTTGCTCTCTAAATTTCTATTCCTTGTACTGGTTCCATATAACTTCACTTGTCTACTAAAGCACTACAACTCTCAACCTGTGAGCACTTAAAGAAAGAAAAATCAAAATAAACCAGCAGGCTTCCTTTATAGCTTCAACTTTACAGGGACTAGTTGTTTCACACTCCATGGAAACAGAAATTCTTGATTGTGCTTATTTTTTCTCATGGTTAAGTATAACCCACTATACAGACATTACCAATTGGGAAGCGTGCTCTTCTTTCTCCAATTTCTAATAGCCTCATACTGACTTTGAGTTTGCACTCTTATTTATTGCCATTAGTATCTTCCAGCTCCTGGCATCCTGGGCAATGTGCTAACAGCTTGTCATACTGTGGGCTTGGGGTGTGTGAAAAGACTGATATGACACTGTAAGCATCAATGGTATAAGGCCACACTAGAGAGTTTATCATCTTGGTCATAAGCCAGCCATATTCTTTCTCTACAGACCTTACCATGACACAAGTAGAAACACCTTGGGCTGGAAGTTGCAGAACAGAGAGCAAATGTGAGCTTGTAGAAGAATGTATCTTACAGAAATAATGTCAACTCTCCATCTACTGAGCTAGATCAGAGGCAAAGGGGTAAGAACACCTTAAGAAGTAGTCAAGCAGGAATGACTCAGGTAAATATTTTATATTTTTAGTGAAAGAGATACAAAGGTACTTGTCACAAATGATGTTTTAAATGCCTATGTTGAATTAGAAATTTGTTCCTAAGGGATAAGGGCAGCTGGGGCAGAGAATTTCCAAGAAGAGCAAAGCAAGGCACCCTGAAAGATTCCTAAGCGAGGTTGTTTCAGTGGTCACTGGCAGTTGTTGCCATAACAGCAGAGACTAACTCTCATTACCATTGCTTAATTGCTTTATACTAATATGCTCTTGAGAACAATCCTTCTGCTCCCACAGTTACACTCAGCTTTGTTTACTCAAAAACAGAGTTCAAAAGGTAATTGCCCTTTCTTACACTCCAAGTAAAGCCTCAGCAAACAGCTTGATTGTGAAACCCTTTCTATCAAGATTTCTGGCCTGGCGGTGGCAGCGCACACCTTTAATCCCAGCACTTGGGAGGCAGAGCCAGGTGGATTTCTGAGTTCAAGGCCAGCCTGGTCTACAGTGAGTTCCAGGACAGCTAGGGCTACACAGAGAAACCCTATCTTGAAAAACAAAAACAAAAACAAAAAACAAAAAACAAAAAGACTTCTGAGGGAAGTCAGATGACCTCAGTGTTAGAAAATGGAAAGTCAGAGGTCCTGCTTCATGATTATCAGGAAAAAAAAATGGAGGGGAACATGGGGCTTTTTATGTAACATTAAATTAAGAGACTAATTCCTAATCATGCCATTCTATAGTGGAGCCTTGAATGTTAATGGAGGGAAACAGAGCCCAGAACTCACTGTGTAACTACTAGGCTACCCTAGTATGAATTGTATAATAGTGGCCCAGGCCGCCTCACACTCATGGCCATAATCCTGGTTCAGCCTTTAGAGTACACTTCTATGCTTTGTACTTTTTGAAAATTATTGTGAGAAGCAAGTAATCTAAAGACTGAGAAATGAGTGAAGTCAAGAACAAAGAAGCTAAACAAAGTGACAGGGATCATTTGGACATGAAAAGATATGTAGCTAAGATAGTTATGGACGAAGAGAAAGTTCAGCAGACAGGGATGAGGAGGAATGATGACATTGGCTTAACTTTCATAGGTACATGTTTAAAATACATTTTTCAATATTTGAAGTTACAGTTATTATTTGTCCATTCTACTTCCTTTCTCCAAAGCCTTCCTTGAATCTCCTACCTCTTTGATTTCTTTCAAACTCTTGGCCTCTTTTGCTCTAATTATTGTTACGTGCGTGTGTGTGTGTGTGTGTGTGTGTGTGTGTGTGCGCGCGCGCGCATTCGAATGACGGTGACCATACCTTTCCAGGAAAGGGAAAAATATGACCTGGAAGGAATTCAATAGATAAAGTAGGGTGTTGTGTGCTAGAGCAGTCCAGGTAAGCAAACAGAAGATATTGTAGAAGCAATGACACATGAATAGGAAATGAACAGAAAGAAGGTACTTAATATGGCACAGGCAAATGACATAATCAACTAAACAAAATAACTAAGCAAACAAGGACTGAAACAAAGGATGAAAGAGAGAAAAAATAAAAAGAGCAGTGAGACACATGTATGTTAAGAAGGATCTAGGAGATGGCACAGTGAGGGGCCTAAGTTTAAACATGAAACTAGAAAACTCTAGAAAGTCTGGGAGGGAAGGTAGCTGGGGTAAGAACTGAAGAAGAAAAACTATGAGTTAGGTTAACTTGTAATAGTCAATAATGAAAGACATATAGGCTCTAGAATGCTAGATCAAAGTATTACAGATAATAAAACGTAAGTCAAATTAAGTTTCAGTTACTAAAAAGGAAATGAGTTATTGTAATATATATTATATATGTATATATATTATAATATATAAAACATATTATATAATAATACTATATATATGATGCAAAACTCCTCCATCCTTAATCATATGCTGAAAGTCAAATGCTCATTTACAACTTTTATATTTGAGGTTATGCTGAATATTTGGGTGTAATTGTGAATATAAACTCCTGTATGTATTTTTGTGAAGATTCTAATTCACATAGAAGTGTTAGTATAATAAAAATTTTCTTATATTGATTCTGCTTATATATGGAGAGATGGGAAAAATTCAGGTTCTCTGCAAGAACAGCCAGTATTCTTCAGTGCTGAATCATCTCTTTAGTCATGAAAATAATTACTTTGATTTTGTGAATATTCTTTGTGTGCAAAATTAAATAAATCAACGTAAAACACCATTTTGTATTCAGACAGTGGCTTTCCCATTCCCTATCTCTGACTCAGGTTTCTTTAGCTTCAGGTTACAATTGGATCATTACTTTCGGAAGAGAACTGAATCAATGAGGTTACTGATGCATAACTTGAGTGAATTAATGATTCATGATTTTCCTTATTAACCTTTCAACAGGTCTTCAAAATTATTAGTCTCCCTCTCTCTCTCTCTCTTTCTCTCTCTCTCTCTCTGGATGTCAGAGTAGAATAATATTGGTTGAAGATTCTTCTCTTGTTTGGGAGAGGGTCTTTTTTCCTGCTGTTCTGTGTGTACTAGGCTAGCTGATCCACGAGGCTTTACATATTTTCCTATCTCCTCTTACCTCCAAGTAGAGGCACTATGTTTGGCTTTTACACGTGACTGGAAAATCAAAACTAACATCATGCAAGAACAGCAATCACTATAAGCACTGAATCCCTCACCTCAAAAAAACATATTTGGCAATTAAAAATTGCTTTCTTAGTACTGATTATACATCAGAATGTTGTGTCCTCATCCTTACAGTTTTGTCCAACTTTCTAAAATGTGAATTATACTGTTTAAAAAAATCAAAGCTGAAAATGGCAAGTGAATGAATATAACGAGGAGCCAAGGTAATATTAGAATATCTATGTGAGCTAAATATTACCACATGATTCAATCTTATTCAAAATTAATTCTTAAAAATATAATTCTCATTAGTATATGAATGTGTGTCTGAATTCAGCATCTAAAAGTGATTACCAGAAGCAAACAGCAGTCTATCCAGAAAATGTCAAAAATAGAAGCTCCTCCTCCTCTTTCCTATTTACTCCTTAGAGTTCATTCTTTAAGTTAGTGTCTACTTTAAGGATACAATAAATATTACCATTATATATTTTTCATTTTAAAATTTTAATGCAAAAATATTAATAGCAAGCAACCACCAGACATAGTGACATGTTTCTGTATTCCTAGCATTCCAGAAGACAGGAGGATTATCCACTTGAGACCCACCTGGTTAACATAGCAAGAATCATTTTGTAAAAAACAAAATAAAAACACAATGACCTCATTTATATGACTACAAACCCAGTCTTAAAAAAATCATTATTAATGAATTAAGAGTATAAGTCCAAGACTATATGAAAACATTATTAAAAATGAATATAGATCAGATATTGTTTTGTAACACTTCCCTGTTTTCATTTTTGTTGAATTTTCCCAATATTCATAATTGAAAGCTTTAATACTGTTAATAAAATATTACTTTGTTGCATCTTTACAGTCTTTTTTTTTATCATATTATATCAATTATTTTCTGTTAGTAAGAAATGGGGAAAATCTGACTGTGAACATAAAACATAGCAGATAAATGGAGGCTACACTATTTAATAGCTTTCCCTATAGTATTTGGCTACATTTATACTCTGTTTGGACCACAGAGCCATTAATGCACAGGTTACAAACATGAGAGAACTATCTCAGCTGACGATAAATGATATACTAATCAAAATGATGGCTGTTTGAATTCTGACCTAAACACACAAACATGGCACTTGTAATAGCACACATCACACACACACACACACACTTCATTCACACACTATATACTCACAAAATATTTAAGATATTTTTACAATGTATTTCCAAATAATTATTTGAAACAAATAAGACTTTTATTGCTTAAAATAACCTCTCTTTTATTATTTAAAAACTAAGAAGAATGAAGCAAATGGAATTTTTGCTTGGGATGTATTGTATGAAAGAAGAATCTACTTTCAATAAAGAATTATAAAATACTATAAAGAAATTTTTACAAAGAAGTATGTCCTAAGAATTTCTACAAAATTATGTTTTAAGACACATACATTATTCTGCACTCATTCACCAGCTCTATAGTGTTTATAGGATAACCACTAGCCACAGGTGAATGCTACATTTAAGAAAACTACATATAGAAGGAATGCCATCCATAATATTAATTATGCATAGCACAGATAATCAACATACACAGGAATTGAACAGAAGCACACCATGGGTTGCCTCCACCATTGGAGCAAGCTCTATTAAACAATATTACTCAAGAAAATTATATTGTATTATAAGCTAACAGATCTTATGCCCCCTTTTATTTAAGTTACAATAATACTTAAAGAATAATTCATAAATGGAATTATGGTAAATCCTTTGGGAAAACACCAAGGGAGACAAATCTCAGCGCTATTATATGAAGAGTGTTTAGCAGGAGATGAACAAGCAGGAATTTATTTGTTAAAAAATCTCTGCTAGTGTAGTCAGCTTAAATGCGTATGATGCTATAGTCTCTACTATATGGGCAACATGGTCTCAATTTCAAGAGTTTTTTTTTTTTTTTTTTTCCCAAAGATGGAAGCTAAATCTTAGAGGCTGGACTCTGAAGGACTACCTGGAGTGTTGTTTTCTAGAAAGTTTGAAAAGTTGATTTTTAACATGTGGTTTAAAAAATGCTGCTTGTTCTACCATGATATCCCTGAACCACTGAATTTAGATTAATCTTGTTCCAGATAACTCTTCTTCAAGATTAAAGGTTTGGGCCCTAGCTACTGCCTATATTAGAAAAAATTTAATGGCAAAAATCAGTGCAAAGTCTTTGGTCTTCATTAATGTGCCTTAGAAGAAAATACATGGGCAGCATCCTCTTTCTATTTCACTCTCTGACCACTATGGCTCTTAGTGATTGCATAGGACCAATCAGTTATGTAGACACATTTCTAAATGTTGAGTCAAAACACTTTCTTTTCCCATTATAAGTATGTCATTGTAGGAAATACAGCTTAGTAACAGAATGTAAGGGTACAAGAATAAAGACTGCATTTCATGTAATCTACCTATAGTTTTATAACATCACCCTGTTTGGTTATCACAATTTCATATATAAATGTCCTGCTTAGCCATATTTATTTACCTTCTGACTGGTTTTTCCTTGACTAAAGCTAATTTAGAGAAATTTTGTAGAGCATACTACAATATTCCCATGTCCTAAAAGGCTAAGATGCAAATACTTTATACATATTTATTGTAGAAATAAATCAATAAATGCAGTGGGTAAGAAATAGAGATTAATGCTATTCGTACTGGAAATGTGTTTTAAAGACATTCAGAGCATATGTATGCTTTTAAAAAATTACTAGGACATGATAAATTAAAACAATTTCTCCAGTTTCTGAATTTGATCTTTGCTATTTATATATATCTGACTTTAAGTCTGAAATTCAGTAAGAAGAAAGTTACATGATACAAAACAAATTATATTTTAACAGAAGTTAAATGCAAGACTAGTCTATGATAGAGGAAATCTGTCTTCTATAACAATAACTCATGCCAATATTTTGAAGTGTGTCTGTTGGTGAGACTGGGATTCATTTAGACCTACTGAAGTTTGAAAGTAGTATTATATGTCACACACTGAATATTCTAAACCTACTGTTAATGGAAGTATTAAAATATTTAGATTTCATACTCATTTTTCAGATGTTTTCTTACACTCATGTTCATTGTTTATCTTTCCATGTTTGAGAAGATCTAGACCCCATAGAACAATAAATCTATTTCAGCATTTTAGTATATACAGAAAGTGATGGTACAATGTAGAAACTTGTATTATATATGAATAATTTCATTCTACAAAAGCCGTGTATTTTAGTCTGTAGAAATTATCTCAAACAACCTTCATTATTTTTAGAAGCTATTTAGTTTTTATTAATTAAATTTGTTATTTTGCAATTTTGCACAGGTATGTATGGATACCTCTAACACCCCATTCCTCCCCTTTCCACAATTATCTCCCCAGTGTCATGTCTTATTCTTTTGTCTTGTGATCTGGGATGCCTATGAGTCCATTCATTGGGTGCTATTTATTGGAGTCTAGTGAATGGCCAGCAATGGGTTAACAGCTAATGACTGTGATTTGCTATCTTCAAGAGCCTATCAATAGCCAACAGTTCAGAAATAAAGGATAGGGCCTCATGGCACCTCCCAACTCTTCCAAGAATTCTTGTTCTTGTGTGTGACCAATACAAGAAACCAGTTATAACGAATTACTGATTGCAATAGTTTTATTGTGTCCAGATAATAACATTATAGCCCCTCATCTTATACTTTTCATTCACTCCTTCAGAATATTCTGGGAGGCATAGAAGGTGTAGTATGAACATCTCGTTTAGATCTTAGCTGGCAACCAGTGCTTATTCCCTAACACGTGAGCAGCTGTGAATCTCTGTGTTTACTACTGTTTATTATGAAGAGAGCTTTCTTTGATTAAGGGTGAGGGTGGCTTTTATCTATAAATATAACCATATAAAATACAAAAGGGAGATTCAAAAAGTATCTTGAATATCTAGATAGTGCTGCTTCTAGAAGCAATGGATTACTGAACAGTTTTCAGTCCCAAGGTTGACATACCTTCATAAAGAGTGGGTCAGAGAGGCTCTAAGAGCATCCACTCCCACATACACACATGCACAACCAATAACACAAGCTCTTGTCCATCTTGGTTGCTCACCAGAACTAGAGGATAAGACTATATGATGGAAGACAGCATACAACTTAGTTGTAGGATGTAGTCTGAGCTGAAAATCCAAGCCCTGCTGACTAGCACTGAAACCGCTGCCTGGTGTTGAGTGGGTTGCTGAGGGAGAAAAAGCACCATTTGTCTTGTCTAGCTATGAACCTTATGAAGCAGAAACCCTACCTCCTGGGAAAGATATGACAATCTGTGCAAGACTGGGGTTCTCCATAATCATGTTTACCTTCTAATTGTTGTTTGTTTTGTCTATTTGCTTCTGAGTATCAAATCTAGGTCTTGCATGTACTAAGCATGCACTCTGCCAATGACTCACATGCTTAGCCTTGTCTGGGCTAAGACTTGAGGCCCCAGGAAGTGGGGACGTCTGGCAAGCTGGTGGTGGGTGGTGATGACATCCTCTTCAAGACATGGGAGAGGAGGAATAGAATGAGGAAATGTTGGAGGGCAGACCTGGAGGGGGATAATGACTGGTATGTAAAAAAAGATTAAAGATAATTATAATTACAGATATAGATATAGATATATGTCTTAGGGTTTTACTGCTGTGAACAGACACCATGCCCAAGGCAAGTCTTATAAAGAACAACATATATTTGGGGCTAGCTTACAGGTTGAGATGTGCAGTCCATTATCATCAAGGTGGGATCATGACAGCATCTAGGCAGGCATGGCTGAGAGTTCTAAATCTTCATCTGAAGGCTGCCAGCAGAATACTGACATCCAGGCAGCTAGGGTGAGGGTTTTAATCAGATGCCCACAGTGACACACCTATTCCAACAAGTCTATACCTCCTAATAGTGCCATTCCCTGCGCCAGTGTATACAAAGCATTAGATAGATAGATAGATAGATAGATAGATAGATAGATAGAGCGAGCAATTCTGGTTTCCAGTATCTTGATATTCTTTAGTATCCACATTTTCTCATTTTCTTCATTTAATGTAAAGACTTTTAAAAGCAATTAAATTTGAAAGGTTATGTAATTGATACTTTAAAATAGCCCCAACTACACATTTTCAGGAAGAAATGATCAAGTGAAGCCATGCATAGAGAGGAAATACGACAGTCTGTGGGGTCATACCTTATTTATGAGTGACTGGGTTAGAGCTGACCATAAAATGCAAACTTAAATGCATTTACATTTTTCCTTTTAAGGATATATTAGAATTTTCAATGAGACTACAAATGTTTCCTGTTTAAAATGTGTAAAGACATTTAAGAAAACATTCTTTATAAGCCACTGCCGACTTTTCCCCAAGTGACTCACATTAATATGAGGTGCTATAACACGTCTTTAGTATAAAGCTGGCCTGTCTTGGTTTAAGACCAAAACAGAGCATATTACTGGCAATAACAGAAAGGACTCATTATTTTATAAATAATATAATCACATAGCGTGCGTTCTTGAGGGAAGCACCATGCAATATTTTTATGTAGGATATTTATGTTCATTTCATCTTTCCCCAACCCATGTGATTTCTGACATAAGTACATTATCGAAACATTTTCTTCATCTTACAAAAGTCCTTTAAAATAGCAAAGAAATGCTAGATCATGACAGATCCACTGCCAAATATTGCTACTGAAGGAATAGATTGATTACAACAAGAAATAGTATATTTGTGTTGATAGTTTGTAAACTAATTCATAAAATACTTAACTACAATCACCCAAACTTACAGAAAGGGCATAGAAGAGGGAAAAATCAGTAACCACGACTCCTGTTAATCCAACCTTTTTTTTAGGGTCAAAATGATTTACAGCTTTGTTTTCAAAATATTTACTGTCTAGAATTACCAAATATGAGATAAAAAAATACTGTATTCCCCCCCCCTCTTGCTAATTTAATGACAATATTTCATTTAAGTGGAACATGAATAATAGCATCTCTTTATTTTTGTAGTTCATAAATAGCTTGAATATTTCTGGGCCTCTAATCTGCAGCTCTCAGAGAAATGAGAGGTAGATATTGATGATCAGCACATCTCCAAAGCACCAAGGCTTTGTTTCTTTCAGTGAACACTTCAGAAACAAAATTTCAAAACGACTGGTCAGCAATAGGGAAGTGTGCCCACTGTTTTTCTAACTCTCTTGAAAGTCCATTACAGTCCCTTGTACTGCTGTGGTTGTTAATCTGTTTTACTTGCTGGCTAAAGTAAGCTTATCTTGGTGCCAAGATGAAATAGGCCTTTAATAGAAGGTCAGCTGCTCCATAACCTGCCTGTCAAAGGATTTCAGTTTTCTCCCCTGGCCTTCCTAACCACTTTTAGAGTTTACTTTTCCTTCCTGGTAGTTCCAACATTATTATGGCAAACAGCTTGCAATTGTAATTTGTGGTGGGCTGTGTGGTTATGAAGTTATATACAGCATTGATTACGTATCAAAATAAAAAGGTGAACACCTCTCTTTTACAGTGCATTAATATTTTACCACTGGCACTCAGTGGTGTGAAGAAAAAGAACGTTGCAATTTGCTAACAGTCATTTAAAAACCTCTATTAATTTTGCTTTGAAAATTTATTGAAACTTTTCAGGTTTATTGTTATTATGACCATAGATAGACTGAATTTTACAGATAGATTTCTTAAAATACCTGGTCCCTACTGCTAATATATATTGAAGAGGCATGGCAGGGGTCCCTCAGAGCCTTGAATTCTCAGTTTTTATTCTGGGCTTTGTCTTTGGGCTTATATGGTGAGGTTGCTTTGTTTTTCACCTCTCAGGCCCTAATTGCCCATATATCAGCAAGGGAAAGGGTATTTGATGGCTTCTTTCATTACATTCACAAAATTAGAGTGAACAAGGGCATGCTATGAATAGGACGCTGCTTGCTCCTGTTTACCTAGTAAACCTTGTTCAGAAAATTATGTCTGAGATGGAGACATTAAGTGGGATAGATCAATTTCAAGGGACTGGGTTGATATTTACAAGAGCAGGTTCAGATAAAATCCGTTTGCTCTCCCGTCTCTCTGTGGCACATCTGTCTGTTGGCTCTCCCCCCTCTCTGAGGCACATCTGCTTGCCATGTAACACCTTACCAGAGGATGCTACCTCACCATGAATTTCACTGGACTGCATTAAATAAATCTATTTTCATTAAACATTAATGTTTCAGGTATGTTTTAATGCTATCAAACACATGTCAAAATGAGAATACCTACAGATTTCCCAAACTGATAATATGGCTAGAAAATTCATATGTAACTATTGAAATAAAAAAATTGAATGATGCAGAGCAACAAAAAACTCTCTTGGTTAATTATTGGCCATTGTTTTCTAAGGTAACTTTGTCCTCTCATAATGGCACACTCCAACTTCAAATACAGCTTTGAAACGTGAATCTATGCCTGATTAACTAATGGTGTTATGACCATATGAAGGTGTCCCTGAGAGTATCTTCCTGAATACCCTCATCAGGATCCTAGCTGAGTACTCAAAAGACTTTCAAACCAGTGATTATTTAGAATGCAGTCATTAAATAATCACCTTATCTACTGCCAAAACCTAAATTGCATGATAGAAATAGGAACTAGGGTGGAGTGTAAACTTCTCACATGACAAAGCCATATAGGATGTGCTTAGATTTTAAGGTACTCAACACTGCTTCACTCTTGATACCTCTAAATCAAAATGTCTGCTTGCCTTGATGCACATTATTCATATCAGAGGCCAATGACCTATGATTTGTAGTTTCTAAATGGAGTCCATTTGAAAGAGTGATGTTGCTCCTTGAGTTTGGTGCAAACTTATTTAGACAACTTCATTGGAATTTATATGCACTATTTTATGATTGAGTTATGCATTGATAACTGCATATATATAATAATATGTGTATTTTTATTCACAATAAATGAATGGTCCCTTTAAATTTTTTACAAAGTATTACACATAGAATATGTATTATAATTTTATATCAAAAACACATATTTAATATATTCATGTGCTACATTACATGTGCTTGTATAATACATGTCATGTATGACAATGTTATTATACTACAAATATTTGTGATTTTTTATGAAAAGTTAGTAATGTGCCTGATTGTGGGCTGCTTCACTGGATTCTAGAATGGCATCATAAAACAAATTTTCAATGGATTTAACTGCCTTGATGATATTAAAAAACGAGAATCAAAAATTGACTTTTAAAATAAAGCTAACCAACTCTAAGCAGAATTGAAACATCCTCACCTGGACTTTTCTAATTGTTATACTTCTTATGGTCTGTGGCTTGAATTCTAGGTACTCTGTACTTTTTGGCTAATATCCACTAATCTATGAGTACATACCATGAATGTTATTTTGGGTCTCAGTTACCTTACTCAGGATGATATTTTCTAGTTTGATCCATTTGCCTGCAAAATTCATGATGTCTTCATTTTTAATAGCTGAGTGCATTCCACTGTGTAAATGCACCGCATTTTCTGTATCCATTCCTCCGTTGAGGAACATCTGGATTGTTTCCAGCTTCAGGATATTAAGAATAAGGCTGATGTGAACAAGTGGAGCACAAGTTCTTGGGGTATGTTGGGCATTTTGGGGGTATATGTCCAAGAGTAATATATCGGGGTCTTCAGGCAGAACTATTTCGAGTTTTCTGAGGAACCTCCAGATTGATATTCAGAGTGGTTTTATCAACTTGCATTCTCACCAACAAAGGAGGAGTGTTCCCCTTTCTCCACATCTTCACCAACATGTGATGTCACTTGAGTTTTTGATCTTAGTCATTCTGAATGGTGTGAGGTGAAATCTGAGGGTTGTTTTGACTTGCATTTCTCTGATGACTAAGGACCTTAAACATTTCCTTAAGTGCTTCTTGATCATTTGAAATTCTTCTGTTGTGAATTCTCAGCTTATCTCTGTACCTCATTTTAAAATTGGGTTATTTGGATTTTTGGATGTAAACTTCTTGAGTTCTTTATATATTTTGTATATTAGCCCTCTTTCAGATGTAGGGTTAGTGAAGATTTTTCCCAGTCTGTAGGTTGTCAATGAAGACTGCCTTGCTTCATTTTTATTAGGAAAGTATATTCAAAATGTGCATTTCTTAAATAATATTTATTAATGTCTCATGTCATAATCACTAGAGGTCTTGTTAAAAATGCAGATTCTAGATGCTGATTGAATCAGATAGCCTTATAGTGCAGACTAGGACACTATTTTTAATAAGTACTCATAGTGATTATTAATAGCATTAAAATTCAAGAACCATAAATGAACACTCTCTGATTCCAAAATGGGTATGATTTTTTCTCTTCTATGTGTGTTCAAATAAATCTGTAAGAAAATAATAATAGTATATCACACAGAAAAAGGTCAAGAATCCACAAGTTGTTTCAGAATTACTCAGTAGTACCTGCAAATGCAGCTGCTTACAAAATGATGTCTGAATTTTAAGGTACATCATGATTATTTTAATGTGTGTCAATATTGCATTAGTGACCAGCCCTTTGGTCTTCAGATGAATGCTGTTAATGTCAACTAATGATTTGACCAGTAACTGCTATGAGCAACTAAATATGACAAGTAAAGTCTGCAGAAACACAGTGTGTGAATATAGGAACTCAGAGATGAAGAAGGGGCTGCAGCAAAAACCAGCCACAATAGTTTCTATAAGAATACTTTATGTCCACTGAACTGAATGAAGATATAACACACTATTTTCAAATAAAATTTCAATAAATTATAACATTTTCACAAAGAAAGGAACATAATGCAGTTTAATTTTACTGAAGTTCCAGTATTACTACATAAAGACATGGTATTACTCATTCCACTCTAGGTTAGATTATTGTGACTCCTCCCTGAATCATCTTATTGATTCAGGTTTATGAATCACATAAAGACAAGGTTCATAAAAAACTGCAGAGCAAGCTACAGAGATTGCACGCCTATCAATTCCCTCCTACCCCCACAGGATTGTAGCTCTTAAGGATTTAAGCTCTCTGCCCTGTTCCTGCAGGCTTGTGTTCTGAATTTCCTTGTATTAAACTGGTTAAAAGTGTAGTTTCTCCTGGTCTTCCTATGGGGTCACCCTCCTCCTCAACTTCATCCAGTCTTGCTCTAACTCAACCACAAGGGTCACCAACTTTAGTCCATTGGTTGGATATAAGTATCTGGACTTCTCAGAGGCAAGCCATGCTAAGCTCCTATCTGTAACTATACCATAGCATCAGTAATAGTGTCAGGCCTTGGAGCCACCCCTTGAGATGGATCCCAATCCGAGATCTCTCAGACACTGAGCCACCAACCAGGCAGCATACACTAGCTGGTCTGAGGCCCCTGACACATTCAGCAGAGGACTGCCTGGTCTGCACTCAGTGAGAAAAGGTGTGCTTACCCTTGAGAGACTTGAGGCTCCAGGGAATCGGGAGACTGAGTGGGGTGGGTGAGGTGTGGGGCACCAGTGAGGCAGTGAGGACATCTTCTTGGAGAAGGCAGGAGGAATGGGATGAAGAATTGTTGGAGGGCAGAACAGGAAGGGGATAATGACTGGACAGTGAAAAAAGAGTAAAGATAATAATAATCATAAAAAAGAGTGTTTCACTTGCTTTTCTTTTGTCCATCTCTTCTCATTTGATCTTTCTCTCTACTCTCACCTAATCATTCCTAACATATTGAATAAAACCTTCAGTTTTAAATATAGTATGTAAGAGCATATGTGAAGCATCCTTTCCTGCACTTCTCAATTTTGGCACTTTTGTGTCCATAACAATCCACACTGTCTTATCAAAGCCCCAACACCATCTGACCTCCAGGCTTTGCTGATATTAATTGTTCCAAAAGGTACATCTAAAATAGCAGTCTGCCGACATGTTTCTTATTGCATGTGCTTCTGATGTACGTTGCACCTTATATATTGATGCACTGTCTGCTAGACTATTATCTCTGAGAGAAAGGACAGGGGTGACAAAGGTAAAGAGAGCAACGCTAGGTCTCCAATGCTTATGCACCAGCTAGTCAACATTTCCTTGAAGGAAAGAGTAAAAACAAATCCATGAAAGTATATATTAATCATAAGTTTTGGAAGACCAAGTGAAGTTGTCACAGAATCTTCTGCAGACACTTTAAGTATTGTGCTTTACATTAAGGGAATGCTATCAAGAATTAGAACACAGGTGCCACAATCATTAGCTCCAGCAGTGATGGCAGTTGCTGCAGCTGCTTGAGCATTTGCTGTGATGTACCAGGTATACACGTTACTTCCAGTATGTCAGTGTGATGAGCTAACAGTGTGTGAGGAAGGCAATATGACAGCCCTTCTCAAATTGCATAATCTAGTAATACTCTCAGGATATATTTCCAAGTATCTTGTCATTCTGCATGATTGTAAAATGCTGTGTAGCGAACAGAAAAACCTTGCCTTAGTGATCAAAATAACAAGAAAACTGACTTTACTACAATAGGTTGCTAGCTTGATTCACATAAAGCTATTTTCACTTGAGACTAAATCCTGCTAGGTGCAGAATCATACTTAATTGGAATTTTTTGGTAGTTGAACTAAATTATATTATTGTAATGCCTCACCATGATTTTGTTCAAGCCATCTTACTCACAGTTTGAAAGAAAAGAACAAAGAAAACTATATCACTATATCATTACTTAATATTTATGATTTTCATATTTATTAATTTGTTAAGTTTGGGATATATATATACATTCTGAAATAATGTAGGTGTAGAATCCATTCACAATCCCATGGCATTAAGGCTTGCTTGTCTTTACCTATAGTCTTTTCTATGACTTGTCAAAGCATGCAGTTCAAGTAATGAAATACATGATGTATAACAGTTTAGGGTTTACCATTTATGTGTATATTGTAAGTGCATATCATTATTCATACTGTTTGCAATTAACCTTCCTGTTAAGCCTCTCATGCAATCCTACATGCTGATAAATTATAATATCCTATGCTGCTACTACAAAAATAGATTATTTGTGCTTCCTTGCAAAATTTATTTTATCACAAAAGCATTAATCAATAGTATTATATATTTTCGTATCTACTTTTATTATTTTCCAGGTGAATCACCACATATTTTGTTCTTAATTTGGAAAATATACTTATTTTTCTGTCTGAGAAGTCTAGAGAAGTATAAAATCACAGACTAATCCTTAAACTGTTCTATTAAAAACAATGATAAAATACTACATTTTACACTAAATAAGTGTTCAGGATAGAAAGCAATAAAAACCTTTAAAAGAAAAAATATATAGCAAAAGTAGTAAAATCCCCAAAGTAATCATCGTTTTTTTTTTTTTTTTTTTTTCATTTAAGGATTGAGCTAAGATCCATTCATGTTCTAGGGCAGCATGTTACTGCTGCGCACATTCTGAGCCTCAATAACTTCTATTTTCTAATCGAGAGATAACTACTGTCATTTGGTTCTAACATGGTAGCATTTAACTACAACATTTGCTTATGAGATTGTATTGCATATACAACTATACACATACACAAGTATAAACACATATATCACTAATATATCCCATGTGTATTTAAGATAGCGATGTATAAACACCTAAGCTACTGGGTTGGACTCACCTATCCCTAATAACCTACTTTTCCTTCCTAAGTAGTCTATGTTTAGTCCATCTTGTATTCATTTCCACTGATTGCCTTCATACATATGTGGGTTAACTGTGCTGTAAATCTCTAACATTTTGTTCTGAAATAGCATGCTTAAAATATTGATGTATAAAACTCATGTGTGCTATGCAGTATAATCTCAATATTTAAGTCATATTCCATTGGGTTGTCTAATACTAAATTCCTCACTGATGGTCATTTGATTGTTCCTAGTATGTTGTTACTTCAAACAGTGCAGAAAAAATATGGGTTTAGTCATTAAATACTGATGAGCGAAATGCAGCAAAAACTTGGCCCAATCTTCTTATTCATTTTGTTTTTACAGAATAAACTCTAACTTGAATTCTTACAAGGTCTGTACCTTTATGATAAAAATTTATTTCTCAGCATTTTATGGTCTGTTAGAATTAAAAATGTCTCTTCTTAAATATAGTTAAACTCAAACCACACAACAAAAGAAACATACCTAGGACTGACTAAATGGTATAGTGGTACCATGTCTGACGACCTGAGCTAGATTTTCTGGACCCATATAGTGGAAGGAAAGAACTGAGTCCACACATTGTTGTCTGCCCTCTGTACACACATTATGGCAGACACACATGTGCCTATGCACACACACATGCTTACATGTGCTCTCTATCCACCCCCTCCATCCACATGCCCACGCACACACAATACATTCAATAAAAATTTAAACAATTGTAATTATATTTGCTGAATATAAAATAAAAGTAGTAAGAACGAAAAGCAGTAAGCTCCCTGGAATTCTAAGGGTGTGGTTGTAATCAGTTAACTTTCTGAGGTCTTTTGTTGTCCTATAATGTGTGGTCTATGTATGACAATACATTTAAAACACTGAGGAAAGTGCCTAGTGGATCATGGATACTTAATATATTATTAGTTCATTATGGTGGTGTATGATATATTTATGAATAAAAGGAACTGATAAAAACCTATGGGAATCATGTGGGTTAAAAATACAATTTTCTTTCATTACTTATGAATTCTGTAAATTGTCTGATTGGAAATACCTAGAATTCAGGAACTTTGGAAAGTCACAGACATTTAGAAACTGCTAGTTATTGACTCAGTCTCTAGTTCTTCTCTTTCCTCTTTAACATCTGAATCTTGTTTGAAAGAGCGATTTGTAGAATTTTCAAATCCTGCTTACCAGGCATCTCTATATAAGTAGCAACATAACAGCTGTAGCCAGAGAAAGAAAGCTGAGCATTTGTGTTTTTCCCCTAATATGGTTGCTACATATTCATTTGACATTTTCTTATTCTGTATAAAACATGGATATCTGCAGGCAAAGCACTCATTCTGACTCACTGAGAACTAAAATCCATCAATCATGGTATGTAGAGGATTGATGATGGATAGAGCTTAGATTGAAAGTGTGTCAGAAGACTTACACAATATGAATTACCTTATCTATATATCAATTAAAATTTGAAGACTAAGGACTCCCCTTCTCTAATCCCATTAGAATTACAATTATTAGTTGTAGAATAATGAGTGAGAGTAATTATTTTCCAATATTGTCTTTCCACACCAGTACATTGTAATCTCCCCATCACTTAATTCATTTGAATTTACATAATTAAAATTTTGTTATATTCCACACAATAATTTCATTTAAAAATAAAATATGATATAATAATTTAAAAAACTATTCTAAGTATTAGGAATAGAATATTGAATAAGACTCTTGATAACCCTCCTCATGGAATTCAAAGTCAGGGAACAGAGTTATAAGAAAAAATACTATTCAGCAAATAAATATTTATTGCATGCCACAATTATACCAGGCATTGTATTTAAGTTGAATTTTATGTCTGGCTTAATTATTTTATATTTATTTAATCTACCTAGTTATTAGGACATTTAAAAAAAAAACCTATTATACTTCTCTCTGTCTTTCCAAAGTTTTATTCATACAAATGTTTTTCCATTGATTATTGTGGAAATTTTTAGGAATCTACATACTTTATATTATATACTTTATATTATATGTTATATTAATAGTGTATTCAAAGTATATATATGTGTGTGTATATATATATATATGATAAACTCATGAACATAAATAAATGCTCTAACAAATTTGAAAGACTTGGCTATAATTTTAAGCTGTTTTAAATAACTAAAAAGTTGCACTGATGATTACAACATAGTATATTTACATCTGAAGTGGTCATAGAAGCAATAGAATTTAACTCCCCTTCATAGACTTATAACCAATAGTGTTCAACATGTTTTGAAAATCACTATGACAAATTACTGGGGAGCAAATAGGAAGAAAACTTTATCTAAGGGCAGTGTCTGAGGTACCTCCATGGAGACGTGGCCATGAGCATAAGAATAGCATCATGGTGAACATATCAAGGAATAAATGTGTTGAAAGTTTGGTGATCAGGAAAGAACAGGAAATGTCAGAGCCTAGACATCCTCTTCCCCAGCTACCAACTATGTCCATTCCCTCCAAAGGAGATTATCAATTTATGGTTCTAGCCATGGATCTGACTCCCAATTATGTAACAGCATCATCTACTTCATCTCCCATCATGTCCCCAAGCCTGTCAGCTGACACTAAGCCTTGTCCTTGGAGGGGAACATCACATGCAAACTGTTAAGAGGCCAAAACTGAGACACTCAGATATTTCAAATATGAGTGAGCAATATTTAGAATGAATGCTTTTGGAAAATTCTTCAATAAAAATTGCATTTTACATATTTGCTAGAAATCTGGAAACTAATTTGATTATTTATATTACATGATTATAAGTTTTAGGAGCTGTGAGTTGAGAAAATGAGTATTTTCTTTGAAATTTTAATATAAAATGATAGATTCTAATTTATGTTTAATACATAGAACAAAAAAGTTATAGTTGACACTGAATTTACATAAATTTTATGTAAATTTAAAACAGGGCAATTAACACTGCTATGGATTGAAAGGTTTACACATTTAACGATAATATTCTTCCAGAAAGTATTTTTACATAATTACATTTACTATGTCAATAGATGTTGTCCTGTGTTACTGCTTTCTGCACCAAGCAGATTTCAGTTGTGCCTGGGCAAAGGATCTTCCCAGCTGCACTTTTGAGTTCTCTGTACCAATTGGCAACCTCATACTCTGCCTGGGGTAGAGAATAGAACTAGTGTGTGTGTGTGTGTGTGTGTGTGTGTGTGTGTGTGTGTGTGTGTCTGTGGTCTAGAGTGTGGAATCCATCTCCACCTACGTAGTTATGGTGAAACCCTCATTCCTGTTAAAGGTAAAGCTTTCCAAATGTGGACAATAAAAAAGGGGTGCCCATATCCTTGGAAGAATAACCCTAACTCTGCCAGAATGAACTTTGGTGGAATTTGACATTTCATTGGGACCTTAGGAGTAGGGGTAAATGTTATTGATGTCTCCTCATGAGAAGAAATTTTTATACCAAAATAAAACATATTTGAAAAAGCAACTTAATCTTCTAAATGTATACCACTGTCACACATTAACTTATGTTTTACATTAAGTACTATAGTTTTAGTTTCTCTAAGGCAAGTATCCAAATATAAACTCAGCATTCTTTCATTTATTAAAAGGAAATCATTGAGAAAAAATTTGGGAAGTCAGGAATACAAACCCTTCTTTCTGAGGAATATCTATGTACTTTCCCTGGTAGATCAGACAGGGAACACCAGAAATAATTAACTACTGCCACAGAAAATTTTAAAGCAAAATTGAATAAACTGATTTTGCAAAACAGTTAATACTAATTTCAATGCAGCATACCACTAAATTCTAGTGCTTTTGTATCAGAATTAAATTGTAATTAATGTTCTGCATAGATCATCCTAGCTTTAGCTATATATGAGCTGAGATACTATTTCAATATCCTGATATGTGATAGGCAGTACCAAATTAATATTTGAATTAACATAATCTAAGATTTACCTGTGCTACACACCACTAATGGAAACAATTTTGTGTGTTTTTGAGAACCCTATTTAGTTTTTTACCAAACAAATTGCCCTGAATTATACACTTACAGTGACAGAAAGAAAATTGACAATACTGTGTAACTATTCTCCCTTATACCATAAGGGTTATAGCTATTCTCTGTATAGGACTATGTGCTAGTTTATGAAGATAATTTCAGAGAGTGAGAAGATGGTTCTATCAGCAAGTTTCTTGGTGTACGAGCCTAAGGACGTAAGTTTAGACCCTCAACACCCAAATAAAAAGCTGGGTATGATACTATGTGTCTATAAACCCAGTGTTGTGGAATTAAAGACCATTCATTTCCAGGGCACACTCGCCAGCTCACCTGGCAAAATTGATGGTATCTGGGATTAATGACAAGCTATGTCTCAAAACATAAGGTAGAAATTAAGGAAGAAGGCAACCTATATTGACCTCTGGCTTCTACATGAATATTCATTTATACTTAAAAAATGTAAGCGTGCATGCATACTCACACAGAAATGCTCTCTCACATACACACTAGTGCACACTCCACTGAGCACACATACACATATGCATATACATACATACATATACACATACATGCAGAAGCAGTTTAGGCAGCACATATAGTAAAATTTGAATGGTGTAAAAATTAGGATAGCTTCACATACAGATTCCTGTTTCAGTTTTAAAATAAAAATAATTTTAAATATCATTTGAATTTGAGCTACTAAACCAACTGCAGAATTAACTATGTTGCTTATATTTAAATGTTTAATACTAATATTTCTTTAACATATCTTAGTCTTATGATGGAATTTCTCATCATTAATAGAGTAAATTCTGAAATCTTTAACAAGTATATATTATTTACTATATTCTATCACCATGCAATACAGAAATGGTTAAGTTAGTCACAATCCTTGTCTAGAGCTAATAGTAAGCGGGATTTAACACTTTGCCTACTGTCTAAGGAATACAAGATTATCCTATCTCAATATAAACAATGGCACAATCCTTGAGAATGGGAATATGTCAGACCATAAGATGACAGCAGAGATTCTTTCTTCTTTTTTCTTTTTTCTTTTTGGCAGTATGTTAAACAAACCCCTCTCATCATTTGAAAATTTAAACTTCCATAGTATATGATCTGCAGGACTGTCTGAGATCCTTCATGTGCTGTGCCCCTGCTCAGCTGGATGCAGTGTAGGTAGTAACACTGAGAATAAGAATTAAGAATGAGCACAGCCTTCAGGGGATGAACACAAAAGAACAGCAATCCAACAGTAGTTAACTCATATTAGACAGAAACCGGCAACCTGGTACGTTAGAGAAATCATAGAATAGACAAAAAAAAAAAAATGTAGGGTTGAGGGAGTGAGGGAAAGAGCAAAATAAAAGAGAGGAGAACAATCAATGGAGTCGGGCAGAGGTTGGACTAAAACCTGGAGAGAAGAGAAAAATCTCAACTTGATCTGCACTGGGGAGAAAAGCTTTCTGCTGAATCAGCCCATCGATGAGATACACATCCCTTGAAATAGCAAGGATACACTGTATTGGCGATAAACAGTCAGGGTGGGGAAAGGCAAAGAAGGGTAAAAAGGAAAAGCAGTAAATTAGTTTAGAGAATATTATATGTAAGGTGAGGTGTGAGGTAAGGTGTCATGTATTGAGACATGATGGTAATAACAATGAAAGAAAGAAAGTTTAATAGTCTTAGATCAACACATTCAGAGGTTCACTGTGAACTAACTGAAGGATTGAATCACATTATTATGAAACATGAAAATATATTTGAGGCTGAGTTCTCAGGTTTCAAAGTGACTCCCCCTCTATCTTCATCTTCCCTTTTCAGAAAGATGTCCACTTTAGGAAAATGGCTAAATAAAACAAAAGCTAGTTTTTTAAAGATGAAATCGGACACTACTTTGTATTCATTTGAAACTCCTCAGTATATTTAAGTAGGTGACATCAATTAAGATAGCCAGTTGTGAGCAAAACAAGACTGTGATGAAGGAATATAAATTAAACAGAACATTTAAAATTCAAGAGTTAGAGGGGGGAGAAATGGTGGGAGTAATGCACATTGATATGGCATGGCTGACACACTTATGATTTCACAGTAGTTATGCTTGTTTGTTTAAAATCAAGCCTGCTACAATTTCCAACATCAATAGCATCAATGGGGTAGGTCTGTCCAGGTCCCACCCCTTGGAGACCTATTGACAGGGTTATTATAGAAGAAGATATGAAGCTGGGGTATGAGATTGGAAGCGTAGTTGGGAGTGGATGTTATCATATCTCATTTTTTATACGGATGAAATTCTCAAGAATTAAAAAAAAAAACTTAAGTGGACCCCAACAATATCTACTTTGGTTTGTTATCCTGTATATGATGAACTAGCTCCTTGTCTAGGACCATTAGTCTTCCTCTGCATTGACTATAGGTTGCTCACCATCCTGGCCTCTTTATGCTAGCACAGACCAGCCTTTGCTTGCTCTGCTTGATATAAAGAACCGATCAGTTGATTAAAAAAACAAAAACAAAAACAAAAACCAGTCTTCATAGGTGAAGGAAATGACGTTTCTTACAACTTTCAGCTTTAAAAACTACAGCTACATTTGCACTCTTTCAAATGCAATTTAATATTTTATAATTGAAGTTTGCTTCATATAACCTCATTCAAATTTGCTGGTAATTTCCTTCACACTAAAATGAAGACAAATAATGTCAATATGTTCCTGTTAAAGTACAAAGTCATATGTCATGTTCTCAATTATATCCGGCTATTGTGAGCTCAGCTCAGTCAAGGCCAGTGACAGTCTTCAGGTAACAATGTGTCTTAGGGTACTGTTATGTTTTCACTGTTCTTTGGCACTTTTCTTTGATCTTCATTGCTTGCCTTAGGTGGCTGTATGGTTCTGAAAGATTATAAAACTGCAGAATTTAATTTTCTGATTCATGCTTCAATATGGAACAGACATGAGTGCATGCACACATGCATGTGAGCACACACACACACACACACACACACACACATCTCCCAGTTATAACCTGCTCCCAGAATAACTCTCTGTAAATGAGAAAATGATACTGACTCCTAGGAGAGGAAGCTAGCAAACAAAAAGAACTCAGCTAAATTTCCTGTTGTAAGGGAAGAATTCTTTCTAATGAAGAAACAAATGTGACTAGTCATTAAATTCTGTATGCATCTAGATTTTGTTTGCTGTTGGTGGTATAAAAAAATTTATGTATAGAATTTAAATTAAATTCTTTCAAATCATTAAAATCTTTCAAAAATAAAAAAAATTAAAATTAAGAAAAGGAATAGGGAGAAGCAAGCCTGAGACACACCTGAGTTTGAGCCCTCGGAAACACAGAGTGAAAGGAGATTAGTGATTCCTTCAGGCTGTACTCTGACCTCCATACACACACTATAATGCACGAAACACCAGTAAATAAACAAACAAATTAAACAAATTTAATGGGTTTCAAAAATAAAGAAAGAAGAAGAAAACTTCATTGCTTCCTAGTTTCTCCTATGGTATATAGTATCTTCAGCTTGTGTGAGTTGCCACCCTGGAATTCCTGTTGCTAGTGGTGAGCACTGTGACATGCAAATGAACTAAATGGCTGTAAGCAAGTTTATCATCTAGTTAAAAGCATGCAACAATGGCAATGATTAGAGACAACAAACCAGTGTGTTACATAATTGCACAGAACAGGCAGGAAAGATAACTACAACTACTTTAGCTAAAATAGGCAGTCAGGAATAGGCAGTCAGGATCTGAGTTCCTTCCAGAGATACTGAGTTAGAATGACTGGAATAGCTGAGGCTTCACAAGAGAAACCACCAGACATTAAAACTAAGGAAGAGTTGGGTGTACAAAAGGAGAGTTAATGGGAGAATTTGGGCTCTGGTCTGTATAGAGTTTGTAATAAAGCAAATAAGTAGAACATCATGCTACATAACGGAAAGCTTAAACAATACGATTGCTAAATATATTTGAAAGGCTTCTAAAATATGAATAAGTGTGTGCTCCAAGAATGAATAGTTAAAAGACTCGTATTCAAAAGGCAGATTATCACAGACTTTATTTTATAACAGTATTAAGCAGGAAGGCTAGATACTGAGAATTGACACTGGTATAAAAGAAAAGGTCATCTAGATTAAACAGCTATAGCACAGAGGGAGAACTTGGCGGACTAGCTGTCATTCACAAAGCAGCATTTTGCCTCGTGTGTGTACTCCTAACACTCATACCTAGAACCTATGTGTGCACTACTTTCTGTGAGTTCCTTTCTTATCACTAGATTAGACACCTGACAGAAACAACTGAAAGGAGGAAGACTTATTCTGGCCAGTGGCTTCAAGGAATGCAGCCCATCATGGTGAGAGGATATGCCATCGTGTCTCTCTCCATGGCAGCTGGGGATTTGCTGCAGGTGATGGAGGCTCATGCACTTCGTGACTAACCAGGAAGAAATTATATGTTTGGAACTAGAAATGAATATCACCTTCCAGGTCCACCCCTGCTGATACATTTGGCTAGGTAGGCCACAGTCCTCAGGTTTCCACATCGTCCCATAATGATGTCACCACCTGGCAACACAGTCAGTCACAAGAGGCTGTAGAAGACATTTCATTTGCAAACCATAACACCCCCTTACCTAACTGTTGAGCTTAAAACTTGAATGCAAACTCTAGGAATGAAGGGAAAGATTTGAAATGTAAATAAAGTATCAAAGAAATATATAAATTACAAAAAAAGAAAAAAGAAAACCCTAACTGATTTATAAACTATTACAATGTCAGCACCTAAAGCATCATATAGTGGGAAGGACAATAAATGTTTCTTCAGTATTTCCAACTTTAAAATGTAAGGTAAAGTTCTACTTTATTCTGGAACATTTTCTGATTTTCCAGGTAATAGAATTAGAAATCTGAGTTGGAAGCTCTGGATTAGAACCAAACAGACGGGTATAGCTCCGTATATAAGAAAGTAGAGTTCAGTAATTCTTTATGGCTATTGAAGAATTACAAATGACTTGAATTTTCTGAATGTATATTTTCTGGTAATACAAAGAATAATATTGGTTTTATAGTGCGGTTGTGTGGTTCAGAGAGTGTGAACTAGTAGCTAGTATTCAAGCAGAAACAGATTAATTACCCAATCTGTATAGGCTTTGGCTAAGAGCAGCTAAGCTTCCACTGTGCTTTCTACCTCAATCTCATACTATTTACATCTGAGTACTAAGATCTTTGGTTCAGATGCTATCTATCATGCCCACTCTTTTCAATGGAAAAAATCTGTTACATATTTAATGTTCTTGGAAAAGTCTGCTAGTTCTAAAAATTAATTCGAAATGTTAAGTCAGTAAAACTTCCAGTTGGATTAAATTCCTCTACTATTTCCTTACATCCATGTTATAACTTCTATGTTTTCATCTTCAAGGTATTTACATTGATGTTCACCTTTTCTTCAAATTATATGATCAGTGCATAGACAGCAGTGCTAGTTTGTACCTAATAGCACCCTAATCAGGAGAAGCAGAGGGGAATTGCAACCTCATCGGAAGACAATATAGTCTGGTCTGACCACCCAGTGCTCCCAGAGTCTAGACCACCAACCAAGGAGGGATCCATGGTTCCAGACACATATGTAACAGACGATGGCCTTGCCTGACAGCAACGGAAGGGGAGACCCTTGGTCCTGGGGTGGTTTGATGCCCGAGCATAGACAGATGCTGGAGTTGTGTGAGGGGAGAGTATAGGTGAGCGGGAGAGCACTCTCATACAGGCAAAGGGGAGGGGGGAGGGCAGATATTGGATGGGGAGCTGGTAGAGGGGTAACCGGGAAGTGGGATAAACAAATGGAATGATTATTAAAAAAATAATTGAACACACACACACACACACACACACACACACACAAACACACACACTTTATGTGACAGTTCAATTAATGTAGAGGTTGCAAATGCCTGTACTATTAGGAAAGTTGTTACAATGAAAGGGTACAATGCTTATCAGATGATGTTATATTTAACAAAATTTCCGATTTACTTCAGGAACTTTTATCTTAAGGAGTTTTGACAAAGAATCTAAGGTAAGATAGACTGTGAGGGAAGAAGTGTGAGTTATAACCCTTTGATATTGAAAGTAGTTATCAGTGCCTTGCATTGGAATCCTTGATCTAGAAAAGCTTTTTCTTATACTTTTGATTCCAGAAAGCAGTGTCTATAGGCCTTTATTACTTTCGTGCACTTCCTGTGCAGTACAGTGTGCAGGAGAAAGAAGCAGGTGGATTTTATTTTATTGATAGATATGTAGATAAAACTCTTTTCTGAGGATACCAGCCTGTTTAGACAGACAGAAATAACAAAGAAAGCACGCAAACAGAAATAATAAAGAAGAATGCATTATTCTTAGATAACGGTGACGGTATGAAAATTTTATTTTATAAAGGTATTACATTGCACTGTGGGAATTTAGATAAGGCAGTAAAAACAAAATCCTGGTCATATAGAATCAACATATTGCTGTATTTTGTTTCCTTTTTTCTTTTCAATTGTTTGCTGAAGCTTAGCCACAGAGCAAGAGGGAATAGTGGTGAATAACAGTGAATTATCAAGGGTAACTTTGGGAATCATCAACAAGGAACAATGTCAGACACACACATACAGATGTGTGCATGCATGCATAATTAAAGTAAGCTTCTTCTTTACCAACTGGATTGAAGCTTACTAATATACTTGAAATGAAATGTACTGTTTTATACATATTGGAATAATATTCTTATTATATACCTAAAATTTAGTATTTCAGGATTTTCTTTTAATTCTGACTTTATTTATTTTTATTTTTATTAGTATTGATAGCTGTGCAAAATATGTCACCTAATTTTCATATGTTCATGCATATATACCTATTTTCTCTTTTCATGTTCTTTTTATTGGTGTTATTGACAATAAAAGAACTTGCTCAAGCGCATATTTTGAAATATAAAATGTAATTTGAGAGTTTGTAATTGAAAATGTAAATGAAATACCCTGCCCACAAATAACCAAACAAACAAACAAAAAAACCAAGTTCTATCAAATGGAAATGATGGACCACCAGAGATTTACCTAAGATGGACAGCAGGGAACCCCAAACAAAATGACATAAGAAAAACAACAACAGCAACGACAATGACAACGACAGAACCAGCAAGGACAACGAAACAATTCCGTAATTGTCAACTGAAATTATAGAGACATTTTAAGATTTATATAGTAAGACATCTGAGCAACAGCATGCTGGGAAATGGCTAAGTTGACAGGCAAATCGTCGCTATTAGATCCCATTCATGATTTAACTTCTGCTATTTTATCTCTTCATAACATGAAGTACTTTCAACCTCACATTTCCAGGCATTTCAGCTCTTGCTGACAGAAGTGCATTCCCAAAATAGAATGTCATAGCAATCTTCTGCTAGACATCCACGCCCATTTGCGCATGTGATTTTTAGGATGCTTTTTTTTGGACTCCTAACTGCGAGAGGGCCTAAAAGGTAGAATGAATTGAGAACTTGTTTTCTAAACCGACACTAGACACTTTATCTTCTCTTAAAAAAATAAATCAAGGTCTCCTACCTTGAAAACAAACATTTCCCTTCGAAGAATAGCCAGAGTGTTGAAGTTCCCATCACAGATGTTGGGTTTGGCTCCTGGATAGGAAGGTCTGCCAGTGGGAGGCCGAGGAGGTTTGGGCCTGTCATTTTTCCTTGGGTCAGCTGGAGGAACAGATCGGTGAGGGGGCACCGTAGGTAGAGGTCTTGTAGGTGGAGGGATCTTGTCAGGTGGACCTTTTGAAAACATGAGGACAGTGCTTGGCTCACTTAAATCTGGAATGGAGCTGGAAATTTTGCTCCAGAGAAGTGCTTATCAGCAGAGAGCACAGACTAATAAGCAAAGCAATCAGCAATCGTATATTTTCTGAAAACACAAACCCTCAAACCCAGCCAACCGTTACCAAGGTTGTCTGAGACTGTCCTCATGAAGCTAGACTCCAGTTCCTAGTACTATGGTTTCTTTGTTAATTTTTTCAGTGACTTTTATTTTATAGCTTCAACCCAGTCCCTTTTGGAAAGCTGCTCTCAAAAAACCTGTTTGGAACTAAGTTTTTCATGAAAAAAGAATTAGATTGATGAGGATAAATACTGGATTCATAACTGTGAGCTCTATTCAAGAGAAAACTGGACTTTGACACAGGCTAATGCCATAAAAATATTTTCCAAAGATAAATACTAACAAATCAAAGGTTATTCTACCATGTCTCCAGCTCTATTTTATGAGCTTTTACAGATTTCACTACTTTAATAAAATGTCTTGACGAATAACTGGGTGTTTCACATAAATACTCAATCTGAAGTGTCCATTGATTATCATACCACTGGTGAAATGTTAATGTAAAGTATTTCTAAAATGAGGCTTCCAAGTCGAGCCAAAGTTTACGCATGCAATTTGTGACAGATGTTAGCCATCATTCCTCAAGGGATTGATGCTCTTACTCTTTAATAAATGCAGAGTTGTTCACACTTAATATTTAGATATATGATGGATATTCTTTCACAACCTTCAGTCTAGACACTAATTCATGAGGTCATGAGAAAAAGACTTCTTTGAGCTAACCACAAAGGAGAAATTTCTGATGGCACACATAGGCAATGTATCTCTTAGCATGCAAGCTATTTGAAGTTGTTTCTGTGACATGTATCTGTCCATCCAATAAATTTCAAATTTACTTTGGCCCTATGAGAGTGATTATGATTGTGCAAGTAAAACTGAAAAACTAATGAACACAAAAACAAATCAGTGCACTTGAATTGCACTCTTTAAAATGCAAATCACATCTTCTGGATACTGATTATTGCCACACTGATAACATGCAATTATTTGTAAAAATGAGAGCTTCATGTACTTACTATAGTAAAGAATACCTGCTATAGGTAAATTGTGAATGCCAAAATTTCAATAACGTATGAAATAAATGTATTTAGTAAGGTCACTAGTTGTACTGAGGAAATTATAGTCACAGTAAATAGTCATGCTAGTGTTTTCCCTTTTTCTTAATTTGTATTTGCTGAATAAATACTGTAAGCAAAACCAATACTACCACCAACAAATGGAGTTTGCCATATTAGAATCCATGCTATATGTTAATAAACATAGTGGATTACTTCCATTCCTTTTTGTTGAATTTCTTTATGATTTAATGCCTTTGTGGTCAGTAAAATTTATATTGCATGATTCATTTCTTTGCCTTTAAAAACAATTTTTCATAGAAGTAACAGGTGCTGAGAAACCTTGACACTAAGAACAAAGTCTAACATTACCAAAAAGCCCTGAGCTTGGTGCACAATGGTGACTCCTTTAGTCAGTGGGGTTTCTCTTGTCAACCTGAGGAATCCTGGACCCCACTGCCTACCTGAGGAACTTCATGTAGCTCTGCACCTGAGATTCCTGGAATGCCTCCTCATGCTAAGGATGTATCTCAGTCTCCAGCCAATCCCCCTTTTCTCCCCTGGATATTCTTAGCCTCTGTCCCCAAACTATATAACCATTGGTTCACCCAGAAAAAAAAAAGTGTAAGTGTCCAGGTCCATCCTGAATAAAGAAACATGCACAAGCTAAGATCTATTTTATTAAAGATCATCGGAGAAGGCTTGTACCTAAAAGAGCTGTAACACAAAGATGGTAAGAGAAGGCCTTCTCCATTCCTACCCTTTCACACCAGGCATTCACTCCCAGATGGATGGGAATCTTGCTGAATCCCACCTGTTCTGGGCTCTGCTTCATCCTTTCAACCCAATATGCAGCGAAGTCTTACATACTCTGAGAGGGAGGAAGAGGAGGTTGTACAACTACAGCTGGATCCCAAAACATATACCAAAAATTGGAATTTTAAATACTAAGACCAGCTGTCAGTGGCTAAGAAAGTTTCAACATATTATGTGAAAATTTGTACTTTAAACTACTTTTATGAGTTTATGCATCTATTTTAACACACTACCACCTAAATTTTAAATTGCACATTATTAGAAATTTTTATGAGTATATATTTCCATTAAATTCAACAAGAAAGCTCCATCAGTGATTGAGTTTTTCTGGTAATCTCTATATTAAGTTTTTGGACAACTTGACTGCTGATAGAATTTTGCAGGACGACATTTGTCATTCACTTTTCTCTGTCTTAGATACTTAAAGAATGTACTTCTTAGAAAAACATGCACAAGACTTCTGGCTGCCACATAGGGTTTGGCAAACAGGAGTAGTGGAACCTACCATATATCTTCTGGATGCCCTGCAAATCGTCATTAGGAAGCTTGAAGTTGTCTGTTTCCATGTACTGGTAAAATGGGGCCATGATAGCGGTGGGGTCATTGGAATGCTCCAGTCCTAGAGCATGTCCCAACTCATGGACTGCTACAAGAAATAAATCATTTCCTGTCAAATGAGAAGAATAGAGGATAAGACAATTGTAAATACTATTTAGTATTATGAAAAAATTAACCCAAAAAATCAGGACACCCCTCATTCCAGTGATCAGTATGGTTTTAAGATTGGTTTTCCTACTGGAAAATATTTTCTGTAAAAGGGTCACAAATGCTTGGAGAGTGAAAGAATAAATGTTTTAGAAGACCAGCAATACCAAAAACCTGGTATCACTGCTGCTTTTGTATCTTTTCAGTCATTAATTAAAACACACATCTCTCATGTTATAACCATTACACTTAAGATAATACTTGCAATAATAAAAAAGGGCAACTATACAAATCCTATGTTTGCATATAAGAGTCCAGTAAGGCATAGAGGACCTGCCTGGCAAGAAGAATAGACTCTGCTGATACACAGCTACAGTTTGGACTCATGTTATTCTGACTCCTAGATGAGTTCTGACATCTAACCAAAAATACACGAACACTGTAACTCAAATTACCTATTCATTAGCTATTGTACTAATCACATTTCTAGTATGAGCTCAATAAATACCAATTCTAACCATGAATAGGTTTTCTGAACAAAAAGTATTTGCAGTGGTCTCACACTGCAAATTCTCACTTAACTAAACTTGTATAATGTCGTCTATATAATATAGATGCAAGAGAAGCCTCAGGGTGATATTCAAACCATTACTCTATGTTCTAATTCGCTTCATTCTTTCATTTCCATCCTATATCCTCTTCATTTTCATCCACCTTTAAAATTCTTACTTTATGTTTAAGGACATATTTCATTATGTTTCCCTAAGCTCATATTCACCTTGGTCTTCCTGTCTCAATCTCTGAAGCATTAGGATTCTCACCTGTAACGCTTAAATTTCTGACTATTTTGTTTGTGAGAGAAACTATTAAAGCTACTGCTGAGGAAGTTCAGCACTTTACGTGGAGGTCTTGCTAGGAATGAAAATAGTTTCAATAAATAGTATTTTCAGGAAAAGCTCTTACCAACTATTTTATATACTATAATACATGTAATGACTCTCTTCTGAGAATTATATATTTTTGGCACAAATCCAGGAAAATAACCAAAAATATTTCCATTCTAATGTAGTCTGTCACAGATGAATGAAAAGAGCCATGTGTCCAATTCTCATGTGACATTGACACACAGAAGATGAAGAAGTCACTGAAGGATTATCAATATCACTTTATAATTAAATAATATTGAGTATAAACTGGCAAAAAAACCAAACCAAACAAAAACAAAAACGAAAACAACAACAACAAAAAGCCAAAATTAGGGACTTAAAATCAGATATGATAAAGAGCATTTTCAATTAAGGAACCATCTTTTCTTATAAAATTAACTAATAATAAACATTAAGACAGAAACGAAAATGCAATACATATATGTAACAACTGCAATGGAAAATACTGTGTCTTTACTAAAAGGTTACTTACTTTTCTGAGGACATTTCAAACCTTTTAACTAAAATTTTTTATTTAATTTTTGCATTTTTTGTGAGCTGGTTACTTACAAGTATTATTTTCATTTTAGTAAATCAGAAAAGGGATGGGGACATTGTACAAATTTCAGTGTCGTACAGTAAGGCAAAACAAACATTCAGATGTCTCTCAGACCGAGTACAGAGCGTTTACTTTTAATAACAAAAGTAAACGACATGCACACAATGATATTAGCTTATCCTATGTTATACATTATGGCTTCCATCTTTGAGAGAAGGTCATTAAGCTGAAGTATTTTACTTTACAGGGAGGTTATAAGCTACTCAATAGCTTCAGAAAATCCCTGAACAGATTCATTAGCCCTTTCTGTCCCTAGCTGTGGATTGTGAAGTGACACTGATAGACTAGGAGAGCTACCAAGAAGAGGCTCAGACTAATTGAGATGCCTGACAAGACAGACCATCCAAGCTGACCAACTGAGTAGGCTGGAAGAGACACCATTCAATCGTTCAAGCTACTTGCAACTTATAAAGTGAGATCTTGATTTACTGCAGTATTCAAGAGCCTTCACCTATACTGGGAAGAGATTTTGTTGACATGGCCTTTTAAAGTTATTTATGCTTTGCTTTTCTCCCAAACTCACTATTCACCAAGCAGGACTTTGTTTACATTGTTGATCTGGTCGGTCATTGATTCCCTATCTTGGATGAGCAGCACTTTTGTTCAAGTCTTCCAGAGTCCTATCATAGAACAGAAAGTAATCTGGAAGTGGAAATAGAAAGAAAAGAAGATGAAACTGTGCCATTCTTATACTCATAGTTGGAAGAACAAAGAGGAGAAAACAGACATTGTAGTTAAAGAAATATAGTGAATAAAGCAGTTTTGAGGAATGTAAATGAGGGTCTAGTCCAGAAAGAGTCTATTCTGTAAAGTAAAAAAGAACAGAGGGATAATGTTGATTAGCAAGACAATAGCAATGAGGATTTACTTGTAACTTTTCTAGTGTAAACCTTACTGAGGACAGGTTGCAAACTAAATGGGGATTCTCAAGTTACTCATTGAGAAGACAGAAAGTAAGGAGAGTCTTATGAGCTTAACCATTATAGCAGTGCACTGAGGTCAGAAGTTTAAATTGGTAAACTCCATGTCCAACTTAGAGATTATAATTAGCCTAAAGTAAGTTAAACTAAAACTGAAGATATTGACTCATGAAAAATGACAAGAAATTAATGGGGGATGGAGAGATGGAAATATGGACCGTACAAGAAAGGATAGCTTATATCTGCTTCTGTTTAATTAGGTCCCTATCATTTTCCCACTCTCTGTCAGTAAATGTCTCATCTGTGGAGATATAACCAAGACCACCGGCACACAAGTCCTTTTCCTGCCATTCTGAGAGGATCACAGTTTTTTTTCTTTTATGACCTTTTACAAATTGGACAAATAGAAGCTTGCATGGTTATCAGGGTCTCTGCTAAAATATCTCCTTTCTTGAATGCCCTTTCTCCATAAGGTGCTGGATGATCACCTCTTCAGAATAAAATTTTCTTTGCTATGAAGATTTTGATTCAGATCTGTTGTCCCCTTTACACTGCCACAGCCCCTATGTAATACTCCACCCACTCATGACAGTCATAGTTTATTATCATTGTCTGTTCACATGTTTTCTTGTATATTTTGAGTAATTCAGACTGATACTGAGTACTATTTATTTAATTTTTTAAAAATTCGGAAGGGATTGGCTGCCTCAAAACAGATATTAATATTTCAATGAGCTTGAGTAAATAAAAAAAAATGTATCGTCAGAGTAGAAAGCTAATTTAAAATTGAAGAGCAAAAATAAATATGTAAATTCTACCTAAACATGATTTGGCATGCTTCTCTAGAAATCGTGCAAAGAACATGAAAGGAAGGAGAACACTATGACAAAGGCCAGGAAGAGCATGGCTCTTAGGAAGCTTTAGACAGTGGAACAAAAGCACCCACTCCTTTCTATTGTTGCTCTGTGGCAGCAAAAGCTTATGTTTCCAGATACTATACAGGGCTCATGGGAAAAAAACACAACAAAACCTATGTGTTATGAAGAATGAGGTTTTTTTTTTTTTTTTTTTTTTTTTTTTTTTTTATACAGGATTCATAGCCATTGAAGGGTACAAAGAAGGAGAGATGAGTGTCTTCACGGTTAGGAGAGAAAGGTGGTTTTAAAAATCGAAGCTGTATAGAGTGGACAGTAACATGTCTTTAGGGAAGACATACTATAGTTAGAGAAGAAGAAAGAAAAACAGAAATAAGGAAAGACATTTCCGAAGAGGTATGAGAGTATGTTGCAGGTATGCAATTTGAACATACACCTAATGGTTGTGCCAGCAATAAATGGAAGGCTTTGAAAAAACAAACCAGACAAATAAAAAATCCATGCTTTTAGAGAAAAAAGAACTCATGTAACTCCAACTGTAAACACCTTAATAGTTAAAATTCACATAATCTAAAAACAATGAGGTTGGTTCTCCAAAGGATATTTAGCAGTCCTAGCCAGGGGTAGAAGTGAGAAAGCAGCATCACATGTGCCCAGCAGGGCAACATGGAGGAACTCTGGCTTGGACCCTATCTCAGTGGGGTGAAATGTAAAGGAAACTCTTCACAAAGGCAGAACTTTTAATTAAATGAAGATAAAATAAACAAAGTAGCAAATAAAATAAAGGCAGCCAATCCAACAGCAGAAAACCCAAAGGTGGTTCTAAATTTTACAGCAAACTGTTAGTTACATGTGAGTTCAGCGAGGGGCCAGTGCTGCTTCTTATGACAATGGACTCTCCCTGACTTCATGTGGCAAGACAGATACAGTCATCTTAGCCAAAAGTTCCAAAGTGGCTTCCCCAGAAGAGTCTTGATTTTATTCTTTAAAAGGAAAAATATTCAATCTTCACTGTTTTTCACCTTGTGTAGCAACTGGTCTTCACTTGCAAATGAAACACCAGGAGGCCAGTGCCTAAGTAAACATGTTGGAACCAACCTCCCTGCTCTTACTCAGATAAATACTGCTTTCAACCATCCTCTAAGCTGTTGGCTAGTGGCCTAGCTAAATTATTAAAAGCACTTCAGATCTCACAGGAAAGGAGTCTCCTGGTCACTTTTATCCTTGGCTTGCAAAAATAAATCACATAGACCAGCAACTAGGCCATAATGGCCAAAATCAATTCATTGCATGAATTGGTCATGAAATTATACAAGTTTTTTTCACAAAAATTATCTCCAAAGGTAGAACTATCTCCCTTCAAAAGGAATAAATAAGGTTTTAGAAGAAAGTCAGCAGGATTAGGATATGAACTTATGACCTGTCATAAAAGGATGCTGCTTTAATCAGAACCATTTGCCAGGTGTTCCAAGTAATTACCATTTCTCAGATGATCGGCAATAATGCAATTAAACGTCACTTGCAGCCTCACAATAGTCTGAAAGCAAAAGTTGTTAAATACCACACCACCCTGTGATTTGAATTCTACTAGGAACAAAAGTTGTTGGCACATAATGAGGTTTAGGTAATCAGAATGCACCAGACCTCTTTCCTAATGCTGAAAATAATAACTGCTTCTGCAGTGTCTCATTCACTCATGCTATTTAGGATTTTTAGTTGTAATATGCCTGATCTTATCAACAAAGAAGAAATCAGTCTCTCAGTTCTGAGTGCAGAAATAGCACTTGCTGTTCATGCAAAATTTTGAGTTTTGTGTATGCCTTTCTATTGCATCTCTAATCTCCTTTCTTTTGTGTATTCCAACACCCTGTGGAATGCAGAACTGGATATTATGAGAGATAATGCATTGTTTGTAATTTCCCTGTTTTAATTATGTCTTTATTTTATCCAAAGTTATTGCACAATTCCACCCATTTTTATAAGCCATTTCCACTGATGACATGTCTTGAATATAAGTGAATGATTTTAAAGCACTTCCTACATACCAATTTGTAGAAAGCACACATTTATTGACACACTTTAACATTATATTACTAGCACCATTTGATCTATTTTCCAGTTTTATTCAATAAATTGGTGCTGTGTTACCTTCAGATATAAGTATTAAACAGAGGTTTACATTTCTCACTTTCTAGTGTCCAGTTTGGTTGTTAAATCATCTATGTGTAGTTCATTAAATCACAGTGTCTCTGGTTTTCGACTCCTCAGATCAATTAATTCTGGACCCATAGTGAGGCAGAACTCTTACCATTTCCTCAGACTCTTGACAATTTGGTGGAGCCTTTGTTTCTTCTGGATTGAGTTGATGCTATTGATTGGTGTTTGGTGTTTGCTAATTGGACTGGACTGCCACTACTGATTCATGTTTGATTTTTTGGACTGGACTGATGGTATCTTGACAAAGAAGATTGGTATTGCCTCCAATAACTACTTCTAAACAGGTCCACATCCCCCTTGTCCTATTAGCTCTCTTTTTCTGCTGCCTTAGGTCGGTGGGTGAGAAGGAATATTGAGACACTGTAGAACCTTAAATAAGGTAGATATAGAAAAATCTAATCCAACGTGGAACACTGTAGTGATGGAGGTATATGATAGAGGCTATTCCCTTCATGCTGAAGAAGGAGGAGGAGGAGGAAGAGGTGGAGGAGGATGGGGAGAAGGAGGAGTAGGGGGAGGAGGAGGGGGAAGAGAAGAAGAAGAAGAAGAAGAAGAAGAAGAAGAAGAAGAAGAAGAAGAAGAAGAAGAAGAAGAA
>JADRCH010000077.1:6904333-7191936 GCA_019843965.1 Rhynchomys soricoides
AAGAAGAAGAAGAAGAAGAAGAAGAAGAAGAAGAAGAAGAAGAAGAACAACAACAACAACAACAACAACAACAACAACAACAACAGGAGGAGGAAGGAGAAGATGATGATATTGAAATAGAAAATATTTCTATTTTCTAAGAAATCAGGAGCTATCTGTGTGACAGTTGTTTCAAAGCCTGCTACAACTATGTACATATTGGCAAAATCCAATATTGGTCATTATAATATGAGGCAAACAAATCAACGTGTAATAAACATTACAAAAATCAGTAAATGACTTGAAAACCTATACAAACTAATAATTACTTAGAATTTTATGTTAAGTAGACACTATAAAGTAAATAAATATAATTAAAGCCACTTAGGTTTGTGGTAAGCAACTAGTGGAAACTCTATAAAACATTTGGACATTAAGGGTAAAATACATTGATTATTCCTTTATGCTATAGTTTGGTCATGAAATCTGTAGTGAAGAGTTCTGTATTCTATTCAGAAAAAACTTGATAGAAAAAATACAAGATATGGCAGCACAATATTGAAAGAAATAGGAGTTATAATTTTCCTCTCTACTGAGTTTAGTTAAACTTCTAGGAACATTCTCAGTTAATGGTCCATCTTATTTATTCATATGCAGGCTTTTCCCAGGGTATCTTGCTGGTAGATTGCTAAGGATGATTACAAAGGATTACTCACCTCTCTGTGGCTAGTACAAAGCAAATCAATATTCATGACTATTTAGACCAAAACAATCATAATAAATCACAGGAACTGTTTTTCATGACCATATTTGTATTATTTTGTATATCTCAATTTGAATAATACATATTATTATCTAAATAGAAGTCCTGCTAATATGTGCTACAATTTCCACACAGGCAACCACAATACAACATCCTTTGAAAAACATGTTGGCAAGAATGTGGAGAAAGAGGAACATTCCTCCATTGCTGGTGGGATTACAAACTTGGACAACCACTCTGGAAAACAATCTGGAGGTTCCTTAGAAAATTGGAAATGGTTCTGCCTGAAGACCCAGCTATACCACTCTTGGGCATATACCCAAAAGATGCCCAACCGTGCCATGGAGGTATAGTGGCCTTATTTGTGATAACCAGAAGCTGAAAACAACCCAGATGTCCCACATTGGAAGAATGGATACAAAAAATGTGGTTCTTTTACACAATTGAATGCTATTAAGCAATTAAGAACTAGGACATAATGAGTTTTGCAGGCAAATGATGGAACTAGAAATTATTGAGTGAGGTCACTCAGAACCAAAAGGACTTGCGTGGTATGTAGGCAGTATTAAGTGGATATTAGCTAAAAAAGTACAGAATACCCAGGTTACAGCCTGCAGAACTCAAGAAGGCTAATGAACAGAAGGGTCCAAATGAGGATGCTTTGATCCCACTTGGGAGACAGAAGAAAGGAGAAGGAAGAGGGAGGGAGGAAGCTGGGTGGGGGAGGAGACAGGGAGAGGAAAATGGGAATATGATCAGGAATTAGGGTAGGAAACAGGAGAGAAACCCTGAGGGCCAGCAGAAAGAATAGAAATGTGCAACCTCAGGGGGTAGTAGGTGGGGGGACCCTTTAGAATACATCAGAGTCCTAGGAGATGAGAGACCCTCAGGACTCAAAAGGGAGGGACCTTGGATTAAATGTCCAAGAGTGGGGAGAGAGAACTTGTAGAGCCTACCTCCAGTAGAAAGACAGGGCATCAAGTGGGGGGATGGGGTTGCCATCTTACAGTCAAAAACACTGATCAGGAATTGTTCCTGTCTAAAAGAACTGCAGGGACAAAAATGGAGAAGAGACTGAGGAAAAGGAGGTCCAGTGACAGGCCCAACTTGGGATCCATCTCAAGGGGAGGCTCTAAGGTCTGACACTATTACTGATGCTATGGTATGCTTACAGACAGGAGGCTAGCATGGTTTTCTTCTGAGATGCCCAAACAATCAGATGACTGAGACAGAAGCAGATACTAACAGCCAACCAATGGAATGATGTCAGGGACCCCTGTGGTTGAAATTGGGAAAAACTGAAAGAAGCTGAGGATGAGGGTGACTCTATAGAAAGACCAATAGTCTCAACTAACCTGGACCGCTGAGATCTCTCAGACACTGAGCCATCAATCAGGCAGCATACAATAGCTGGTCTGAGGCCCCAGACTCATATACAACATAGAACTGCCTGCTCTGGCCTCAATGAGAGATGTGCCTAATCATCAAGAGACTTGAGGCCCCAGGGAGTGGGGACATCTAGCTGGGTCATGGGGTAGGGATGTGAGTACATCCTCTTGGAAGATAGATTGAGGAGGATCTGGATGTGGAGCTGTGGGCGGGCAGACTGGAAAAGGGCAATGACTAGACTGTAAAAAATAAAAGTAATAAAAATAAAGTAAAATAAAATAAAACAAATATTCCCCCAAACAAAACCTACTAATCTAGCATATGTAAGAAACTATTTATAGCATTAGCAAACTACTAATAAGCAACTTATCATACCCATAATGGAATTTTATAATGTGTGCTAGAAAATTTGAGTGTCACAGACTCCAAAGATCATGATAGGACATTTGTTCACCCCTTTATAGATTATTTATTTAGACAGACTGGGTTGCTATGTAGTCCAATTGGCCTTGAAGTCACACATTTCATAGAGATTCCTAGTTCTCTCCCTCTCTCTCACTCTCTCTCTCTCTCTCTCTCTCTCTCTCTCTCTCTCTCTCTCTCTCTCAAGCACACATGCAATATTTTTGTTCACTTATGTGAACAAATATTTGATGTGTATCTTTCCATCATATGTTTTTACCTATAGAAAAGTTCTCAATACTTCATTGAACTCATATGTAGAATGCTTATCTAGATCTGGAGATCAACAGCCGAAGAGAGCTGTGGATTGCATGTGTTATTGTGCATTTCTCATTATAGAATAATGATTTAAGCTAAAACTAGGTTCCAAAAAAGGAGAAAAAGTTTTAACCTTGAATTATACTTTATGTGAGAATAAAATTGTTGGGATTTCAAGATCAGAAAGTGGATAATATTTGTATATTCTGGATCAATGGACTTCATATTGAGTATTTATCAAAAGTATTTCAGTAAAGTGGTAGACTTTAATATATATAAAAATATATACATATGGAAAATATGAATAAAACCATATGCTGGCCCTGGTATTCACCAAGCAACTTTTACACACTATTTTAGGATCTTGGAATAGGATATGATGTCACGAAGTGCCATACTTATCTGTCTCTAGAACACTGAAACTGTAACAGAAGGATAAAAATGGAAGTGAAAGAATTGTCTTTATATAAAATAATAAGTTTACTTTATATCAAATTGTGATTTATACAACATATTAGGTAAATAACAATGCAAATAAAATAACAAAATAATTTACTCACTCTCAAATAAATAATGATATTAAAAGCCAAAATTATAGTTTGGGATTTGGCAGAATATTCTGTTGGCAGAATTTAAAATGTTCTGAATAATGTTTTCTTTCTAGGATTTATGAATTAGAAGGAAAGCATAGCTTAAATGTATAATTATACACATATAAGTTGTCAATTTTCTGTGCTGTTCATGTGCATATTTTTAAAAAGTAATGAAGCATCTTTGTTTCATGATATTCACAGATCTTATTAAAATATCTCTTATAATATTTTTACACTAATCTTGAAAAATGTCTCCTAAACCAGGTAGACTAAGACCATAAAGGAAGTGCAGTATTGATTTAGAAACTGAAGAGTCACAAAAATGTGGATTTTGGGTTTCTGTGCTCTCTTAATTTCAAGGACACTAATTACATTAGGTAGTAGTTTTCTCATTTGCTAAAAGGGAATGAAAGTTAATACCCATGTATTTCTCATTATGCTCCAGAAATCTCATTAAAAATCTCTTCAGGTATATATAAATTCCCACATACAATACCCACAGAAGCAAAAGTTTATAATAAATAACTCAAGGGGCAAACAATAGTGAGATTTTTATTTTACCCATGTTTCTTTGAAAGCAGTCTTTCCCTTATACAAAATATGATTCAATTTATTATAAATAGTATGCACAGACAGAAACCAGAATAAAGTCACATCAACTCATTTCAAAGCCACTAACGTAACCACTATAAAGAAAGAAAATGCACTGATGCTAAATGTTATAGCACTTTCGATAAGGCTTGCTGTTGGACCACTGGCTCCCATGAGGATTCATAACAAAGAATGAAAGTGTATACTCTACAGTAGCCCTACCCAGTAACATATGCTGGTTAATGGACAGGAGTTCCTGGGTAACTGTATCACCCAAGGTGATATCTGCAACCCATTCTGCAGGGAGAGCTAATGGAGCAGCATACTCCTTAATGTATTCATTCATTCAAAATCTCCAAATGGTATCTTGCCAGTTTTAAAAAGCCAGTAAAATTACACATATTCTAGCCCAAACTCTGCCTTTCATATAACCTTCCAGTATTTCCTATTTTGTAACGTACCTCTCAATAGGATTCCTACAAACTATATTAATTTGTCAGGATTTTTATTTGTTTGTTTTACATTTTTATGTTTAGGTTTTATGTTTATTTGATCTTATATTAATCCTACAAAGCATGAAGATTTGTATGTCCATCATTTTAGTTTTAGTATCTGCTCTGTGATCAAATAAAATTTGTCCAGTACATTTTATACAAGAAAAATTGAACTATATCTGATCACCATTCATTATGTAACATAGTGGGGGTGCTTTAGAGAGATCTGTGTTCTTCAGAAGCAGAATTTCCCCCTAAAATTCCCTTTAATATCTTAAACACTCCTCCTGGCCTTTGCCTATTCTGTTTCCAGAGTTCACTTGATAGCATTTCTAAATATGAAATTACCAGGTTAGTTGAAATGCCATTTATTATTTTGCAATTTTCAGGGTCAAGTAGGTAAATAAAGCTTAAAATACATGGCTCAAGTTGATGAGCTACAGATATTCAGGTGAGATTATATGTCAGAGCTATTGGAACATTTGAATAGGTACAATAACATCGTAAACCCCACTCAAGAGTCTGAGGAGACTTGCTTGAACCCTGTTACGTGCTCCCGGAGTAGTCCTCCCAAGTTTCATTATTTTCATGCTGCCTAGGTGCCCCTTTAGCATGACATAAGAAAACTTTAACAGTGACTGATAAGTCAAAGATTGCCTGAGTTAGAAATAGTCATTTATAACTGTATCTTGAGAGTTATTTATTATAATTTCTCATTTATTTTATTTATTTATGGCAATGTTGTCTTATGAACTGGGAGGCAAGGGAAATTACCTGGGGTACCATGATTAAGGCTTGGATCACTGGTCAACATCTTTGAAGCTGGCTAATTGAACATGAACAATATTGACTGCTACTATTTTGGAGCAGTTAATATGTTTTATAAATGCACTAGATGTTCACACTACCTATAATTACTATTTGAGAGCTTCTTCTCCATCAACATATAATCTATATGAAAGACAGTATATTAGCTCAGGGAATTTGAACAAGTTTCTAGGACCAAGCATGATTTTCCTCCTGCTGAGTGTGCCTCGAATTCAATTGAACAGCTATTAAGACCAATAACTGGTTGTGTAATACAGAATTTTCATATACACATATATAACAAAAATGGAAACTCTACGTTGTGTGTTTATGTGTGTGTGTGCATACACATACATAAATATATGTGTATAAAAATATCAAAGAAAAAGAACTTGAGGGTAGGGAGATGTGGAAAGGGTTTTAAGGGTGTTTAACTGGGGCTGGAGAGAATAAAGGTAAGGGAAAATGTGGTATAGTTACATTTAAATGTAAAACAAAATTTTAAAAGAAAAAAATTTGCAATACATTTTTTTTGATATTTACTTTATTTACATTTCAAATGTTTTCCCCTTTCCAGGTCTCCCCTTTTGAAACCCCTTATCCAATCCTCCCTCTCCCTGCCTCTATGTGTGTGCTCCCCAACCCACCCACCCACTCCAGTCTTCCCTCCCTAGTATTCCCCTACAATGGGGCATCTAACACCCTCAGGCCCAAGGGCCTCTCCAGGATTCCTGTTAGTAATAGACAAACCAATCTAAACGCTTGTGCATAATCTTCAAAATCAGTTTTTCCTTTTCTACTTCAGCACTTTGACTTTTCAATTGTTCAAAAATAATAATAAAAAAAAAATGATCTAAGCTGATTCCACAAATTTCAGGAGAATCCAATTTGCTTTACCACAGAAGACAGATTCTTACTGAGCTATCTTGCTGTTAAATTTAATAAATATTATTCTGAAAGAATATTGTAATTTTGGGGATCTGACACTTTTCAGCATGACTTAGAGAAAAGTTAGAGGATGTAGGAGTTCCTAAATTCTGAATCAAATATTTCTTCTCAGAGTTGCTCTTCCGAGAAGAGTGAAAAAATACAAAAATCCAATTGCCTTTGTCTGGCTCACTGAGAATCTGTATGAACCTTGCCCATTCCTGATCTGCCTCAGAAGATGCAGAGGAACTAGGGGTGGAGAAATGGAGCATTACCAATTAAGTTATGATTTCTGAAGATTCTACATTCCATTTAATTCTGCATCATAATTCATGTGTTACAAGTAATAAGAATTCTAAAAGTTTCCCTTACTATTTCTGATGAAATTATATAGAAAGTCTTTTAGATGAATGACTCCTCAGGCCAACAGCTAATTTTTAAAACAAAAACGAGAATTTCAGAAAGCATTACAAAATCAAACATAACACTTGAAAATTTAAACATAAGATAGTGAACGTTACAAAATCAATGTTTTTCATGTTCTCATTATTAGAAAACTTATAATATTCAGCATATTGTGTTAGTTTGTAAGCATACACTTATGCCCTTCGTATTGTAATATAATTTTTAAGTCAGCTAAATAAAAGGATTTTTTTTTTAAAAAAAAAAGTAGACTGTAACCCTTCCTTAGTATACCAAACACAAGCATAATTTATAGCACAAGCAAAACAACAGCAATGAAAATTTTAAAAAATTACAGAAGAAGAAACAACGATATCTAAGGGCTTGTAAAGGTATTGCTGTCTAAAAGAGGCTGTTCAACAAGTAGAAAGCCCTAAAAATGTTTTACAAAAGTCCTAATTTTACCTTAGCACCAATCTAGTAGGGGCATAGGGCTTCTAGATTCTTAGTACCAGCTTCCTCACACTTACATGCATTAATGGGATATTTTAAAATTCCTTGCACACACACAATCACCATCCACACAATTTAAATTCACTTTTACATTTAAAGATGTCCACATCTCTCTAAGTTGGGCATATGAAACACATCTTCCCAAACAACCTATACCCACTTCTACCTTCTCTGACATAGATGCTACCTGGGTAGAACTGCAATTATGTTTCTTCTGCTCTGTTTCCTGAATACACAATAATGGGAGTATAGCTGTGCAACATATAAGACACAATATTTTTACTCAAGGAGTTGTCTTCGTAGTTTACACATATTATTTAATATTGTTCATCCATTTTCCTTTTCATGATAATATGCATGCATGATAATATGCATGCAGTTATTTTATTAATTTACTATTATTAAACCATTATTTGGTATGTATGTTATACTCATGTGTATTAGCACATATATTTGTGTTTATAGAAATGGAGGACAGAAGTCAACTCCTGTTATTTTTCCTCTGGATCCATACATCCTATTTATTTAAGTAAAGGTTCTTTTAGGTCTAGAACATATCAAATATTCTGGGCGACCAAGCAGCAGTGAATCTACCTGTGTCCAGCCAAACACTGAGATTACAAGTACACATGAACAAGCTTTATTATTTAGGTGGATGCTGGTAACCAAATTCAGATCCTTATGTTCAGGTGGCAAGCACTTTCTTACCTGAACACTATCCCTCTCCCCGCATACCCACCTTAGTATAATACATGAATATTTGCCACCTTCCTTAAAAACATTAAAAGAACTACATTTGCACCTTCACCTATGTATATAATGCATTTTGATTATTGTCACCACCCACATTTTTCCTCCTACCTTTATCCAACCCTGCCCTCCTCATTATAAATTTCTGTCCCACATTCCTACTTTTGTAAAGTAACCCACTGAGGTTAAAGATGGTATCTGGGAATCCAGGGGTATGGAACTATTTATTTTAACCTGGGAGCTCTCCAGTGGGTACACAATTGAAGAAAATGAGTGTCTGTCTTCCAGCATCTAGCAATATGAAACCGTTCACCAGGATGGAATAGAAGTGTATGTAATTCTTCCCAATGTATGACTGACTATTGGTTAGACCAGTCTTGTACAGGCCAAGTTCAGATAACTGCAGCTTTTGTTGCTCCATATTTATAGTGGCTATTTTATACTCTGAAAGTAATTATTTTACAATTTCTTTTGCCCAGAACACAGAGTGCCTAAGCAAAAAGAAAAAGAAAACAAAAAATAAAAGTCCAAATACTTGCAAGACTATAAAAATCTATATTATATGGTGGTTCCTCAGGAAGAAGAAAATTGACCTACCTCATGATGCTCCTATAACACACCACTACTGGGCATATAGCCAATGGAAAATTTACTCTACCACAGAGACCCTGGCTCAACCATGTCCACTTCAGCTCCATTCATAAAAGCCAAAAATTGAAAACAGTCTAGATGTCCAACAGGAGAAAGACAAAGATATAAAATCCCAAAACTTGCCAAATAAATGGATGGAGCTAGATAAAATAATCCTTAATTGTGTAAATCAGAACCAGAAACACAAATAAAGTATGGATTTACTTATAAGTGGATTTAGATATTATTTAAAGGATGATCAAGCTATATCACATAGAGACACAGAGGTTAGGGATAGAGCAAGAAACTGGGGTGTTTTGCAGGGGAGAGGACCAATAGATTCCTTAGGAAAGGAAAATAGATAGTTATGGATGGATGCGTGTGTGGGGAATGAGGAGATCAAGCGGCAGTCAGAGTAAAAAGATACAAAGGAAAGAATATCTGTAGAGACAGGTAAAATTAAGAGCCATTTTAGAGGTAGTATGAAAACTTAATATAGTAGAAACTTCCAAAAATACAGACATATATGAAGTGAATCTGAATGAAATCAATGAGCAATGGGTGATACAGAGTCCAAACTGGTCTTCTCTTGCCACAAAATAAAGCTCCCACTAACAGGACTGGGTTATATCTAAATGAGTTCTTGACCAAAGTTATCCTGCAGGAATTCCAAATAACTCAGGTTGCTGCCAAGACTATACATTATTCTTCAAAATCGAGTAGTAAGGCTTTGTTACTGAAGACTACCTCTACCCATTTGGCTGAATATGGAGAAGCTCTTCTGGTGCCTATCTAGAGTCTTCACCTATGTATTCTAGTGTCTGTGGTACATAAAAGAACGCTGAAGGCTTCTAAAAGAAATGTAAACACAATTTTAGCCACCAACTTTTTGATCTGCAATGGTATCCTGACTATAAGATATGCTATGTGTATGAGTGTGTGTGTTTGTGTCTGTGTCTATGTATATGAGTGTGTTTTGTGTATGTGCATGTGTGTGTCTATAGCACACTGCTTGTGATATTAATGAACCAATATCTGATTTGACTTAAGGTCCATTCCATGATATGGAACCAAAACCTGATACTTCTGAGGTGATACGAACCAGAGATTAGATAGCTCACAGCTTTTAGGGAAAACCTAATTTATATATCTCTATAAAATGTCTCCTATTAATATATTGGCATATTTATGTATTGGTATCTTGCTGAGCCATCATCAGAAAAGTTTCCTCTTGCAGCAGATGAGAACAATACAGAGACACACATCCAGACATTATGCAGGAAGTGCAAGACCTTGGAATACCTAATGGGATATTTCCATCAAATCCCTCATTTCAATCCCAAGGAACCATATAATAGAGGTATAAGAAAGACTCTAAAAGCCAGATGATATGAAGGAGACCAGGAAAATGAGGATCTTTAAACCAACAAGATCAAAGCACATATGAATTCACAGAGACTGCGACAGCATTCATGGTGTCTACAGGGTTTTTACCATAAGGTGCCCTAGAGCAGAAGAGAAAAGATGCCCCAATCACTAACATAGAACCTATCAATAATTGATAACCACTTGCAAATGAAAATTTAGTTTCTTTCAAGGAGAAACAAATGTTTGAAATTTAATTTAAAAATTATTTTAAAATGCTAACTCTTATAAACAAAGAAATTAATAATAACTATAATACCTAGTCTCTAACAAAATTCTCCCAGGAGTCAAATTGGCAAGCATTTTGTTGATGTGCATTAGATCTTGTTTGGGAGGCTAAAGTTTCAATTTCTAATCTTACTGTTTTAGCAAATAATTGAAAGGAAAACTATTGACATTTTACAGATGTGGCTATAAAATGATGCTTTTTCTCAGTTCAATATAATGGAAAGCATAAGACATAAATATCCACCTTTTGATAGTGATTTTTAGAATTAAATAAATATTAAAGTAGCTCTAAAAATAATGTTGGCAAGGATGGGGAAGTGGAACACTCAATCTCTGCTGGTAGGAGTGCAAACTGGTGAAGTCTCCATGGAAATCATTTGTTCTTCACAAACTGAGAAATACATTTATCATACAATATAGGTATATCACTCAGGCATATTCACAAGGGACCTTGTATTCTACTTTTGAGATATTTAGTCATCTTTGTTTATTGTTGTTCTATTTATAATAGCTCATCAACTAGAAAATGGATAATGAAAATGTGGTACATACACATAATTCAGTAGTATTCAGTTGTAGTTAATGAAATTATGAAATCCACAGGTAAAAAGATTGAGCTTGAAATAACCATTCTGAGTTTGGTAACCTAGACCTAGAAAGACAGATATTATGTGTTCTTTCTCTTGTATGGACTATAGCTTTCTATCTTTAGATAGAGTTGATGAAAACAAAAGAACCATAGAAGTCAGAAAACTTTGAAGAATGCAACTATCTAAACAAACTATATAACTCATCTCCCCTACATTTGTTAAAGTACACTCCTAACAAATTCCAGTTACACAGACAATGCTCTTTCTAGAGACAATATTGTTATTTCTAAACAATACTTATAAATACTATTGTCATTCACCCTTCTTTTCTTTCTACCAAGAAGTCAGGCTAAATATGTCATCTCCAAAATGTGTGCATCATTCACACTATAAACCTGCAGATCTAATGCCGATACTACATATAGGATTATTCTGATGATTTCTCCTGTGATACAATAATATTGATAGCTCTGTTATGTGTTATTCTTTAGCCTGTTCCTGTTTGGGTGATTCATATAGAATAGAATTTCCTCCATATAAACTTTTCTATTATGAAAAGAATTAAAACCTTTCCGTTTTCAACAATAGGTGTACAGCTTATTTCACCATGATTTTCCTGTCTCTCTCTTCTTTTGTAGCCCTGTAAACATCTTTTTACTAATTTTTTTTGTCCCTCACAAGTTTTCAATCAAAGTTTATTTCAATCAAAATGAATTCCACTACATGCATTTATTCATTAAGCAAAAGTCTATTGAGAGTCAGATTAAACACACAGCCCTGATTCTCAATGAGCTTAGTCTGACACAGCAGAGTGATAAACAGAATAAAAGAAAAAGAAATGAAGTGCTAAATCATAGATGCCAATCCCATCCCCATAAAGAGCCATGATAAGTCTCTGTCAGTTAAGCTCCAATGATCAGTCTACGTTTCTCAAAACAAAGAGGTACAATTAAGTTTTAAGATGGCTGCACATTCTAAAAGAAAAGTTTGGATAAGTCAGTGAAGTCAGTCATAGATGTGGGACCCACCCCACACTTTTTAAATGGACTTATGATAGGATCAAGTTTTGTTGTTTGAAATAAGTAGCATGTTAACCAGGTACAACCTAATGAAAATACCAACTTAAGAAAGAAGGAGGCTGATCCACTGTAGAATGGCATAGGTGGTTAAGTGTTGCACATTATTGTAGAGACTGAGAGAGGAAGCTATAGAACAATTTGTTGCCAAGTATTAAGATAAGGACCATGAAAATATACCAATCACAAATAAATAGCTCAGGTGAAGATCCAGTTTTTGCTCTGGACACTGAAAGTGATGTTGATACATTTAAAATATATATAGAAAAGATGAAATCTAACTGGTATAATTACATGGTAAATTTACTTTGAAAATTACATCTTTTGAGAATCATATGGGGTTAGTGAAGTAGAAATTAGGTTTGGAGTTCAAAAGAAAAGCTGAAAGAAATATGTATATTCTTATTGTAGAAGCAACTTAAGCTATATCAGTGGATGAAAAGATAACAAAGGGAGGAATGATAGAGAAAGATTTATGGGGAATGATAAATAAAATGAAAGACTTTCAAAAAAGTTGTATGAGAATCTCATATAGAGGAAGCTCTGGTGTATTTATGAGTGTGTGTGTGTGTGTGTGTGTGTGTGTGTGTGTGTGTAAAATGAATTAAGTCCAGTGACACAAATAGGTTACTTATTTTGGAGTATTGGCAGATGAGGTCCATAAAGCCCCCCAACCATTAAACACTATTACTAATGCTACTGCTTATTATCCAGGACATGAGAATAAGGCTCTACTGCTAGAGACAGAACATACTAGAGTCACTAAACATAATGGTTTTAAACTGGTATTGATATCCTGCATATCATTGGTAGCAATGGAAGATACTAGGTATGCTATCCGAGGAGGTTAATCATATTTACCCTTTGACCTACAATAATGACTGCTTTAGCTCTTGCTTATTATGTATCTGTGGCATGAACATTGTGGGAATAATGACCCAGGTTCTAGTTATGATTCTGGTTGTATTTAACTCTGTTTATACAACATTAAACCCATACTTGGTATCATTACTAGGCCAAGAACCTGTGGTTAAACAAGTCATATACCATTGGGGGGAAATTACTATTATTCACATTAGAAATGGATATAATATTAAGCTAAAACTTAATGACTTATACCCACAGATTAATGCATCTCTAAACATTCAGCAGAGAAGCTTCTTTTGTTGTTGGTGATGATTAACACAGAGACTCATAACAAGCAATGAAAAACACAGACAATGGAATGCTCAGCCAGAATAGAACATATACAGCATACCTCTCCCTTCTCCATGGTCAGAGATTATTGTAGACTAGAAATATTATAATACAAATATACTAAAAATATATGAGAAATTATAAAAGAAGGTAAGAAGAGTAGGCGAGGTACTGGCAGTGGAATAGTACAAGGCAACAGTGTCCCCTAGGAACAATCAAGCAGCTGCATATATAAACAGTTAGCTTGAGAGTATTCTAAAGTTTGAAGGAAATTCAACCCAGACAAAATCCCGGCTTGATGAGCTGAAGTTGGTGCAAATTTCCACCCTGTACCTAAGGAGCTATTGGAAACTCATAGCTGTTGGGAAAAACTTAGTCAGTTTTCTTTAAGATGAAATGTACCTAGTAATTCAACCACGTTTAACTAGAAGGCTGCACACCTGTGTATATATGGGAAACATAAATTGGACATGATGAGTATCAAGAGATGACACAAAGTTAGGTAGGTATTGTAGGGGGATGGATCTCAGAAGAGTTGGGAGGGTGTATGAACATGATTCAAATACATTGTATAAAACTGGCAAAATCCACTATATAATGAAAACAGAAAATTAGACAAAAATATAAAATGAAAATAAATCCAGTCAGTCAATATTTAGAGAAATATGGAAGATGTTTCTATTACTTTTCTTTGGCTGTGACAAAACACGTTGACCAATGCAACCTATAATAGAGTATCAGTATTCTGGAGAGAACTTAAAAAGAGCTACTTATTTGAGAGCAAAACTTAAGAAGAAGTTGATATCATGAAAGGAATGACCTTCAAAATGTTCTTGGATTTAGCACCTGAATGTTAACCATGATTACTGAAAAAGGAGAAAAAAATTAAGAAGTGAGAAAGGTAGAGATATATGTATATCTGCCCTACTCATTGAACTTGGTTGGTTATAAAAAGAGAAGATATAAAAATTGAAGACAATGGCAGATGTGTTGGGCAGGATTAGATAAACTATCTAAACAGTCCATAACCCCTAAATAAATAGAAGCAGTTATTAAAAGTCTCCAAAGGGAAGACGAGACTGGGTGGGTAGGTGGGAGAATACCCCCATATTGGCAGGGGAGGGGGCAGAAATAGGGAAGTTCAAAAGGGGAGATCTGGAAAGCGGGAAACATTTGAAATGTAAATAAACTATGAAAAAAAAAAAAAAGGCTCCCAACCAAAAAAAGTCCAGGACCAGATGGGTTTAGTGCAGGATTCTAATAGACCTTCAAAGAAGACCTAATAACAATACTCTTCAGGATATTCCACAAATTAGAAACAGAAGGAACACTACCCAATTCATTCTATGAAGCCACAGTTACACTGATACCAAAACCTCACAAAGACCCAACAAAGAAAGAAAACTTTGGAAGAATTTTCCTTATTAATATTGATACAAAAATACTCAATAAAATTCTCACAAACCAAATCCAAAAACACATCAAAATGATCATTCATGACAATCAAACAGACTTCATCCCAGTGATGCAGACACGGTTCAATATCTGAAAATTCATCAATGTAATCCACTACATAAAAGAACTCAAAGAAAAAACAAACATGGTCATTTCATTAAATGCTGAAAAAGTATTTGACAAAATTTAACATCCCTTCATGATAAAACTCTTGGAAAGATCAGAAATTCAAGGCCCATACCTAAATAAGGCAAAAGCAATATACAGAAAACCAGTAGCCAACATCAAACTAAATAGAGAGAAACTTGAAGTAATCCCACTAAAGCCAGGGACTAGATAAGGCTGCCCCCTCTATCCCTATCTATTCAATACTGTACTTGAAATTCTAGCTAGAGAAATTTGACAACAAAAGGAGGTCAAAGCGATACAAATTGGAAAGGAAGAAATCAAAATATCACTATTTATAGTTGATACAATCTTATACATAAGAGACTCAAAAAACCCCACCAGAGAACTGCTAGGGCTGATAAACAAGTTCAGCAAAACGGCCGGCTACAAAATTAACTCAAACAAATCAGTAGCCTTCCTACACTCAAAGGATAAACAGGCTAAGAAAGAAATTAGGGAAATGACACCCTTCACAGAGTCACAAACAATATAAAGTATCTTGGTGTGACTCTAACCAAACAAGTGAAAGATCTGTATGACAAGAACTTCAAGTCTCTGAAGAAAGAAATTGAAGAAGACCTCAGAAGATGGAAAGTTCTCCCATGCTCATGGATTGTCAGGATTAATATAGTTAAAAAGCCCATCATGCTGAAAGCAATCTACAATTCTTCATAGACTCAGAACAAGCAATTCTCAAATTCATTTGGAATAACAAAAAACCCAGGATAGTAAAAATTATTCTCAATAATAAAAGAAATTCTGGAGGAATCAGCATCCCTGAAATTAAGCTGTACTACAGAGCAGTAGTGATAAAAATTGCATGGTATTGGTACAATGACAGGCAGGTAGATCAATGGAATAGAATTGAAGACCTAGAAATGAAGCCACACACGTATGGTCACTTGATCTTTGACAAACAAGCTAAAACCATCCAGTGGAAAAAAGAGAGCATTTTCAACAAAAGGTGCTAGTCCAACTGGCGGTCAACATGCAGCAGAATGCAAATTGACCCATTCCTATCTCTGTGTACAAAGCTCCAGTCCAAGTGGATCAAGGCCTTCCACATAAAACCAGATACACAGAATCTAATAGAAGAGAAAGTGGGGAAAAGTCTTGAACATGTGGGCACAGGGGAAAAGTTCCTGAATATAACACCAACGGTTTATGCTCTAAGATCAAGAATCAACAAATGTGACCTCATAAAATTGCAACACTTCTGTAAGGCAAAGGACACTGTCAATGGGACAAAATGGCAACCAACAGATTTGGAAAAGATCTTTACCAATCTTATGTCCATTAGAAGGCTAATATCCAATATGTACAAAGAACTCCAGAAGATAGACTCCAGAGAACCTAATAACCCTATCAAAAAAATGGGGAACAGAGGTAAACTGAATTCTTAACTGAGGAAACTCATAAGGCTGAGAAGCACCTAAATAAATGTTTAACACCCTTAGTCATCAGGGAAATGCAAATCAAAACAACCCTGAGATTCTACCTCACAGTCAGAATGGCTAAGATCAAAAACTCAGGTTACAGCAGATGCTGGGGAGGATGTGGAGAAAGAGGAACGCTCCTCCATTGCTGGTGGGAATGCAAGCTGATTCAACCACTCTGGAAATCAGTTTGGCGAACCCTCAGAAAATTGGACATAATACTTCCTGAGGAACCAGCAATACCACTCTTGGGCATATACCCAGAAGATGATCCAACATGTAATAAGGACACATTCTCCACTATGTTCATAGCAGCCATATTTTTAATAGCCAGAAGCTGAAATCAACCCAGATGTCCCTCAACAGAGGAGTGGATACAGAAAATGTGGTACATTTACACAGTGGAATACTACTCAGCTATTAAAAACAATGACTTCATGATATACCAGGCAAATGGATGCAACTTGAAAATATCATCCTGAGGAAAGTAACTCAGTAACAAAAGAACAAATATGGCATGTACTCACTGAGAAGTGGATATTAGCCCAAATGTTCAGAATACCCAAGATTCAATTCATAGCATCCTTTGGACTGAGCATGTGGTCCCTTATGGAGGAGTTGGAGAAGGGACTGAAGGAGCTGAAGGAGTTTACAGCCCCATGGAGGGACCAACAGTATTAACTGGCCAGATCTCTGTGCTTCTGAAGACTGGACCACCAACCAAAGAATATACATTGTGGGACTCATCATGCTGGCCACATATGTGGCAGTGAAGAGCCTTGTTGGTCATCAGTGGGAGGAGAGCACCTTCAGCCTGAGGGTGTTAGATGCCCCAGTATAGGGAGAATGTAAGGGAGAGATGATGGGAGTGGGTGGGTGGTTGGGGGAATACCCTCATAGAGGCAGGGGGAGTGGGGATGGGATAGGGGGTTTCCAAAAGGGAGACCTGGAAATGAGACAACATTAGAAATATAAAGTATCAAAAAAAATAAAAATAATATATGTGGTGAACACACAAACAAGCAAACTTTTAAATACAAACATATATCCATGTAGACAATAATATAAATATATATAAGATATAATATGTATATATTATATGTATATTATCAATGTGCAATTTGTCCAGAAAAGTATTGAACTTTGATCTCTTCACATTCTAGAGAACAACCACCGTAGGCAATGATTTTATTTATATGCCCCAGATGACTATATTTAAAACTGTCTGCTCATATATACACATCTTTTTTATCATGTTTGTTTAATTGTTTACATGATTTTTATAATGAATTACCTTCTTTTTCATTTATATGTTGAAACATTTATATATTGTAAGGTACATGAGGAGTCAGAACTTTTAAAAAACTATTTTATTTATTTATTTATTTATTTATTTGCACCCCCTCCAGGTACTCTCTTGCAGACCTCCTCACCCCATCCCCCTCTACTTCTCCTTTGAGAGGGCAGCCCCCTCCATATCCACTCTCCCTGGACTATCAAGTCTCTGAATGATCAGGTATCTTCTCCCAGTGATGTCAGACTAGGCAGTCCTTGCTACCTATGGGTTGTGTAGGCCTCAGACAAGCCTGTATATAACCTTTGTTTGGTGGCTTAGTCTCTGGGAGCTCCCATGGGCCAAGGTTGTCAACTAACCTGTACAGAGCATTTTTTTAATTGTAAGAAGCAAGAGTTTACCTCCCCACCATTCATGGGATACTAAGACATTTGATACCTACATCTGAAACTGGACCTAACTATTCATAGCTAAACAAGTGTCATGGGCATCAGTACACTGGTTTGAGTTCTTCTTTACTTCTTGTCCACTGAGGTTCATGTGTATGATCTCAGCCACATATTCATAATGTGCTGCATTAAAGAAACACACTTTGTTAAGTGTCTAAGATTTCTCAAGGATAAAAAGGGCATGGTAACTGTTGTAGAGGAAGGTATTATATTCACTATGGTGGCAGAATAGCTCATTGTTTTACATAGATATAGTACTAATATCTTCCAGTGCTGTTTTCTATACAAAACGGTAAATTCTGCAACAGAAAAAAGTTTATAGGTAGTATCTCATGTAAAAGATGTCCAGTAATATGTTTTCTGGGGTCAGCACTGATTGGACTTGGTGGGTTATAGAAATAGTAAATAAATCAACACAAAGAAGATATAAAGATCATGGAAGTACATATTGGTAATGATCTACAGGGATATGGAGAGAGTAATGAGGGTGAATGTATATTTCATATTTCATTGTGTACATGCATGAAATTCTAAACAAATAAGTTATAAAATTAAAAGAGATACCTGAGTATGGACAAATCTATAGTTGACACATATTTTTAGACTCTTACTAAAGTTATGTGTCTTTATTTTCTTTTCTCTCTCTTTCAATTTTTTTTTTTTTTTTTTTTTATGGAATGCATCATGAATTTGCCTGTCACCCTTGAGCAGGGGCCATGCTAATCTTCTTTGTGTCATTCCAATTTCAGTATATGTGTAGCTGAAGTAAGCATAAAAGTTATGTATCTTAAACTCAAATTATAATTTAGAAAATTATGGTCACTTGGCAGGTCAAAGGTCAAATAAATCTGGTTTCTGCCTCTATTATAAATGTAATTTTTCTTGATCAACTTTTGAGATATTGAATATATTACTAAAATACTAAAAATGTTTTAGTACATTTTTCAAACTTCTTAATCTTACTACTTACCTACTTCATAACAGTTTGATTAGAAATAATTGTTGCTACAAGAATTCAGGAATTGAATTATCTCACATTGAATTTTAAGAAAGATAATAGATAAAATGTAGTCTGTTAAACATACATCTGGATTTGAAGAAATTAAGGATTTTGTTCTATATACTATAACAGGGAATACTAAGCACTACGAATTTTTAAGAGAATGTATAGTTGAGAAGTCACCAAAAATAAATGATCTGGTAGATCAAAGCTGGATACCAGCTCCACCCTACTATTCTAAAATAATTAATGATGCAGAATAAAATGCACTGAAATGCTGAAGAAAATGACATGAATGAGAACAGAGTTCCACACAGGGTGGAGAATAATCCTCTTAGTCCTATGAAAGAAAAGGAGCCTCCCCACTCTCTACAGTGAAAATAAATACTCTGCTTTCTCTCCTTGTCTGCAAATGACTCAGAGAAATAGGAGATTCACAATTCATACTTATTCCTGTTTGATGATGTCTTTTAACCTACCAAAATACTTCAGTATCACTGCCCAAAAAAAACAAAGGAAAAAATAGTCTATCAACATTAATGAAAATACATAGGTAAACCAATATTATACAATAATTTTATGGTTTTCAGTATTAACAAAATATGAAATTAAGCAAAATTAGATTTTTATCTAAAGAGGTTGGTCAAAGTAAAAAACAGAAAAAAACTTGTTTTAATGTGCTGCTATCTAGTTTTGAATGATTAAAATTCTGTTTTCTGCAGACACATTGAGATAACAGCAATCCTCACAACACAGGCGCATGATATTCATCATGATACCTAACTGCCCTTGGTATTCAGGAATACTGTTATTATGATGACATTAATATATTTTAATATACATTATATGCCAAGAATTGAAATGACTTGAAATAGGTACACTGCCATTGTCAGTATGAGTAAATGGTATTATATTCATACCAACATATCCTATATTATGAATCAAAAGACAAAAGGATTAGTCAGCTCCAGGGATTGCTAAATTCAGAATTAATGTCTTAGTTTTAGAATTTATAACTTAATTATCTTCTTGCCAATAGATTTTACTAATGCATAAAAAATAAAAATACACTACCTAAGTGCTAATAATCATTTTGCAATTTATGTGTAAGGCATAGTGACACACAGGTAAATACATTTCAGTTAGATTATATCTCTATATTTCTCTGATATTTTCATATTATTCATATGTTTTCAGGTAAATTCATATGTTTTCAGGTGAATTAGATCAAATCTATGAGGAAACAAACATGAATAACCAGAGAGAGAGAGAGAGAGAGAGAGACAGAGAGAGAGAGAGAGAGAGAGAAAAGGGAGAGAGAATAAGATTTGATAAGTATTCATATGTATATCAGTATATTTATTTTATAAACACTATTCATTTTATTGAAATGATAAGTCTTATCTAAGAGAAAAGAATTAAGAATGGTGCAGTACTTCAAAAGGATAAAATTCAGGCCAGTCATCATCACATTTAGGACAATATGTGTACCTAGGTGAGAAGGGCTAGAAAAATAAAGAATTTGAAGCTACTTTGGATAATGAAAGTTGATTAATTTTTAAATGACTTTTTAAAAAATTCAGGATGTACTAAAGATAAAGACTATACGTTTCTGAGTAAAGACATTTGAATTGTTGAGTAGAATTGGACACTGGTTTCAAAGCAGAGTGTGATTACAACCTCACCATATCCTGACTCATAAATGTTAGTGTCATGTAGATTCATACAAGAAATGGTTTATGCTTAAAAGACATGTGACAGAAAAAGCTTAATTTTTTCACTCAAATCTGTATGGTCACATATTAAAACTGAAGAATATTTACAATTTTCATTCTAGAGAATATTATTTCATCCTATTGACTGTGAACAAAAGCACGAAAATATATCAGAGCCCTAATTGTTGAATAAAATGCTTGTGGTAATACATTCAACAAATCCAAATAAATTATTTATTAATACTTGTAAGTTCATTTTTTACATATCTGTAGTATGACTTCATTTAACCAAAATAATTCAGTATGTTATTTATTATCATCATCATCATCATCATCATCATCATCATCATCATCATTATTATTATTATTATTGACATGCAGTTTCTCTGTGGAGCCCTGGCTATCCTGGAACTCATTCTGTAGACCATGCTGGCCTCGAACTCAGAAATCCGCCTGCCTCTGCCTCCCAAGTGCTGGGATTAAAGCCTTGCGCCACCACTGCCCGGCTCAGTATGTTAAGATAGTGAAAAGGGGTGCTATTTATTTTTGGAGGCAGAAATGTAGACAGGACAGTAAAACAAAACAATCAGAGACAATTATTGGTTGCGGCTTGAGACTCATGGGATGATTACAATAAAAAAACATGAAAAACTATGCACCCTTTATCTAGCTTTATATTTTATCAGCAAAATATTTTTATAAAAATGTTTCTAAATTAGGTAAAGGCTTTCATTTTAAATAGGTTATACATAATACACACATATATGTATGTGTATATATATTTATATATATGTAACAAAAATGCATGTGTTTAATATATAACCATGAAAAATTAGACAACAAACCAATAAAATGAATTTTATTGTTTGAATTTTCTACTTTAATATATTCAAACATAAGTTAACCCATGACAACTAGGAATCTATTCTTTTTTTAATTTCATTTATTTTATTTTTATGTATGAGACTTTTGCCTGCATGTATGTGATTACAAGTAAACCTATTTTGCAGAGGGCTTTAGATCCCCTGAAACTGAGGTTAGAACTGGTTTGAGATGCTATGTGGGTATTGAGAATCAAATAAGCAAGATCAGCATTTGTTCTAAACGAGTGAGCATATCTCCATTAGCAGAATACATTCTCTTAAACTAACAATTTATTCAAGCCATTACTTAAAATTAAAAATAAAACTGTCAGGTTGCTATAAAAATAGTTAAAGTTATACAGTGGTTAAGGAAAGTTAAGGCAGTAGTTTTTACCATAAGAACTATTTTGAATTACAATACAAAATACACTTATACCTTATTATATATTTTATATATAATCTGGATATCAATATGTATAAATGGGTAATATTGTGTATGAGAAGAATCAAAGTTTTGAAATATTTGTATTGATAATGATCATTATAAGACAAAGATGTACTTTTAAATATAACCTATCATGGCATAAGTAAATAAAATAACTTTTCATTTGATATTTTGAATAATATAAATCTTGAGATAGTTTTTACATCTATTAATTACAAATGTATTCAAAATCACATAAAATTGTTGCTTATGTATGAGATAATTTAAAATTAAATATATTCAATACATAGTTTGTGACTGAATTTTAGAATTATAGTACTAATGTTGAGTTTATGAACTTCTGCTGTGACAAAGACAAGTGTTACTCTTACTACCATGAAGTAGAATTACTTTAATTATCACATGAATAAAACAAATTTTGATCATATTTTTATTTTTAGTTGATTATCAGTCAGTATATTTTTGCATAGTCAAACAAGTTTTAGCTCATTGATTCACTCTTTGAGAGGGGGCACTCTTAACAAAATGTCATGCCTAAGTAGTCAATAATATTATGCTTCATTTAATAATGAGTAAGATCTTTAGTGGCTCACATTGTAAGTGGTGGAATTTCACTGTTCTTTAAATGTTTGTTACCTTAGTTTTGATCAAATTATAAATAGGTTATTTCAAGTTGGTTTTTATGGTAAAAATCTGGTTATTACACTAAAAATAATAATAATAATATTTTGTGTGTCTTTTGGATAATTCTCATAATTTAATCATGGTTCAATCTATCTCTCTTTGTTGGATATTCAGAAAATCCATGGTAAGCTTGATGGTATTGTGGCCCTTACCAAACTTCAGTGTGGAAGAGATAGAAGTGAACATAGACCTATTGATTCTTTGATGCTGCTGTGATGTCAAACCCTTTGTTCTACTTGCTCAGTTTAGACAGACTTCGAATCTGCATGTCATAAAATCATTTGGAGAAAATTCATGATCTCTTTCCTGACTGTAGTTCTGAGAAAATATGATTTCCTTTGTAGATAAAAGTATCTGAATTAAATGAAGGCAAAGGGCTCATGACACTGTTGTCCAGTAATTCCAAGTTCTTTTCTTAGTAGTTTAGAATAGAGTGATTATGTTGGCTTAACAGATTATATATGTTACTTGGCTTGCTTTACCACAATGGAGTACTGCTGTTGTTGTTACTATTATTAATTTAAGTCACCCACCAAATAACCAATAAAGAACATATAGTAAGTATAATATTTAATGGGATGCTAACAACATAAATAATTGTTCTTAATGATCATTTTTCTTCCAGCTTTGATAAAATAGTACATAGCTATAAGTAAAAATGTATCTGATTCTTAAACTGAGGGTAGCTATATTTGGTCACCATAAAAACACATTGCTTGGTGAATGAGTATCTGTCCTACTCCATCTCTTAGTCATAAGTAATCTGTAGCTGATATTTCCCCTTTGAAGTAAGTTATAGTACATAAGATTGCCTCTCTTGTTTTCCTCAAAATCCATAGTATTGGGAACCTCAGCCACACGCTCTAGAATATGAACAGAAGTGTGTATGTAGCAATGGGAGATGGGGAACTGGGGCTAGCCACCAGCAAGTCCCAGATACCAGGAAAAGAAGAGGCTCCCAGGACCCAACAGGGATGAGATTAGCTGAAGTGCCCAACAAAGGGGAGGGAGAACCTGTAGAGATCATAGCCAAAGGCTAGGCAAGGCCCCCAGTTGGTGAATGTGGACACCCATTCATCTCCAAATTCTTAACCCAGAAGGGCTCCTATCTAAAAGAAATGCAGGGACTACAGGGACAAAGTGGGGAACAGAGACTGAATGAAAGGCCATCTAGAGACTGACCCACCTGGGGATTCATCTCATATACAGACAACAAACTCAGACACTACTGTGGGTGCCAAGAAATGCTTGCTAACAGGAGCCTGTTATAGCAGTCTCCTGAGAGGCTCTGCTAGAGCCTGAAAAATACAGGGCAGATGCTTGTAGCCAACCACCGAACATAGCATGGGCTCCCCAATGGAAGAGTTAGAGAAAGGACTGAGGAAGCCGAAGGAATTTGTAACCCCATAAGAAGAACAATGTTATCAACTAAACAGGCCCTCCAGAGCTCCCAGGGACAAAGCCACCAACAAAAGAATACACATGGTGGAACCCATGGCTCCAGCTGCATATGTATCAGAGGATGGCATTGTCTGGCATCAATAGGCGGAGAGGCCCTTGGTCCTGTGAAGGCTCTATTCCCCAGTGTAGGGGAATGCCAGGGAGGTGAAGTGGGTGTGGGTGGGTGGGAGATGGAGCATCCTCATAGAAGCAGGCGGAGGAGGCATGAAAGTAGAGAAGCAGGGAAAGAGAGAACATTTGAAAGGTAAATACGTAAAGTATCCAATACCGAAAAAGAAATGTTTCAGAAATCAATCATGTAAATGTACATGGCTATAAGAAGTAGGTTTCAGTATATGTGGGAGTGGGTGATGACTGGGGCTAAAGTGACCCCATGAAACTGATAATCCAGGCTAAAATTTCTCAAAATTCCAACTGTTTAATAAAAAACTGGGCTTGGAAAAAGACAAAAACCTTAATGTCTATGATGAATTTATGAAAATGCAACATGAGATCTCGATTAACACCATAGTATAGATTCATGCCAAGTTTTAATGCAAAACTTATCTTTATACTCTTATTATATTTTGACAAAAGTCACAGGATAGCTCATCCATGACTTGAAATTTCTAATACATGTATTTTACATACTAGGATATTTTAATGACAAGTTATTTGTTTCAATGAAGAATATCTAAGCAGCTACAAATACAAAGATTTTTCTTCCCTGATTATCTGTCACAGCTTTTATAATAGTGTTAGGACAATGAGTACTCTCATGTAAAAAGCAGGGACAGCTTCTAACTTAGTGAATGGTACTTTGGCTTTGTTGTTGTTTTATTTGTTTCATTTTACATTAAACATATATTAAGGACTTTAATTTTTTATTTTATATGTAAATTTATTATATATTATATGTTACACATTACATCATATATACATATCATATATCATGTATCATGTATCACATATCGTATATCATATACATATATCATATGTTATGTCATATCATATATTGCAAGGATTTTAATTTTTAACACACAGTTTCTTTTGTTTCATGCTTCTGATCCTTTATTTTGAGGGCAATATGTGAGCTTCAAGCTGGTCTTTTAAACCCAGTCTTTATTCTTGTCCTTCATATTATTTCATCTCAGTGTTTTTTTTTTTTTTTGAAAAGTACTAGCCAAGAACATCTACATGATTGATTGAGCTTTATAATATTACCAGGTTAATATTTTCTATTCCAAAGATAGCCTTTATGGGGTACTCTGAAAATGATTTACTAAAACAAAAGTATATAAAATTTATAATAGTGCAAAAGTACAGGTCAAAAATAAGGTAGAAATTTGTTTGCATTTTTGAAATTTTTGGCAATGTTGAAGAAAAAAAACAGAGCTTTATTTTCATAGGCAAGCATATTCAATGGACCTATACATCCAGCCTTGGTTTTGAATCATTAATAACATCAAACTGTTAGATTATTATCCTAAAAGACTGTTATTATTTGAGTAATCAAGAATGTATAAAGTACTTTGTTTTATTGGTTATCCCCTAGATTTAAGGATAAAGACCCTATTTAAAGACAAACATAAAGAGGTTTTCATAGTGGGTTTAATGGAAGCAAAGTACTTGTTAAAATGACAGTATTTAAAAGATTTATTGTAATAAGAAAATTAGCCAGAGATTCAGAATGTATTTAAAACTCTCACTTTTATGTGAATATCAGATTTAATATTTAATATCAGATTCTAAACATATGAACTTTCTGAAATGCTTCAGTAATAGCAAGGCCTTTGGATTTACATGTAGTTCATGGAACTTGCACAGAAATAATAACAATGTCATTTATAGGTTTGATATATACAGCTCTTCATGAAGACACATAGTTTTCCCAAACGTTGTGTGAATAAAGGCATCTGAGTCAACTTTGGAAAATATATTACTGGTGTTTTAGCCTCAGTGTTTCTTTGTCTTTGATGAAACGTTTGGACAGAACACTTGTGTCTTATCTTACAAATGCAATGTAAACTTCTTTGTTTAGCTACAGACATTTCATTTTTTCCTGCTTCAATTATTAATCATTCTTATATTAATTTTTAAGATCTATTCCTATATCTTATCATTTAAACTATAATTTACTTTTTAAAAATATAATTACCCAAAATCATCTGCTATTTCCTGATATTTATGAATATCTAAGGATAAAGAACCAAGCCAATACTTAATGGTAACCACATAATCCAATAAAATCAAATGTTCTTGCTAAACTCAAGTGGATCAACCTTTCTCATAACTATATTAAATAGAAGTAACCTGATAAATAATTTAATTCTAAAAATAAGAAAGAGAATTTTGTAAACAAATAATGCCCTTCATAAATGTGATTCCTAATTACTTTGAAAGACTTTTCATATTTTGGTAAACCATGGTAAAATATGTGTTAGTATGTTAACTTTAGAATTTGACAGGTCAGCAAGTAGTCCAATGTTAAGGATGGGTTAAGCTTTTTAACCATATAGTCACATAAATTGTTTTTCTTGCCCATAGAAATGCCAGGACAGACAAAACTAGATAATATTCTCATAAACTATAGACTGACTGATAAGCACCGTCATAAATCTTTGTTACATGACATTTTCTTTGTCATCAATCAGAGTCAAAAGCTTAATGTGTTCTGAGAAACAGCATATAGAAGTAGTAGCTAAGAAATGAACACACGGGTTGGGAGAGAGCACAAAGAGATGTAAAGTCTTGGGTTTCTTCTTGCAAAGAACATGCATCTCTGACCGGTTATGCCATGCCTCATTGACCCTCTGTGGTCAGTATAAGATCATATCATGGGGCCTGGAGAGATGGCTCAGTGGTTAAGAGCACTGACTGCTCTTCCAGAATTCTTGAGTGCAATTCCCAGCAACCACATGGCAGCTCACAACCATCTGGAAGGTGATCAGATGCCTTCATCTGGTGTGTCTGAAGACAGCTTCAAGATACTCATAAAATCAACCAATCAAAAAAAAAGTCATATCATGAAGACACCCATGTAAGTATACTCATGGAAGAAGATAAACTCAGTAGAGGGCAGGGTTAGAGGTAGATATTACTCATTTCATATTTAATAACAATAGATTTAAGAGTTTTGATCTTCATTGAATTTTAATTATTATTATTATTATGCCCACTCCATATTCATTGGACAGTGCTGATCACCATGATAGATGACTCTTAAACTGGACAGTGAACTTACAAACAATAAATTGCTATTGTAACACACACACTCATATACACACACAAACACTGAGATGGACACCAAAGTCAAGACTTCTTAATGCCAAGCAAGTCTTTCTTCTTTGGCAGTTGCAATGTACGTTCATGTTAACAGATTTGGATCTTAGTTCTCAATGAAATTCTGTCTGTCTCTAGAAAATTTTCAATAATAAGCTTATATATAATTTTACAGGCATCATTAATTTCTACTGAGAGTGATTGATTTGACATCTTTTTATTGGACTAGATACTTAGTTATTCAGAAGTGATTGGTATGGTTTTGATTTTAGGTTGATAACTGCACCCAAACCTTTATTATTATATCATAGATTAGAAAAGAGTAGGTTATATTATTCAAAATAAATTTTAACTTTCTGCTAGAGTTAAATTTTCTGATATACAAGGCATTAAATGCATTTTTAAAATCCTATCTAGCTAAATATTCTCTTTTGAATTAGTATGCTCTGCTCAGCTTTTTCAGAACTGAAAGCACAATGTGAATTTGAAAATGGCACCACATTTTATTACAGATGCTTACATATATGAATGTTCTTTCATGTTTTAATAAAATTATTGTCCAGTGCCATTAATGACCATTATCTGTGTGTCTTAAAAGGTAAATATAAATAAATTGATAAGAAAGTAGGAAACAATAGTCTATAGTTCCTGGAAGCCTGTGACAGTGTTTATCTCTTTCAGGTAGACAGAATTCAAAATGCCTTCATTAGCCGAGCAATATGCTCTGGAAAATGAGCAAGGAACTTATCAAAAGTCTCCTTCATTTGCATAATATTGCTGCAAAACCAAGTAGCTGCTCAAGCGCTGTGAATGAGAGAAAGAAAGCAACCCAGGTAAGCAAGCCAGGGCATTTAAAGACATGACAGTTTATCAATAAAGATGTCAGAATTGTGCCTTGTGTTATCTGTGATACAAAATGATGCTCTTATGGGTTGTTAGCAACTAGTACACAAAACTGCATGAATTCTTCTCACATGCACTGATCCACAAGTAAAGCTAGAGGCTGCTCTTAGGATAAATGATCAATACTTCAGACTGACACCACCTAGCTGCTCTGCTCTTACTGCTTAAGATCCAGAAGTTCAATTAAGCAGCAAATCGTTATGGAATTTTATTTTCAACTGCCTATTAACATGTTCTTAAACCCTGGCTATTCTGAAACACTGTTATTTTGTAGAGTTCTTCCTTCAGGCTTTTACAGAGCACAAAATTCTTACTTGACTGGCAAAGGTATTTTTCTCAAAATGAGTATACAGATACCAAACTCCCAACTATCTTCAAACATTAATCATGTCAGCTCAATTTCATACTGAAAAATACAGAACTATCCACTTAAAAGGTTGAATCAGTATTTTTATTGTCAAAAGCATGTAGATTAGTTTCGCCCTTTGAAACTGATGGCTAGTTTCAAATTTGGCTGTACCAACTTTACATTATTCATGTCCATTCTAACCTCTGTATGACCTAAAAAGAGAAAAGTAAATTAAGAAAATCCAACCAATTGAAAGCCATCATGAATTAACAAATCTTTATTCCATAGCTAGGATTAACTAAGGAGTTAAGAGTTTGATTAGCTTATTCGTTTCCATTGAAGCAAGAGCCATTGTAGAAGAACCACCATTTACAAGAGTGAAGAAGGGAGATTATCTAGGTCTGGGGTATAAAATTGAGGTCTTTGAGAACTAAGGAGTCACAGAACTCATGGGTCTGTCATATCTGACATTTTAACAAGAATAACTCATTCTTCTATTGGATTTTCTGGCTGTTACACTGCTCTGTGTATTAGAAGACCATGATAGCAATTAGATACCTCACATATTTAGACACCTCACAAATACGTTAGAGATAAAAGCTTGTAGGAAGTCATCTTGTGAGGGAATATAGATGATATCAAGACAGTTGATCACATAGCCATAGTCCTACTTCCAGTAAAATAGATGACAGACAAAAGATAAGGAAATAAGAGTGTAAATAATAAGTTGATGCTGATAATAAGCTTGAATATAACAGAAAATATACAGTGCCAGACAATATAAATGTCAAAGGGTTATATTTCATGTCAGAAAATGGCATAGTGTATATGATGAATATCTCATGACTTTAATAATAAACTATAAATTCTTTTAAGAAGTGATGATTTAGGGGAAACTGTGTAATTTAGTCTTTACACTTATTCATAACGCTCAAAGAACACATACCTATCTACAAAATGTAATAATTACATCAACTATTTTCCTAAAATACAAAAAGTTTTCAAACTGTTTTTATACATGTAAAGCAGGGGCTGTCCCTAAAGCTGTTGACTGTCTGTCAAAGCCATCAACTGGCATCAGTAGAAAAGATGTGCTAACCCTAAAGAGAATTGATGTGCCAGGATGGGAAGATAACCCAGGGGGCCCTAACCATTTCAGAGGAGAAGGGGAGAGACTCTGTGAGGGTGGAGGAGTGTAGGACAACATTTGAAATGTAAAATGAATAAATAAATAAATAAATAAATAAATAAATTCAAAATAATAATAATAATAATAAGAGTAACTATAAAAACAAACAAAATATAAACAAACAAAAAAACCAAAGTGCCCTTCCTGGAAATAAGTAGTAATCAAAAAGGGCAGGGCCAGAAAATTCCTCATCTCGATTATATAATTTGGTGAATCTGTACCTTTAGTTTACAGTAAGTAAAGTTCAATATGTGTGTATACCTCTGCTTACAAGCCCACCTGCAATAGGGCTGAACTTTCTTATTGAGCACCCAGTTTCACATGTGAGAAGGTTTCACAGTTTTACATCCATTCCCTTAAATATGTAAATATTCAACGATTTAAATTAATTGAAAGCAGCAGCTTGTTTGACGGACAGAAATGTTGCTTTGTTCATGAAACACCAAAATTAACTGTCATATTGTACCAAGGATTGAGAAGTGTGAAAAGGGGGAAGATTCTCAGGTGTTCCTGCACCTGTAACTTGCTCTGAATGTAGATGGCTACCTTTAGGCACTGATCTTAACATTCTTCCCCATGATGTGGTTCCAGGTTTCTGGCAATGAGAGCCAGCCACAATTGGGAAGCCACAGGGCCAAAGAGAAATCAATCAGTACCTTTATCTAATCTTTCTAAGCATGTCTGCTCTCAAAGCATTATCTTTTCTTTGATGTCTGGGGCCTTGGCCCAGCAGTCTACTGAGAGGCAAACTCAGAAAATGGCCCAATTAAATTAAAACAATATTTCTTCCAGAAAAAATAATATAGAGACTATCTTAAGTTTATTAAATTTGCAAATCATTTGAGCATCCTAAAATAAAAGAGATCATTAATCTTGGAAAGAAATGGTGGACTTACCATCATGATTGGGATTTCCCAGTGTCCATGGCTCATCGGAGTCAAAATGAGTATCGCCTCCAATTCCTGGTCCAGGGAAATAAGCATGTGCCAAAAATCCTCCCTCCCCATCAAAGGGGGAACTGTCTCCATGAAAACCAGAAGCAAAAATGATGGTTATATCCACATCACGTTTGCCGTTTTCTAGTTCACTGTAGGGAACTTCTTCAAATGTCAGAGGAGTTACATTCTGCCACACATCAAAGGCACGGCGAATTGCTCTCCGGGTCTCAGGATCTCCAACTTTTGGAGTTACATTCTTTATACTGAAAGTTGGAAAAGATGATAATCAGCGTGGCTTCTCACATGCAATTTGAATTACTGCAAATTTTTTTTCATCTATTTGGTTTATAATTAACCAAGAGAATGACAATTATATAGTAATAGAATTTATACACTTTTATTAAGTTTATAGACACTGTTCATTACACTGGGTTATTGTTATTTCATTATCATCAGTGAAACATACATGTGCCAAGGCTATTAGGCAGAAGAGAAGATCTGTGCAGAATTGTTAGTGGGAGGAAGGAAGACGGATCAATCAGTTTGCCTCCTGGACAACAGCGGGATGGAGGACTTGCCAAGTGATCAAGCACGTGCAGCAGCTTTGAGCTGGTTTCCATATTTATATCCGTTATTACAGAGCCCTGACACTGTAATTACACAATCAAGGGGTAATACTTTTATTCACTTCTCTGTGAATTCTTGCCAATTCAGCACTAATGAATCAAGTTGACATTTGTTTGTTTTTTTTTTAAACAAAGGCCCAGTTATTTTGGTCTCTGATATTCTGCTCTGCTCAAATAAGATTCTTCAGTTTAAAAGAAGTGTAAATAAGTAGCTACTTACTAAAAAAAAAAAAAAATTACATATTTTTAGAATTTAAATGTAATGATAAAGAGAATAAAAATGTAACCTGGATATTATTATCACTTTTTATTGGCATCTTTTTTCTGATATTAACTCAAATCTATGAAGGAAATTTACTATTGATTCATTTAACATTAATTAGTATATAAGATATATGTATTTCTGGATACAGTCTTGAAATATAACATACACAAATCTACTATATCTAAATTTATAGTGTGAAATCCTATACATTTTATGTGCTATGTATTTTACAATGGACAGGTGAATACTACAGGGTTCATAAGTTTCAAATCCTCTCAATTAGTAATATTTCTTAAGATTTCCCTAAAACCTTAATACAAAATATAATATGTCTTTCAATATGCCTTGCTTTACAGTCATCAAAGAGCATTGGGAGAGCTGCAAATTGCAATGATGGTGTTACAGCTATATCTGGGGGGACTAAAGTGCATGGCTATGACTATACAGGACTAAAATTTATTTTTCTTTATTAGATTTACTTCTCAACATGGAAACCATTTGAAGATGTACTTTCTAGTAGAAAAGGTAACATTTAAATGTAACATTTTAATTATATAAAACTGAATTGTATATAATCATTACAAGTGTTATAATAAAGATAACTAGTGAGCATTGAGTGTGACATTCAATATACCTTATTTAATCCCACAAGCAATAAATGGAAATGAATACTTATACCTATCTTAAAATTTTTACAATTTATAAAAATTCAAAGAAAAATTATCTGTGGCAGAGATTAGAATGTTCTGACAAGCATTTTATCTTTCTTTTTATAGTATTATTTTTATTTTTTACAGTCCAGTCATTGCCTCCCTCTAGGTCCACCCTCCCACAGTTCCTCCAACCAATCCTCTTCCAACTTCAAGTGGATGTCTCCCCACCCCATAAGGCCTCCCCTCCCTGGGGCCTCAAGTCACTTGAGGGCTAGGCACATCTTCTCCCATTCAGGCCAGACCAGGCAGTCCTCTGCTGTATATGTGTCTGGGGTCTCAGACCAGCCCATTTATGCTTCCTGGTTGGTGGCTCAGTGTCTGGGAGCTCCTAGGTATCTGTGTTATTACTCTGAGAATCCACTGTTTTAGAATCAATAAAACCACATAACTCTAAAATTATAACTTCCATTCCTTTATATTAAATAATTCAGACATTATTTACATTTTAATTTGTTGTTGAAAATTGTTTATTCTATATCAAAGGACTATAGAGGAATGTTAATCCGGCATCATGGCTTCTTGGGCAAGAGATCAAATCCAAAGACCTTTTAGGTCTATGTGGTCTGGTGAAAATGCACACATGCCCTGATGACAGAAACTCAGAGTATACAGTTAGTCCCAACCAATGTAGATAAGGTTAGTTTTCAGAGAGAAGCAGCCATGTTTGGAAGTAATGTCTAATTGAGGGAAGGAAGTTCAGCTGAGTTCAGGCAATGCAGTAGAGTTCAGTTGAATTCAGTACATTGAAACTCAGTGCAGGTCAGTTGAATGCAGTTGAGTTCAGTTGAGTTCCTGCAGTTCTGTTCAGTTCATGGAGTCAGTGCAGTCAGTGCAGTTCATTTCATGCAATTTAGAGTCAGTTGTCCCAATGAGAGCAACTCAATGTGAAGCCAAGAAAAGCCAGTTTGAATTAGTCAGCTTGGAACGGAGTGTAAGCTACAACAGCTAAACTGAATAGCCAGCCATAGTTCAGAAAGAACTAGAAAGGGTGAGGTTATTCAGCAGTAAATAACTGATACAACAATTATATCAGTGAGTAAAGGCTGCTTTTATTGTTGCGATAAAAACCACGAAGCAGAAAAGGTGAGAGGATGGATAAAGAAAGATCTAGGGCATAAAAAGCCTTTGACTCTGGATATCTCAGCAGATTCCAAAAGTTACAAAATAGTGGCTTGTAGCAAGAAACTTAGTGCCATAGGATTTGTTGTCGTTGTTGTTATTTTTGTTCGCTTGGGGTTTTGATTTTTGTTGTTGTTGTTGTTCATTTCATTTTTCAACTTTCTTAATTATTCTCATGACAGAAGTGATTGTTAAATTTTTGTAACAAATCTCTAGCACGGTTGACAGAAACTATTTAATGTTGCATTAAAATATTTGTATACTTATTTTTTCCATAACTTTTAAATATTGTATTTCATCAATGTACCCCTTTACTTCTTGTATTTTGCTTTGAATGTAGGAAAAAAAGCTGAGTATTAGGAATGATTTTTGACACTGGGCTTGTGCAATAAATAAATTATTTGAGCCACCATGAGTAATGTCTATTATAGTGGAGAAAATGCTGAAATGGAAGAATTTAAGGACTTTTACAAAATCACAGATGGAAGATGGTTGGACAAGAGATCAGGTGGTACCAGTAAAGACATTCTGTATTCTCGAGGAAACATATACTACTAAGTTTAACATCACTGAAAAGATGGATAGAAGACACTAACTTTTGCCTGCTCAGTGATGGTTGCTTATCAGCTTGTGCAAATCTTGTTCTCGATTCAGCATGGTGTCCTGCACTCTATTTTGAGAAAGAGAAAGCATATCTTGGAGGCATCAAGATCTTTATAGCTTTTTAGAACTAAATTTTCCATCTTAAGGCAAAAGAGGCAAGCCAACTAAAGGCATGATTCTGAATTTTGTGTAAATTAAATTACTAGGAGGCATTTATCCTCTTTATACATGATGGGACTGCAAAACTGCTAATAGCATGCTATTATAAAAGACTTACTGCAGAAAGAGCACTAATCTAGATGCTAGACTATACACCAAACGAACTTGTATTGTTTTGCAACAATGCATGGGAAATTAAAAGAAGAAAAATAGTGGTAATCTCAGACTCAATTGAGTGGGTGAGGCAGCAAGCTTAAGCAGATGGTAAATGCTGCTTTACTGGCACGATAGACCAAAGACACTTAACACTGATTGTCTAGACAAAGTAACAGTCAGTACAGGCCAAACTAACTTTGTCCATTTAAAGAATGGCACTGAAGGGCAATGTAACAAAATCAACATAAAAGAGAAGGTCATAAAATGAGGTAGCTCTGACAGGTAGAATATTTTCTATAGAAAGAAGATTCTGGAAAGGTTTAACCACAGAACCATGCTGATCCTACTTTCATTATAAATATGACTATATGTTATGGAAAATGGGTAGGAGGGGGAAAGTGGCAGTAAAAACACTTTCACTAACTCACATAGAAGATAGACAGGAAGTGTCTCACAGTCATGGTCCTGCAGATCCAGGGATTGGTGATTTAATGTATAATGAAAATATCAATTTATTTCAAGTCAAGAATAATCTTAAATGTTGAAAGCAAATGAAGTTATCTTAGTATGAGCTTTAGCTAAATATGGAGTGGCTATGAGAAGAATAGAACAGCAAAAACAATACAGAGCTACCCTTCTTAAGCCTAAGTATGTTCCTGAGTTTTCCAGAGCCATACTCCAAGGACTGTCCGAAACATGCTTTCCCATCCTAAATGTGATGCTATTTATGAATAAATATAAACAATCATATGTGCAATTCAGACACATGATATGAATTCAATGTAGACACACACACAACCCAAGATGCCACATGAAAATTGTCTTCATTTTTATGTTCATAACAGCTTTATTTTTTCTTTTTCTTTTGCACATTCTAAAATAAATATTTTTTTAAAATTTTTATTGGTCATTGTATGTGTTTACATTTCAAATGTTATCCCCCTTCCCAGTTTCCCCACCATGAACCTCCTATCCTATTCTCCCACCTCCCTTCCTCTATGAAAATGCTCCCCCTCCCACCCACTCCTGTCTCACCATCCTAGAATTCCCCTACACTGGGAAATCAAGCCTTCACAGCATCAAGGGGCTCCTCTCCCATTGATGCCAGATAAGGCCATCCTCTGCATCTGGAGACATGGATCCCTCCATGTGTACTGTTTGTCCTATTTAGAAGGGTGAACAAAATAATCACAGGAGGTAGAGGAAGGGAGGGACTTGGGTTTGAGAGGAGAGGGGAGGGAAAAAGGGGGACATGATCAGGTGTGGGAGGAGACAGGGGAGATGTTCAAAGGGTCAGGAAACTGAACAGAGATGTGTAGCAGTGGGAGATGGGAAACTAGTGGCAGCCACCAGAAAGTCCCAGATGCCAGGAAAGCAAGAGGCTCCCAGGACCCAACAAGGATGACATTTGATGAAATACCCAACAAAGGGAAGAGAGAACCTGTAGATATCATATCTACAGGCTAGGCATGGCCCCCAGTTGAGGGATGAGGCCACCCACTCACCTCAGAAATGTTAACCCAGAACTTCTCCTGTCTAAAGGAAGTACAGGGACAAAGAAGGGGGGCAGAAAGTTGTATTTCTTAATGCAGCCTTTGTATTAACTGATAAATGAGATAACAAAGGCACAAAGAGATTGTGGAGTCATGAATGTACAATAAAGTATTTAGCCTCAAAATTTCTAGTGTGTGATGAAAATAAACTTGGCCGCATAAAATGGTAGCACTATGAAATGAAGATTAAAAAATTTTAGCAACTGTAATGAAGCTAATTTAATTGAAAAAATCACTTGCCTCTTTCCTTTTATAAATGAAAAAGAAACATTCAAAGTTAGACTGCAATTTTGTTATCGGAGGAAAGAAAAAAGTAAGAATCTTTCAAATTTAATTAAAACACAGAATCTTTGTAATACTCTTCTCTCGAGATCATTATAGCTTGCAGAGAGTTAATTATGTCCAGGAAATGCTCTTTTTGACATAAATTAATTTCCATAAATGCATGAGGTTCATCTGTAAAAAAATGTTCTCTACATTACTGGTCTATTTATCTTTGTGGTAATACTATACATTAATTTTATTAATACTGATTTTGAGTAGGACCTTCTATCTAGTATGTTTCTTCCTTAAATAATATTGATTCATTTAAAAAGAAACTCTGATGAAATTTCTATTAAAAATTACGAGGACGTTCTAGGAAGTGGAGAGTTTTATTACACCTAGTTTTTAAACTAAGAGAAGAATATACTTCTGTAGCTAGGCTTGGTCTGTTATTATGATGTTCAATAAATATTCATTATTTTCTAGACTTGTAAATAACTTTTGTACTACTATGTGTTTATTACATATAGTAGTCAAAAACTTCATCACTGCATGATCTCAGTACTAGAAAATATTCCATCAAAGAGATAAAGCCAGCCACAAAAAGAGATTCAGAAACAGCTGAAAATCTGTAATCATCAAGCTAGGTATTCAAAATAACTCATCAATATCTCAGACTCTTAATAAAAAGTAGCTTACACACATATGCATATGCATATGCATATACACACACACATATATATATACACAGTATACGTATATATAAGTATATGTATATATGTGTCCATATTAGAATATTAGAAACCTGTGAAAATTGAGTAAAAATAAAAATAAGTAAAAAAATAATTTTTGTAGATAAATAGACTCAATATGTTTAAGTTCATTGCTACCTTTTTATTAAGCATAAAGCAACATTAAACAAAATCATAATCAGTTATTTCATAGGCATGAAATGGATTTTGAAGTTGAAATTCCAGCAAGTCAATATGATCAACACAATGCCCCAAAATGTATCCAGACAATTTAAAAACTACTAGACACTACAAGTACATTAAAGTTAGTAATTGAGATAAAGTGATGTTGATTAGGAACTGAGAGGTCAGGAGTCAAATAGAAAAATGGAGAGAAGTCAACTGAACTGTAACAAAGTCATAACAGGAATACAGTTTTAAAAATGGAGATCTTTTCAGCAATAGTGCTGAGCGGAGCAAGTTTCCACACAAATGAATACAGGTAAATTAATGTGGACAGTTTCCCATATTACTTCAAATGTAACTGAAATTGTAGCTAGGGATGTAGTTCAATTGCTTGAGCGTTTAACTGGCATGCCGTGTGCCCTGATTTGGTTCACTGCCACCACATTAACGTGCACCTTAGTGAACACCTGTAATTCCAGTCATCAAGATGTAGAGAAAACTTTGGAATTTACTAGAAGATAACACCCACTACCCTCACCCACCAATCTAGATGTTTTTGATGGGATCATTTTGGACACTGTATATAACAACAAAGGAAGGAATTTGAGGTGAATACTATTAGAATTAATAAAACTGTTGTAAAAAAGTTATCATAGAGACAATGAAGTATATGCCACAAGACAATAGAAAATGTCTGAGGATATAACTGATGAAAAACTGTTCAGTATAATTTATACACATCTTAACCAGAAAATATGAGCAGACAACTTACCAAAGAAGATACTCTTAGAACAAGTACAGACAATGCTAAACATGATTTATTAAAGAATCCATCTAAATATATCAGTTTTTCCTCCATGAACCAATGAGAATTTTGCCACAGTGTTTTGCCTAGCTTTATGTCAACTTGAAACAAGCCAGAGGCATTTGGTAAGAAGGATTCTCTGAAGGAAAGGCTATTCAGAGACTGCCCTACCTGCGGATCCACCCGATATACAGACACCAAATCCAGACACAACTGCTGATGCCAAGAAGTGCTCACTGATGGGAGCCTGATACAGCCGTCTCTTGAGAGGATCTGCTAGAGCCTGACCAATACAGATGTGGATGCTTGCAGCCTGACTGTGTGTCAGATTGAACACAGGGATCCTACAATGGGGGAGTCAGAGAAAGGACTGAAGAAACTGAAGGGGTTTGCAACCCATAGGAAGAACAACAATATAAACCAACCAGACCCCTCAGAGTTCCCAAAAATTAAACCACCAAAGATTATACATGGAGGGACCCATGACTCTAGCTGCTTATGTAGCAGATGATAGCCTTATCTGGCATCAGTGGGTAGGAAGGTCCTAGGTCCTGCGAAGGCTTGATGCCCCAGTGTAGGGGAATGCTAGGGAGGTGAGTCAGGTGTGGGTGGGTGGGTATTGGAGAACCTTCATAGAAGCAGGAGAGGGGGGATGAGATAGGGGGTTTGCAGAGGGGAAACTGGGAAGGGGGAATAACATTTGAAATGTAAATAAATAAAATAACCAATAAAATTCAGATAAAAATGATTCTCAATTGCAAAAATACCTCATACTAGCAAGCTGTAAGGAAACCTACAGATTCTTAGTAAACAATTTCTGCGGGAGGACCTGGCCCATTGTCCTTGGTGTCAACCCTGAACTGTTGGTCCTGAGTTCTGTAAGAAGGCAGATTGAAGATGCCAAGAGAAGCAAACCATTATGTGGCGTTCCTTTATGGTTTCCGCAGCAGCTCCTGCCTCCAGGTTCCCATCAGATCTGAGTTCCTCTTCTTTGCTTCCCTCAATGGAGTGTCATTACAGACATGTAAGCCAAATAAACTCCTTCATATCCAAGTTGTTTGTGGTCCTAGTGTTTCTTCCCAGTAATAATAATCCTGACTAAGACATGCTATCAACACAGTTATAAATCCAAATACATTGCTAAATGCTGAAGAGACTGTAGGCAACACAGTTTTCAAGTAGCACTGATGATCATTCCAAATAGAACATCCAGCCACTTGGAAAGGCTATATTGGCACTTTCATACTGAGCTCACCCCCATTTTAATACACAGTAAACAATTATTCTCCTTGGTACTTATTCAAATTATCTAGAAATTGATATGCACATAAAACTGGCACAAAATTGTTTATAAAGCCATATTCCTGAGAAACCCTGAAAACAACTGAGATGCTTCAGTTGTTGGATAAATCAACTCTGGAATCTTTACAATGGACTATTATTTAGTAATAAAAATTAATTATTAAGTCAAAAAAAAGGTATGAAAAATGTTAGGTGAATCTCAGCAATCTTTCGATAGGTAGAACCAGAATGAATTGCAGTGTAAACTATAGTTCTCCATCAGGAATCACTTGTGATGCTGGATCATCATATTTTAAAAATGAGGCACACTAAAGAAAATATTCACGGGAGCAAAAACTGCACTATACAGGATTCACTGGTGGAAAATCGGTTTAACAATGAATTCTCATATTATTTAAGATGGCCATTTTTATCGTTTTGTAATTGTGTAGAACTACATTAGGCTTTATAAATAAAAATGTGTATGGCATAAGTGACAGTAGTTTGAATTTTACAAACTCTTATATTTTCTAATGTTTTGTTATATTTATAAATACCTTTTATGCCATCCTGCCAGGAAAAGAATTTCTATCAATCAAACTTTTTTTCTTTATTTTTTATTGGTTAGTTTATTTATTTACATTTCAAATGTGATCTCCCTTCCTAGTTTTCCCTCCACAACACCCCATCCCATCTCCCCTCTCCCTGTTTCTATGAGGGTGCTCCCCTGCTCATCCACTTACTCCCTCCTCAGTGCCTTAGCATTCCCCTATGCTGGGTCACTGAAGCTCCACCGGACTAAATGTTGAGACTCCCATTGATGCCAGATAAGGCAATCATTTACTACTTGTGTAGCTGGAGACCTGGGTCCCTCCATGTGTACTCTTTGGTTGGTCGTTTAGTCCCTAGGAGCTCTGGGGGATCTGATTGTTTGATATTATTGTTTTTTCTATGGGGTCACAAACCTCTTCAGCTCCTTCAGTCCTTCCCCTAGCTATTAATCAATCTTGCATAAAGTGTACAAGTTCTTTTCAATCAGTCTCTCATTTTCTCACTATGTACTTCTTAATAACAAAGTTCACTATAGAAAAATGTCTCATTTGACAGCAGGCATTAATATTGCCCTCACTGGGATGTAAAAAGTATTTCATATTAATTTCCTTGAATGAAGTTTAACTTTCTTTTGAAAACACAAATAGTTTATATGTATGAAATGTTTCTGAAGCTAAATGAATAACTCCATAGAAAATCAAATTACTGTGAATACTAACTTCATAGGAAGAACCAAGTTTGTTTTGTCTTTAACTTATCTGAATAGCAGTTGACATAATTTGCATAAAACAATTATCTATAGTCATTCTATCTGGGAAGATACTATGAGACTATAATATAAATAATTACAAATACCATATACTAGATATATAAATAAAACCAAAACAAAGCATGTTAAAGTTATCTTTAAACATTCCATTAAGGTCTATTTATGAAAATACAAAGTATTATAAAATTCCTCTTCCAATCCTATAATTTGATTAAGGCATTTCTGGCATATCCTCTTCCTGAAGTACCTTTTATCCATTGGCTTAATAATTTCTTTTGAATCTCCTTATGTGTCTTGGCTACAATAATCATTTTATTAACAACACTCACTGGACTTCTAGACTGGCTTAGATGATCTGGATATACTTTTGTGTGTGTGTCTTTTCCATGTCTCTTCATACAGTTATCTCATTTATATAATTGTTTACCATCTACACTGCTATGAATTCCTTAAGAACAGGGTCCAATATTTTATTTGTTGTTATCTCACAGAGCTCAGCACTCTTTTCTGTTCATACTGCAACTCTTAAGACTTCAGTTGGTAAATAAGTAACCATAACATATTCCAATAAAGTGACTGTTACCCAAGGTTGGACATCATTTTGCATCATTGAAGATAACACATAGGGATGTCGACTTCAATAATTATCAATGAAAAACAAGATAAAGTGGTTATAGTGCTCACCACAGCTACTAACCTTTTCAAAGTTATTTCATTTAAAAGAAGCACTTAGAGACTTTATCATTTGTTTATTTCTTAGATTGTAAATATTTGTCAAGGATTATACTGTACTAAAACATGCATAGCAAATCCCTCAGAATTTTGGCATCCTTCAGAAGCTGTGAGGCACAAAATGCAAAAAGACCAACAATGTCAAAGAATGTCTGCAATGTCCCCTAATGGCCATTCTATTCCCTTCTTACTGCAAGTTTAAATTCTTTAGGACAATATAATACCACTGAGCAGTTCATGTAGTTCTTGTTCATTAAATACCACATATCAAACAAAATGTCAGAACAAAACGAATAGCTATGGAACAAGCTCTGGAGGTTGGGCTGAGCATGTGTACCTGTAAGTGATATGTTTGTGTTGCCACTTCTGTCCAGTTAATGCATAGCGCTTTCGACGGATGTTGAATTTAGAGCTGCCTCTTGTCTGGTCTGGTACACCACATCGAGGTTTCTTCATCCAGCTTTAAAAAAAAAAAAAGAAAAAGTGGGTATTTTTCAGGAACTCTTCTTAATGATTGCCAAACAAAAACAGACAGTAACCCATAACGTGATGGGGAAAAGACCCATGTTCAATGTCTTGCAAACTAAATATCAATAGATATCATGCATTTCTAGAATGAGTTCAGACTTACTATGTTACTACTCAAATCCTTCAGCACATTTACTTTGTCCAATGTATTATGAGATAACTGCAGAAAGAAAGAACTTGGAATTTCTATATAAAACAAACATCCTGCTGAGGAGCCCAAGAGATGACTCAGCAGTTCGGAACACTGACTGCTCTTCCAGGAGACCAGGGTTCAATTCCCAGCAACCACCTAACACCCGCATAGAGAGAGACAAGAATCAAAAACCCAATGTGTATATATTAAAAAATACACATAAATCATTAAAAAATTAAAAATATGTTAAAAATAATATATACTGTTGAAAACTATGTAACACTGAGCAAATCTTCACTTCCTCATGCTGTCTATGAAATGACACTAAGGTATCATCCAGTGCTAACATTTAGTGCTTTTTTTTATATGAATTTCCCATTATAATTTCTGATTATAATATTCTAATATACTAATTAAATATAATATTTCAGTATATACTTATACTATTTCATTAAGACATCTTATTATAATGTGCTTATTGAATGAAAACTGTGCTACAATCATAAGATCTGATTTTAGACACTGAGCACATTTTGTAAGAGATATGAGTTAAAACTTTTTAAAATTATATTTTAAATTTTATTTATGTATATGGATTTTTTGTCTTCATATAGGTCTCTGTAACATCCATGTGCCTGGTGCCTACAGAGATAGAATAAGGTGCTGGATCTTTTGGAACTCGACAGATTGTGATCCATCATAAAGGTGCTGGAAATTGAACCAAGTGCTCTGGAGGAGCAGCCTGTGTCCAACTCTCCAGTAGCTGTGCAGATTCAATATCAGTCACACTTCTACAAATGGCAGGATTTGCTACAGCAGAGATCTACTCCCTGAGCATTGAGAATAATACATTGTTCGCTCATATAGTGCTGGCATTGTTCCAATTCTCTGTTACTTTCGATCATGACTTCTATTTCCAATGTTAATCAGATTCAATAATTACAAAACATTTTTCAACACACTACATTAAAACAAGTTAAATCATGAAAAGTATTTTTAAGAACCAGCAGTTCAGTACCACAAGATGAAGCTTAACATTGGAATGAAACACTGTTTCCAGTGTATTCATTTTAATGTGTTGTCATATGTCATAGTCTAGCTTGTTTTCTTGGCTATGACACTTGATCACCGTGATGTCTGCTACAAACCCTTGAACCTTGTCTCAGCAGAAAGTTGTTATGGATTTTCCATAGTTTCCCTTGAAATACATATCTGGCATTTTTTTTTGTTTGTTTTTGTTTTTGATTTATTTCATCATACTTTTTTGCTAAATAACAAATCATCCTTGAACTTTGTGTGGCTACACAAATCAAAAAGTAAATGAAAATAATTTTATTTTCTTATTTTTATCATGTGTATGATTTTTTAAAAAATATATATTTTAAGTAGACTTGATTTTAGAAATGGCTGCCCATGAATATTCATTGTTCAACTGTGTACTTTTATGCACACTGAAAACCATGCTCCCTGGAGGGAAGACTAAAGGGGGGTGGTGAGGTCAAGACCCAACAGGTCACAATCACTCTAGGGCAAACAAAGACACACAACATTTGTCTTGAAATGTATTCATTAATTTATTTTTAGTATGCAGTCCTATTGCTTTTACTGTCATTTTATTCTAAAACTGATGCATGCTTATTATAGAATGACCTCAAAATTAAAACAAACAAAAAAATTTGTTTTTGAAAGTGAGTTAACGTTTTAGAACTAGCATGCTTAGGTGGACTATTTTATGTTATACATATATGAGAATAACAAAAGGCAACAATGGAATTACTTACTTTGCAAGCAAGATATCACTTTTAAGTAAACATGAACAATATGAACAATTTCTGAATTATTATTATTATTATTATTATTATTAGTAGTAGTAGTAGTAGTAGTAGTAGTATACTTATAGTAATGTGAACATCACAATTATCAGCAGTTATCTGATATAACCAATCCCAGTCTAGTCTAAATACCTTGGTTATAAGGAAAGTCATTCCATTTTCAAGTCACATTAGATACATTCCAAACTACTAACTCCCTGGAGGCCACCCTACATATCATGATTAAATGTAGTAGAAATCAAAGTTTTTTCAGTCTGTATGATGTTTGGTCTTATGTCTAGGAGAGTATTTCTTTCAACTCAGAGATATTTCTGGTTCTTTGCTAAGAGATATTACAACCGCAATTTTTTTCTTACACTTTTTGTAAATAGTGACCAGCTCAGAAATATCACATTTGTTCAGGAAGAGGTAATATACCTATTCTTCACCCATAACACTGCCCACTGAAGTTAGTAAAATTTGGTTTTAGGATTAGATCAGGTTGAACATTACAAACTGTGAAAACTAGTCAGTACTCTGTCACTGGGCTATTGAGAAAGAATTCACAATGCTGTTGTGGCTACTCTGGGAATCCTCATCTCAAGCAACCTTGTAGTTTCAACTTTTCAAATATCTGTGATTATGGTTAGGCACAAGGAAGTTCAGCTCAACACAGGTATGGTCCATGTACCTGGTGACACAGCAGAGATGCTGCAAGAAGCATCCCTGAAAGGGGATGGAAGAAAAGCCAGCTCTCAGAGGTGTAATTGGACACCATATTGGTACCTACATTAACTAAGAGAAATATTGCTTTCAAAAGCATATATTGCAGGAGATTTGACATGCTTTCATCATTCATACTTCTCAAATTTTGTTTAAGTGAAAGAGGTATCATGTAGCTTAGAGTTGTCCCTGGATTTTCCTAGGAATGCTTAAAAATGTTTTTAATTTCTTCAAATATTCATAGGCTGCAACTATAGGGAAAGGACTAGTTCCACCAGGTATACAGGGAATGCTTAAAGTAAATTTGCACATGGTTCAAACTTTGAGAGCTTGTTTATTTCTATATCAGCCTGTTGACTGTTTGCTTGGACAAATGTGCAACTCACAAGACAAAGTGCAAAGAGAAGAAACTGAAGTGCAAAGGGCAGAGAAGAATGCATTAGTCACCCCAATCTTCAAAAGTTCAGTTCTTGATCTGCTCTTATTAGTGTATTATGCTTCAGATGAGATCTAAGTCCTCTGCTTTAGCTACCAGCTTTGGCAGCTACCAAAGTCATGTTAGACACATCCACTAATGCATACTGTGTGAAAGCTGGTACCGCATTAAGATGGTAAAACAAAATAAAATCAGTAACTACTAAAGATGCCATTTTTTTCTAAATTGAAAAGTATTAGTATTAGTGTATTAACTTGACACCTGGAAAAATGAATAATGCAGACTATTGATGAGTTCATAAAATATAATCATCCCAATTAAAATAATAGGATTTTAAATACTACTACAATTTCACAATAAATTTTTGGAAATGCTAGTTAGATTTAAAAAAAGTTTAAATAAAAAATATAAATATTTGTTGGTTTGTGTAGCATTATGCAGATTATCCAAACTATTCAAACACACACACACACATGTTATATATATATATATATATATATATATATATCAGTACACACATACTTGTCTTACATACAAAAGTGAAGAGCATTCCAAAGGAAATAATAACTATTGTAAGAAATTGCCTGCTCCTCAAGCATTCTTCATGATATACTACTATGTGCACATTAAACAACACCACCCCCAATTAAATTTAAATTAGAAGAATACAATACAAAACATAAAAATCCCAAAACATCAGCCATGCCCTACATAATGAGCTTTCTATTTCTCAACATGATAAATTATGGTTTTATAGCTATTATAGTATTCTCTATTCATTAAGGAATTTAAGGGAGCTTGGTTAAATGAATTAGTTATCCAACACAGAGCTTAAAAGAGGAACTTGTATGTAGGATGTGTGAGTTCACAGGGAGTGTGGCTACCTAACATGTGGGAGGCAGCCTGGAGCCTAAAGGAATGTGATCTCAAATAAAACAGCAAACATGAATATTCAACAATGAAATGAATATGACCATGATGTATAGGAATTAAAGAAATAACCATGAATAGTCTAAATTTAACCTTTATTGATTGACTTTCAAGTGACTGAAAGGCAGTGTTTGTTAAGGCTGGAACTGTAGAACATATTTTGTTCTTTTTGTTGTTCTGAGATGGTCTCTGTTAAGCTCAGAATGGTTTCAAACATGTATGTAGGTGCTGAACTTGAATTCACATCATCATTAAAGCGTGGTGATGTGAATGAGAATAGCTTCCATACCTCATGTGTTTGAAGGCCTGGTCTGCAGGGAGTGGGACAGTTTGTGAAGTATGTGGAAGGGTGACCTTGTTGGAGGAGTTGTGTCCATGGGGATGTCCATCAAGGTTTCAAAACCCCAGGGCATTTCAAGCTCTCTCTGCATCTTGGTTGTGCCTTAAGATGCAAGATCTCAGATTGAGCCCCAGAGGAATTCTCCCTGCCTGCTGTCATGCTTTTTACTATGACTATTACAGACTGAGCATTTGAAACTGTAGGCCCAGTCAACTCTTTCTTCTATAAGTTGTCTTAATCATGGGTTTTTTGAAATTGAGAAGTGACTAAGACAGTGGGCTCTCTTAACTGCTGCCCAGCCTATGGTTTGGGCTATTTGTTTGTTGTTGTTCTTTGACAAGGTTTCCCTCCCTGGGACTTGTAGGAAACTCACTATGAATGCCAAACTGGCCCCAGACTTGTGCCAATCAGGCTTGCTTTGACGTCATTGGGCCCATGGATTTCATACTTTATAATCTATGTAAAAGTAGTAGATTGCTATTTCTGTCTGATTATCACTGTATACTCATTTGAAGTAAAAAAAAAAAGCACAGGACAATGCTTTTATATCATGTTTAGAGGCCTAATAATTAAAAATATTTCATATGAGGAACATGAGTCATAACACTGCAGTAGGAGCTATTTCATTAAGAATACAGACAACAATAAAGTCTAAGGCTAAGCTTTCTAGAGCAGGTGTGTGCATGTGGGGGGGGTACAGCTTCAAGAAAAAGAAATAATAAACTGGAGTAATGGTGCTTCTGTAATTTCATCTGAAAATAGATAACTGCCAAGTTACCACTGTTAAAGGCAAAGACGCATTGTTAATTTAAACAATAAAAACAAAAATAAATATATCATTAAAATTCAGTAAGAACAAAGTTGTTTAAAAGATGTCACAGAAGCAAATAAGCAAAGAAACTGAAGGCAAGCAGAAAGACTTATTAATCTCGGGGCTACACATGTAGCTGTTCTTAATCTCTAGCTCTCTACCACAGAGAAAGTCTACATATCTCTTATGCACTGACTAGCCCATTTCACTTGGTGTGGAATCTTAGTCACTGAATACCTATTGAACATTCATATTACTTTCTACCCATCCATAATATTTAGACCCTCCTGCCTTACCAAAAAAATTCTCTTTTCACAAAACAGGGACCATCAAAGCCCATTATAATAATCAGTCTTTCTCTAGACATATTAGAAAATCAAATCTATCCATCAGTCTGCATCCTCTTAATGACCAGATTCTCACAACTTGGATAAAAAGATGAGGACTTAATAGGACTCTATTTTCTTAATCCTTTAAATGATCTATATTACTTTTTATTTATATGTACATGGGAGAAAGAGACAAATGGGAGTGTTACTCTATGTGCTTTTATAAAGAATTCTGACTCACTGGAGCTGGTTTTATAGGTGGTTGTGAGCTTCCTCACGTGTAAGCTGGAACCTGAATGCAGGTCTTCTACAACGCAGTAAACACTCTCAACACTGAATCATCTCTCCAGCCCCTAAAAGACTTCTTTTATCCTTCTCAATGTCCATATCTAGTGAGAGGTAAATACTTCTTCATTTTTCTCTGGCATTAGAGTATTCAGAAATGTAACTTGTTTTCCAAATCCTCAATTTACATGCACTTTAAAAAAGTTCGAAGTTCCAAGAAAATGAAACAGAAGCTAATGGTTCTACCTCGGGGAAGCAGAAAAATGTCAAGAGCAGGATAACGTTGAGGTGAGGAGTAAGGTTTAGCTGCAATAATATTGTGTAACCAGAAACAGAGCACAAGACTAGATTTGTCCTTATTAGCAAAGCCTATGCTTATTATGAGGATGGATACTTATGATTAAGAAATATCTTTGCAGCCCCATGAAGGGAGCAACAGTGTCAACTGGCAAGACCCCCCAGAGCTCCTGTAGACTGGATCACCAACCAAAGAATACACATGGAGGGACCCATGGTGCTGGCCACATATGCGGCAGAGGAGGGTCTTGTTGGCCATCAGGGGGAGGAGAGACCCTTGGGCCTGAGGGTGTTAGATGCCCCAGTATAGGAGAATGCTAGGGAGGAAAGACTGGAGTGGGTGAGTGGGTGGGGGAGCACCCTCATAGAGGCATGGGGAGGGGGGATAGAATAGGGAGTTTTCAAAGGGGAAAACATTTGAAATGTATATAAAGAAAATATCCAATAATAAAATTAAAAAAGAAAGATTCTGGCACATACACACACAAACACACACACACACACACACACACACAGAAGAAAAGAAAGAAAGAAAGAAAGAAAGAAAGAAAGAAAGAAAGAAAGAAAGAAAGAAATGAAATGTCTAACATCTACCTACTAAAAATAATGACAATGACCAGAGGTACGCAGGTATGAGATTTTGAAATTCTATCCCTAGTATTGACATGAGATTGCTAATTGTTGCAGAGTGCAGTTAATTTTTTATTGACCTTTGTTTTTCCAAGTCCAGACAAGTAATTTCTTATACCACTGTTAAAATCATTACGAGACTTCAGACCTTATTTTTAAAACCTAACTTGAAGTTTAATTTTAAAGGCTAAATCATATGTGCTCCTGTCTAGATAATACAATGATACTATAACTAACAACTTTACGTGAGTATTAGAAAGGAACATAGAATTTCAGTATTGAAGGTACAACTAACTTGATAAGTTAGAATTTTGTTGTGATATTTCATTTCTAAAAAGAAAAATGAATATTTCTTGACACATCCAGCATGTTAGCCTCCCAAGGCTTAATACCAAAAAGTCTGAGTTAAGAAATTCTCTTACACTTCATTCACCCTTTGATATTCAGGGTTTTGTTTTTTGTTGTTTTGTTTTTGGTTTTGGTTTCTTTTGGTATGGAGAAGGAAAGAAAATTGTATTTTCATCTATTGTGAAGGGTAATATATAATCAACAAATAACAGAGATATAGTGACATTGTGAGCATCAAGGGTTCTAAGAGCACAAAAGATTTTTGCCTTCCTCCACAAGAAAATAAACAATCTGACCTCTGTAGTCTGGAACCAAAAAGAATTCTTCCCCATATTTCACAGAATACTGGGGATTGTGATAAAAATAACATGCCGTTACATACTTGTGGGCACATGAAGTTACATTGGTAGTCTGTCATGAACAATTTACTTGAACCATCTTTGAAGCTATAGGAATAATGGATGCATTTACTTTAATTTTTGATCATATTTTCTTGCTTTCTTCAAAACCTGTTCTTTAAACCATGAGAATAAACCTGACGTTGGATTTTACATGGTATGAGAACTCTCAGAAATGTTGAAAATTAGAAAAAATCATGAAGCACATTATCCCAATAGTGGTTGTTGACATTTGCATAATTTTTCAGGCTTTACTGTACTCAAAGAACAATGACAGAAGGAATTTACAGGACATCACTTACTCGATTGTGTTTCTGTCCACTTTTCCTGTCATGTTGATGCCGTAGAACTGCTGCATGGCAGCTAGAGCTGACTGCATGGTTTCTGCAGAGCGCAGCACTGACATTCTGGGGTCAGTCGGTGGAAGGTAGCCGTATTTTTGTAACCAAACCTGTAATCACAAGTACAGTTCCTTCAGATCAACTTTACAATTGAACATTAATGTTCCGGAAATTAATTTATAACTACAGTATGAATTTATTTGATATATTTTTACCATATACTCTGACTTTTACTTATATTATGAATTCAGTAGTAGTTCTCATTATTTACACCACATTTATAAATGTGAATTAGTAAAATGTGTGACTAATCACAACTTAGATGGTTATCATGTAACATTTGTATGCTTAAAACCACATAATTATACAAATAAGATTCCATGTGTTTTCCAGAAAGCCAGCTACAAAATCATACTTTCTAGTAATCTATGAAGATATCATTGCTAGCAGGGGTAAGAATTGTGCACAATATCAATCTACAGAGCATTTCAATTGGCAATTGAACAGTGGATGCAGCAGGGATGGAGAGCTTTACAGATGAATCATGATATACATGATATTGTGCATAATATTCATGTAAACATTTTACCGAACTGTAGCTAGATATTCTCTTGTGTGTAATGTTTTCATATAAAATATAATCACTATTGAGGATAATTCATAAAATGAAACAGATATATGCTATCCACTTGTCTTATTATCTTTATGTTTAGTTCTTGATTTAAGGGTCTTGCGATTCCAATTTTCTCCCTAATGTAAAGACTTAGAAAGATGGTGTGAGAAGTCATTAGCATGGACCAAATTTCTTCATTTTAGTTGGTGCAACAATTAAGAACCATTTGTAGTCAAAGAACAAGGGAAAAAAAAAACAACTCGGGGAATTTGAGAAGAGTAAGTGATCATCCCCAACACACACACACACACATACACACACACACACAAACACACACACACTGCAGCCATCACCTATGAGCACTGGCATACATTTTCCCAGCCCATTCATTCATTCATTCATTCATTCCTTGTGCCCATTTGAATCCAGACAGGATGGTTTGTTTTTATCTTTGCTTTTTTCTTTTAATCTCAGTCTTCCCTAACTTGGTTTAGTTACACTCTAAATGATCCTATGGTAAGGCAGTATTTCTGTAATAACTGCCATTATATAAGTTCAAAACCATAGCCCAAGACATTTACATCCCAAGGGATGATAAATATAGAGACTTAATTTCACAAAAGGCATTTTGAATATGCCAGATTTAAAATGTGAACATCAAATATTATGTGGATTCCCTAAAATTGACATTTGAAAAAGTACAGTTACCATCATCAGCTTGATAAAAGCTATTTAAAGATGAGAGTCGCCTTTCTGTCAAGGAGGTGACTGGTGAAAGTCAATCTCAGTTAGCTGCCTCCTAAATGATAAACGCGTGTCAAGATGCTCCTCACTGAATCTGTGATGAACAGGCTGCCAGGGAAAACAATCCAGTCACCTATTTGATAGTGGTGCAATCTGAGAAAGATTCAGTATTTTCTAAATGGAATAAGTAGTCAATAATTTTACCTAGTATGAAAATCAGTGTTTTCATTCATTATCTCAAAATAAGAAGCCCTTAATAATATAGATGAACAAATTTTTTAAGCTCAGTAATTTTTCCATAGTACTGCACGCATGTCTTATGTGCTACGTGCTAAGAAACAGATTGTTGCTAGGTTACTCTTGGTGCTAAGCTACTGGCTATTAGGTTTATAACAACACCAGAGAGGATTCCTTTATATGAAAGCCTATGATTTATATACAAACAGAAAAAATATAAATATATATAAAGTACATAATAGAAACATCTAAAAATGCACATTTAACTTATGCCTTAGACTTCCAAAGGAAGTAGAATTTTACTTTATTTCAAATAATGTAAAAATGAACTTTGATTTTCCTTCAATCTTTCTCTTACATTTTGCTGTCAGGCATGAAATGCGCTTTGCCCACTAAGTGACAAGTGGACAGTTCTTTTTAATTACACAAGAGCATTCAAGCTATGAGACTTTCCACTTTACTTTTAAAATTTATTTTGAGTGATATGTTAGTAGTATGATTTTGTCAGCTGAGTAGGAAATTTTCTATGAAATTACAAAAAAATATTTTTAAAAGTCTACAAAGAGATATTTGAACATCTACCTTACCTCTTATTCTTTTTTTTTTTTTAAAAAGTTTGTAGTTCATTTTATTTGACATAAGAAGAACCAGAGGAAGATATCTCTTAATAGCTATTTAACATTTTAAAGAATAGCTAACAAAACAAAGATGTTTCACAAGCTCCACGATTAGACACACAGCAAATGTAGGAAGAGACCAAACTTCAGTTCATTTGAATCTCTTCTCATTTCTTTTATCCTGATGCTTCAATTTGCCTCTTTAATGTTTGCCTTTCTCCAAACACTTTATTTCTTGAGACCATAAGGTAAAACATGCTGGTTTATACAATTAGTCTATTGACTATACATATAACAGTTGCAGACATGAACTGAAAACTTGCTACTAATCACAAATATAAGAACGTAAGGGATGAAGGATACTTGGTAAGGTGCATATACAGACTCCTAGAACATAGAAAGTATGAATAAATTTTAAGATAAAAAAGTGCCTGGTGACAGACCAACCTCCATTCATATTGAATTAAAAATATTTCAGGGCTATGAGCACTTTTAATATGCAATTTAGTTTTCTAGTATCACATTACCTCTTATTCTCAATACTACCCATGTCTAATCATATATTATCTACTCTTGCATCTTTTCCACTAATCTTTTATTTGTCTATAGATGAGTACACACACACACACACACACACACACACACGCAAACATGCAGTGCATATTACATTTAACAGACTATAACACAGACATCCATCTTCATATTCTGCTTCTAGAAATACATTCCTCTTTTTAACTTATGTTTAATCTCCTACCACTCACTGGTAACACCAGATTTTCTCCTGAGATATATTTTGTGCCTTGGGATTTTTTCAGTGCACATTCAGTGCTCAAATGCACATTATGAGCACCTAGGGAATATGTTCTTCAAGTGTGCATTTAAGGCCAACACAAAGCTGAAGTCAGAGTACATAAAGCCCACAGTAATATCTGTGTTCAGTAAGTCATATAATTTATGACTTTTACTATTAAAATTGTGCCTGTTCAAGTTGATACTTGCCTTAAAATACAATAAGAGTAAAAACACAGGAGGATTTTAAAAAGCCTTTGAAAAAATCACAAAATGTTGGTAATTGCCCATATCTTAAAACAAGTGGAATGTAAAATATTTGCAAAACTGGGCTTTGGTGACAGCTATTGTTATGTTTCATTTATTTTATTTTACTGTTGTCATTAGATAAAGTCAATTTAAGAGCATCAAAAAACATTAAAAATAGAAAGACTGCTCAAGGAAAATTGAGCTGCCTACAACCCAGTAATTCTAGTCATTGCCACTAGAACAAACGTAGAACTGAAAAGACTCTGTGTAACCCCACCTTCACTGTATTACCCATTGTATTTATCCATGTATGCTCTACCTTTCAAATACAGCATATTTTTGACCTTTAGTGGTTTATCTTATTGGAAGCACTACCAGAACATGGATTCTCTATGCTGAATAGGATCTATTAAAAAGTTCTGGCCAAATGATACCACCATCACTATTTAGTACAATGAATAGGAAACACTTTTTATTAAGAAAACTTCACTGAAGAAAGAGGTCATCATTAGTAATAGTTAATGTTCCCATATTGTGAAACTGGTTTAATTAGACGTAAAATCTTATAGGTAATATCCTGAGAAAGTTATCAATATAAGGAGATGTAAGTAGGCCATTAATGACCTACTTTAAACTAGAAACTGAATCTTTGGTCACCAGGCTTCTGCACCTTATTGCCCTCTCTCCCTTCTCTTTCCCTTACCTCACACGGCTCACAGGGAAGACAACTCTAGACTCTTCCAGATGTTCCTACCTATGGCTATGTTCTCCCTTTTATCCACAAGAACTTTCTCCTTCACCACACCTAGGAGGAGTCAAATCCTTCCTTTCCTTTTTATTTAACTGTATTCACTTACTGATTAGTCCAGTAATATATTCTAATGAAATATGATTTGCTTTATTGTTGAGAGATAATACACTTCTCAATGCTTCTATACAACGTAAGACACAGTAAATCAAAGATGCCAGATTAATTAAAAACATTTCTTCTGAGAGGTTATATTTAAATATTTGTAAATTGCTCACAGACCCTATTTATAAAGTGAAATGTGTATATAGGTTTATGAGTTATCGAATTTATTAGTGTTGAGAGCAATATGTTTAAGGAATTGGAAAAAATCTTTGAAGGGTACACAAAAAGGAGTAGGTTTAAGATTTTGCTAATATAAAATACCAATTTGAGACTGACCCAATATTTACACTTAGGTTAAATAATAATAATTTCTAATCAACATTCACCATTGCAAAGGTATTCTACTTTATCTATTTCCAATAATTCAAATCACAGTGAATGGGAAAGCTAGTGATGATAAATATACTTTATAGAGGTAATCTAGTTTTAAATAAGACTATTTCTATACCCATATTTTTACTATTTTGGAAATTTATTCGTAAACATTTCTGAGTTCACGGCAAACATCAGCCTGTTAGTACAGATATTGAAAGGTGTAAAGGTTGAACTTTATTCTAATATAATTGCTCTCCTGAAAACACAACTGCATTTTATCAGACAGGCTGCCAAAGTAATGACCTTACTCCATATGAACCTTCCACATAGATGCACTAAGATCTCTTATAAACTAAAATTTAGACCTAGGTGATTAACTCTATAGTTTATGGTGTTGTCAACAAAGTCACAAAAGCTGCAGGATGTTTCTGTGTGAAATTCCATTATTCATAGGGCATAAGCAATGGTAAAATTTAGAGTTTGTGTTTTCTAGCTTGAAAAGTGAGAGTAAACATGAATTATAACTGCCTAGTAATGCAAATACTAAAAGGATAGATGTGTCTTCATTCAGAATTGGTCATGTAGAAAATTGGTAGAATAAGTTAACTAGTCAGAAATTGTTTTATTTCCCTCATTCAAAAATCTAAATGGTGTCCACATCACTGTTCTATCCCCCACCATGAAAGAACCACTATATTTTCATGTCAGATATAGAGTTCACTTCACTGAGAATTTTACCATCTATATATACACATATATATATATATATTGTATATGTTTGTATACACACACACACATATATATATACATATATATATGTATATACATACATATACAATATATACATTTATACATCTTACAATACTGGAATAAAGCAGGATGCTCTTCTGGTTTGTTTGTTATCGACTTGTCACAAGCTGTGAACACAGGCAGAGGAACCACAATTGAGAAAATGTCCTCTACCAGACTGGCCTGTAGGGAAGTCTGAGGATATATTTTGTATTATTAATTGATGTGGAAGGACACAAGCAACTATAGGTTTTGCCACTCCTAAGTGGATGGTTCCAGGAGCTATCAGAAAGCACACCTAGCAAGCAGAGAAAATCAAGCTAGTAAGAAGTGGTCCTTCATGTTCTTTTCTTCAGTTTCTGCCTTTTTTTGTGCTTTGAGATTTGACTTCCCTTGATAGACTGTAAACTGTCATACAAATTTAGGAAAACAGCATATTAGTGTAAATTGTAATAAACATCAAGGCTATATACTTTATATCAACTTGAAACTCTCTCATCTATGATAGAACATAAGACTTAATATGTTAATGTGAGAAGAGTTTTTCCTTTTTACATAAGTGAATTGAACTATTTACATGGTCGCCATTGGAGCAATGCCCACCAATCGATAATGTCTGATCTCTAGGGACAAAGCTTCTTAGCTCCCTTAATTGGGATCCCATCATCTGCTAGATACTGTTAAGGAAATTTACAGACTTGTATTCCTATTGCTTCCTTCTATTGCCTTTTCTGCAGTGTAATTATAGTACTGGATGATTGCTAGTGGGCATACTTCCATACATACAACAAAATATGTCTCAAATCCAAACACAACCACCATCACCAAAATGAGCACCACCAATAACAAGTGGAGAGCATGAATACATAGCCATAACCCATGCTGACATTATTACACATTATATCACAGTCGCCTCATGAATCCTAAGCAAGAAAATCCATGTGAGATTTACATTTTTAAAGACGAGAGAAGAGAAGTGCTAAATAATGTTGAAAGTGAATTTTCTAGAAAGCATATGCATAGTGTGAGTCATGTACATGAGGAACTCAGTTCCCATTCATGTTCAGGAAGCAAAGTCACTTTCACTACCACTAGAAAGATGATATAATTAATCAGTCTCCTTCAGGACTTACAGAGGGGTTATAAAAAATCTCCCATTCAATGTGGGAGCATTTCTTTTTTATATTTTACACATTCACGCATGGTTATATGAGCATCCTATTAAACACAAAGTAAGAGAAAGCAACTTTCAATTCATAGGTTGATCTGTCCTCACTGTGACTAGGCTTTTTAAATGCATTGTCTATGCTCCAATAGCTGTCCTAAGAAAAGGGACTGACGACTGCAACCTAGAGAGGTTGACATGAATGACATAAATAGTATGAGGAGAAGTGGGTAAGAAAGAGAGAGGAATGGGTTAGGCTGGGATTATTAAAAGTCCATAGAATGCATACAAGAAAATTTAACAATAAAACACACCAATTTATATAGTTGATTAAAGAAGAAAATGAAGCAGAAACTACAGATAAAAACAGTTTACTGGTTTGTTCCTGACTCGTGGGCATCTAAATGTCTTATGCAGCCCACTTGCATATGAATGGTAATGTCTACAGTGTATGACCCATTTACTTTGGGTTTTATCTATCTTGAGGGGCAACTAATGAAGGTCAAAATAATTCTACAAAATGAAAAGCATATGTTCTTTAAGACCATTTAATCAATGAAATAAATCCTCTATAGGCATGCCCACAGACCAACTGCATGGGCAATCCTCTAACTGAGATTCTATTTTATTTTATTTTATTTTATTTTATTATGCGTTATTTACATTTCTAATGTTTCCCCATTTCCAGATCTCCCCTTTGGAACCTTCCCATTCCCTCCCCCATCCCTGTCACTATGGGGGTATTCCCCCACCCACTTACCCATCTACTTTCTTCTTCCCTCCTTGGCATTATTCTATACTGCGGGATCTAACACCCTTAGGCCCAAGGGCCTCTGCTCCCCCTGATGTCTAACAAGACCCTCGTCTGCCGCATATGAGATTCTTTCAGATAGCTCTGGGCTCCATGAAGTTGATAGAGAAAGCTAAGTAAGACTGCCAGGGTTTGTGGGTTTGTGCACTAAGCTATCTCAGTAGTATTGTAGTACCAGGGAAGTGTAGTGATCCCCCCCGAAAACAGAAAGAAGCTGATTTGATGTAATTCATATCAGGCTATTTATTGGGACTAGCTTGGGCCCCTCCAATGTACTGCTGTCACACAGGTTGGTTTTCATCATGGGGGAGCCCCAAATATCTATCAGTGAAAGGCTTTATAGTAAGCAGAAAGCAGGGGAGGAGTATGGTAAATGTGTAAGATCTAATTGGAAAGCTATTGTGGCCTTTAACATAATTGGCTGCTGTTGGGAGTCATATCATAAACTTAATTTCTGTTCCCCTCTGTTTTGATGGTCATTAGGCAGGTTGTGGGCTGGTAACCTGGTGTGTAGATTTTTTGGGGAAATAACCTGGAGAAACTGATCTTGTTTAGGTTGTAACCTGGAGACTCTAGTCTTGTTGGGAATTTGGCTAGAGACTGAAGATAGGCTCCAGTTTTGTTAGGGGGAGGGACAACTTGGAAACTAAAGATAGGAACCAGCTTGTTAGTTTATCTGAGTTTAAACTTAGGTCAGGTTCTCTAAAATGGAGTCTGAACTTAAAAGAATTGGCCTCTCAGTATAAATTCCATAATATATTATGGATGGTGATTAAACAAGACCACATGCTATTTAATGATTGATGGTTGTCTTAGTTAAGGTTTTACTGATGTGAACAGACACCATGACCAAGACAAGTCTTATAAAGGACAACATTTAATTGGGCCTGGCTTATGGGATCAGAGGTTCAGTCCATTACATCAAAGCATTAAAATGGCAGCATCTAGGCAACTATGGTACAGGAGGAGCTGAAAGTTCTACATCTTCATCTGAAAGCTGCTAGCAGAATATGGACTTCCAAGCAGTGGGATGAGGGTCTTAAAGCCCCCACCCACAGTGACACACCTATTGCAACAGAGCCATGCCTTCTAATAGTGCCACTCCCTGGGCCAAGCATATATAAACCATAACATTCACTCTCTGGCCACCAAAGGCTTCTTCAAACATATGAGTCTATGGGGGCCATACTAAACATAGCATAACACAAAATACATTTAGTTCATCTTCAAAAGTCCCTATAGCCTATAGTAGTCTCAACAATATCAAAAGTCCAAAGTTCAAAGTCTCTTCTGAGATTCATCAAATCATATAATAGTAATCTCCAAATCAAGACAGAAAGCCAGCTGGGCAAACTCCAAACTCTGCATCTCCATGTCTGATGTCAAATCGGTCTTGAGATGTCCAATTCCTCTTTTATCTTTGTTGACTGAAACAAACTTCTTTCTTCTGGGCTGGTTGGTTTCACTCTGTGTTAGCAGATTTTCTCAGCAGAAAGCTCATGGTCTTGGCATCTTAAACATCTAGGGGTCTCCAAGGCAACTACAATATTATAGCTTTTTGTTTCAATGTCTGGGATCCACATATGATCTTCTGAGCTCCTCTGAAGGGCCTTCTCTAACTCTGCCCTCTGTAGCACTTTAAGCTCAGATTGATCCACTCCATTGAAACTACTGTTCTTGGTGATTATCCCATGGACCTGGCATCTCCAATACACTGGGGTCTTCCACTGTAACTAGGTTTAACCAATAGCCTCTCTTAGGCTTTCTTCATGGTGCCAATCCTGAACTCCTTGCATGACCCCTTCCGTCCTGGACCATCAACTACAACTGAGGTTGCATTTTCACAGATGGCCTTCCATGGCCTTTCATGGAGACAAGCCTCATCTGCTCTTCATGACCCCTTCATGCCTTCAAAACCAGTACCACTTGGGTGACTCTTACACATTACCAGGAACAGCTGTAGCATGAGGTACAACCTTGGCTATCTCTTGAACACAGCTTCTTTGTGCTCTCAGAAAACACTTCACAGAAGATTTAACCTCTGTGATGCTGGTCTCTTCTTAATCACTGCTAAAGCCAGCATCAGTTGTCCCAGTTGTCAATTCTAATTTTCACTCTAAAGCCAGGGCCACATGGCTAGATCAGCTGAGTTCTGCTACTTGTTGGTGCTGGAGCATGCCCCCCCCATTCTATTACCACCTTTCTGTTTTCCAACTCCCACTTTACCTAAGCTTTGCTTTCCTGTAACTTATTCTGTAGATTGACCTTGAACTCAGAGATCTGCATGCCTGTTTCCAAAACACTGGGATTAAAGTTGTGGTCCACCAAGCCTAGATTTAAATTTTTCATCAGTTAGAACTTGCTCTGTTCTAGGCTGGCCTTGAACTCAGAGATTTGCTTGTCTTTGCCTCCTGGGATTAAAAGATTGTACTACCATACTGGGACCTAAACTTAGCTGTGTGCGATCTTGCACCAAGATCACCATTCCATTAATACAATTTAATATCTTTGAATATAGGATTTAGTTCCATTTCATTTTCTGGTGCCCATTTAATACTCAAACCATATATTTTATATTTTTCTTTGTCAGCTTGATATGCTTGTTTAAATTGCTATTCATGAGACTTAACCGGAGAACAAAGTCTATGATAGGCATTTCTGAGACTTCCTTTGTCAATGCAATTAATTTGAGTCTCTTTACCTTAGCCTCAGGCAGAATATTCAAACAAGGGCAAAAGTAGCCACATTCTTTACCCAAAATACCACGAAAAACAGTCTCTGGGCCACATGTTGGAATTCTCTAATGAAACCTCTCAAGCCAGGTCTGTACAGTTCAAATCATACTCAGCAACAAAGTCTTCCATATTCCTACCAGGATAGCCCATTAAGCCCAACATAAAGCATTCCACTGCTTTTGAAAGTCCCAAAATCCACATTCTTCCAAACAAAAGCATGGTCTGGCCTATCACAGCAATACCCCAACTCCCAACATCTGTCTTAGGGTTTCACTGCTGTGAACAAACACCAAGACAAGTCTTATAAAAGACAACTTTTAATTGGGGCTGGTTTACAGGTTCAGAGGTTCAGGCCATTGTCATCAAGGCAGGAACATGGCAGCATCTGGGTACAGGAAGAACCTTCATCTGAAGGCTGCTAGTAGAATTCTGATTTCCAGATTGCTAGAATAAAGGTCTTAAAGCCTACACCCACGGTAAAACACCTACTGCAATAGGGCCATGCCTTCTAATAGTGCCACTCCCTGGGCCAAGCATATGTAAAACCATTACAATGGTTATCTCCTGGTAAGGTAACTTGATGAGTTACCAAGTTTAAATGTGGTTTATAATGAATTAGCAACTATAAATAGGGTACTCAGGAGCTATTTGGGAACAAGAGATGTAAAAGGAAGCATTCAGTCTGTCAGAGCCAACTCAGAGTACTTCTCATTTTTCTTTATCCTACATAGTAAACACTGTACCAAGGGTTAAGTTGCATAGCAAATGCAATGGTACTTCCTACTGCCACACATTTTTCCTGAGCCCTACTGATTCCAATCAAACATTCCAATATTTTGAACCTGGCTTTAGTGTTTTCAAATTGCAATCATGCTTTCCTGTTTCCCAACTAACATGAATTGGCTATAGCCTTAAGTGAGAAAAAATGCATATAACTTGTGGTTTACCAGGTTCTCAACATGACGTTTCACTGTCATGGACACTGTTGTGCAGCTAACTCCAACATTTATTTATCCCAGTTTTTTCATTATCCCAATCTGATTCACTGCACTTCTTAGACCATGGTTTCCCTTTATCTCTATTCCTAGTTAATTTTCTTCCTTCTGCTCTCTGCCAATGTGATAACTCCCTGCACCCCATTTAAGTGGCATTATGCAATATATACTCTTTTTCAACCAACTTATTTCATGTAGGACTATGTTTTTAAAGGCTTATGTATTAAGCAGCATACAGCAACTTAACCCTGAATAAAGCCCAATGCACAGCTATTTCTTAATTTGCTTATTGAGTGATACATTAATGAATGTTATGAATTAAATGAGTGTCTGTATCCCTATAATATGTAAATATTGAAATCCTAATCCAATGAAATTGTATCATTGGAACCTTTGGGTAAGTAGCATAATGAATAACAATGAAGATGGATCTGTGATCTTTCGTTTTACTCTCTGTGCACCTATGCAAGGTTAGCAGCATGCACATGGAAGAGGAGCCTTCATCTTCAAATCCAAATATTTCTGGCAGTTGTTTTCAGTCCCCAGAACTGTTTGCATTACTGATTGTTAACATCCCCCAGTATAATAGTTTAATATAATAGCTTGAGTTGACCAAAGCCATGGCTATTGTAGTTCATTTTCCTATACAAAGTATACAGTATTATAAATTCCTGTCAACTCTCATTTTCCACATAATTCCTTTAGAATTGTGGCTGTTTTAAGGGATGTGACATATAACTACATTATAATGTACCAGCAGTTTCTCAACTTAATCTTAAAGGTAACTATTATGGTACATAGTGAATGAGAGTCACTATAAATTCTGTAACTTCTTTATATGGAACCTTCTCTAGATATTCAAAGTACAGTCTCTTTTTATAGTTATTTCTGAAACATGGAAAAACCCTTCCTGCCTTGGGGCATTTAATTTACTTTCCTATATAAAAGATATGAAATACTTTACTTCTCAGCCTTTAAAATGAAGTTCCGTTAGAACACTTCAAAGAAACTATGTTCATTTAGGAAAATAGTAGTCTAGACAAAATTCCAGCACAGAGAAGAGCAAGTACACACAAAGTCCCACACCTATCCACATAGTTGTTATTAATACCTACTGGAAAAAATCAAATCCATTTTATAAAATGGAGTGTCTCTAATTATATTAATCACTTTCCAGGGCAGGGAAACTGCCTAGGAGTATTTGACAAACACAAAAGGATTCAGTATTTCTGATGGGCTTTTTGTTGTTGTGTGTGATTTGGCATTTTTGTTTCTTTGCTTGTTTTTTTTTAAAATTTTATTCTTTACTTTTACTTTTTTATCTTAATTATATGAGTACTTTGTAGCTGTCTTCATACACACAAGAACACGGTATGCATCCAATTACAGATGGTTGTAAGCCATCATATGGTTGCAAGGAATTCAATTCAGCAATTCAGAAAGAGCAAACAATGTTCTTAACTGCTGAACAGTCTCTCCAGCTCTTTACTTGTTTTGCTTGTTTTGATTTCATGGTTTTTGTTTTTGTTTTGTATTGATTTTTGTTTTTTTGTTTTTGTTTTTTTGGTTTGTTTGTTGCTTTGTTGTGGTGGTGGTAGTTAAGTAGCAGGAAAGAGAAATAGAAAGGACACAAATTGGTGGGACTGGACAAAGTGGAAGACTTGCAGGGAGTGGGGTAAGGGGACAATAGAATCATAAAACACATGAGTAGGAAGTACCTAGACTGTTTGAATGGACAAATTCAAAGAAAAATAGAATACTAAGCAAACATTATTTTTTTTAAACAGAGGCAAGAACTGAAGGGCTGTGTAGGTTTTTTTAGAGACTCTACATTTTCTTTTGAATGATATTATGCATTTACCTGCTGACAGGAAAAGATCACTTAAAAGGATTTAGAGAAAAGCATCTCATATACCTGGGGTTCCTGGTATTTTGGCAAGAAGTATAATTGGAGACACTGGGCAGAACATAGTTACTTCTATAAAAGCACAGTCTATATTTTATAAAAAGTAAAACAAAAATATCAAATAGTTCTTCTTGATCTAACTATAAATGTTTCAGTATTTAGCCCTGATCAGAATGCATATCTCAAAGCAAATACCATACCATCAAATGCAGGGCTTCACATGCTAAATTGCTTCTTAGCATCATTAATGTGAGACTATTATTATTTTTATGGGATTTTTTATTTCTATTCTCATCTTTCTCTTCTTTTGCTATGTTTCATTATGGAAAACCAATTGTTTTAAGTTAAATATATTCTTACCCCTCCAATTCCTTCCAGATCTTCCGACCAATGTTATGTTCTTTCTCAAAAAAAAAAAAAAAATACAAAACTACATTAAACTGTAAACAATAATATAAGCACAAAGAACTGAGTGCAGACACATCCATCTTTGTGAGTTCATATGAGCCTGCTCTGCTGATTTAAAGAACCTTGGCTCTGGGAGTTCTCTGTTCCTCCTGGCTCTCAACATTTTTTTCTGCCTCCTCTTTCTTGGGGTTCCCTGAGATGTGAGTGGAGGGATGTGATGAAGGCATTCCACTTTCGGCTACATTTTCCAAAGGCTCCAACTCTTTAATATCTGGTTAAGACCCTGTATATTTGCTCCCATCTACTACAGGAGGAAGCTTCTTTGATGACAAACAAGGCACTGATCTATGAGTACAGAAAAAGATATTTTTCTAATATTTTACCAATATTATTTGGTTTTGCCCTAAGATACTCAGTTATCGAGGCTTGGGTTCTGAGTCACACAAACAGTGCTGGGTTTGGACTCCATATCATGGAGTGGAATTTAAGTTAAATTGGTTGTCAGTTACCCCCATAAGCTTTGTACCACCATTTTCCTAATAAGCCTTGCAGATAGTACAACATTGTAGATATCAGTTTGTGGCTTCTTGGTATTTATCATCTTTCTTTTGATAGGATGGAGTGTACCTTCCTTTACCAAAGACACTAGAACATAGAAGTGAAGGTTCTATGTAGAAACCAGTTTTACAACTCCATGTTCAATGGGTTGTGTAGGTGTTGTCTTTAGCAATAGACCTTGCTGTCAGTGCTTGGAGGGCAAACTATGATCTTGCCAACAGTCTGGGTATTTAAGGATTCCCTTGGTGCTGCTTAAACCAACAAATGCAATTAGATGAAATCCAGTTCTGGGACTGCAAGCTTCTTTTTTTGAAAAATGATGGCCTGTTGGGATTCTGTCTTCCTCATTATATGGTGATTTCATTTAGAATTCCTTCATATTTATACATTTTAGGAAGTTTCTATCACACTAGGTTTCAATACTACTCTGCAAATGGCCCTTAATTTTTGCAGACTCTATATTCTTTCACACAACCCCTATTATCCTCCACTTGCCACTATATTGATAGACCATTTCCTCAAACCTAAACACAAAGGAATATACATTCATCTCAGCAGCTCATGGAACTTTCTTTAGAATTTACTGCATAAATGGAAAAAAGTAAGTCCAATGATATACACACAATGCTAAATAACACTATCAATGATTAATCTGACTATCAACAATGACAGAATCAACAAAGCTAACAAACTTATAGAAACTTAACTCTTTACTAAATGAAAATGTGTCAAGATGGTAATTAAGAAAGAAATCAAGACTTTTTAGAATTGAATGAAAATGGTTATAAAACATACCCAAATTTATGGGACACACGTGTGCTGTTTTTTCTAAGAAGCAAATTGTAGAAATAAGTGCTTACATGAAAACAAAAAGAAAAATAGGAAAGCTCTCATACTAATAATTTAATAGCACATTGGAAAGTTCTAGCACAAAAAGAAGAAATCACACCAAAAATGAGTATATGGCAAGAAATAATCAAACTTGTGGCTAAAATCAATAAAATACAAATAATCAAACCAAATACCAATACAAAAGATCAATGAAACAAAGAATTTGTTCTTTGAGAAAAAACAGTAAGATTAACAAACTCTTATCCAAAGCAAATAAAAGACAGACAGAGAAGATTAAAAAGAAAAAGAAAAAAATGAAAAGAAGGACAACAGACAATGACATGCATTTGGACAAAGCAGCCTACCAACAAGAAAAAGGTTTTACCAACTATACATACAATACAAAGCTGACATCCAAAATATATAAAGAACATAATAAATCAAAGTATTATCCCATTTAAAAAGTGGGGCACAACATAAACAGAGAATTCACATTAAAAATAATGCAAGTGAGTAACAAACAAAGAAACGTTCAACATCCATGGCCATCAGAGAAATGCAAATCAAATCTACTTTGAGATCTCATCTTACACTTACCAGAATGGCTAAAGTTTAATAAAATCAGTGAGAGCTCATGCTGCCTAGCATGTGAAGTAAGAAGAATACTCATATATTGCTGGTACAGGTGTAAACTCATACCTTATAAATTGGTGTGGATGTTACTCAGGAAGATGAGAATCAATCTACCTCATCAATCACATGTACCACTATTGGTCTTATAGGCAATCATCCTTCATCCTACCACAGAGCCCTTTGCACAAAAAATGTTCACTGGTGCTCTCTTTATAATATACTAAAATTAGAAACAACCTAGATGTTCTTTAACCAAAGATAAAGACAACCAAAGATAAAGAAAATATGGAATATTTACATAATGGAGGATCATTCAGCTGTTAATAAAATGATCTCATAAAATCTGCAGGTCCATTGATGGAACAAAAAACAAACAAAGCAATTAAAGAAACAAACAAACAAATGCATCTTGAGTGAGGCATCCCAGACCAAGAGAGACAAAATGGTTTTTTTGATTATTGGATTATATGTACATACTGGCTGTTAAGTTAGTAATAACCAAGCTGCATTCCAAAATACCAGAAGATTAGTTATAGAGAAAGAGACTGTAAGAACCTATAGCTCTCCTTCAGAAAAGGAAATAGAATAATAGATAGTTATGAAATGATTCAGAATTTGATGTGGAGGATGTTATTAATTTTAATTTAGAGAACATCAAATTTTAAGTTGAATTTCTTAAAATCACCTTAAACAATCATCAATGAATGCCAAATCTACATAATGCATATAATCTCCTTCCTCACTCCTTCCCCTAAATAGCTATGGAGCAAATCTAAGACAACACAGGAAGCCTACCATTTTACCAATAGTCCACATAGGTAATAACTTTCAAAATAAATAAAATTTTTAAATACTCACATTTTTACTATCCCTTCCCTTATCCAAACAAATTCAGTAATTATATTATTATTTTAAAATGTATATTATACTTCACTCTATTAAGATAAAAAACAAATCCTGTACATTCTTATTATGATACTTAATATTTTTGTTTTGTTTTATTTGTTCCTTTTTCTAAATTTCTCAAATTGTTCTTTAATTTTGATATATATATATGCTAATAGATCTGGATAATTCTAAAGAGCTTCTTTCATTTTGCTTTTGGCTTCTACCAATTGCTTCTAAACACTGTCATCTATCAAATTCGCCCAGCAACTTGTAAAAACTGTAATTGGTAGTTCATTTTATTTTCTGTCTAACTCTTTCATGGCTAATGTTGTAATTTTGATATGTATGATGTGATATTGACAAACATTTTCTGAGATGACCCACATGATCTGAAAACATATTGAAGAAAAAAATAGAAAGAAAGGGAAAGAAGTACATTTACCTATTTTGACCATGACGTTGTGTTTTGCAGAGGTTTAAATAGAGGTAAAAGCCTATAAGCAAGCAATTTTAAATTAATTCAAGTTGAATCATTAATCCCATCATGGGATTGGGAAGTTATATGCATACTTCTTTTTTTCATACCCTATTTATTTTTTATCCTTCCATGTTTATATTTTATCTTGATAAATTAATTAATAATGTCACAAAACAAAAATGCAACTTATTATTCATATAGATTAGTTACAGCATCCAAACAAGTGACTGTCTCCTCCGTATTTAGACTTTTGGGGTCTGCACACTTCATGGAACATGAGGTAATACGGAGAAAACAAGCATGTAAATGTCACAAAATTTGTTTTTATAGAGTTTACACCAGGGAATTATAAAAGATTCTCAAAAAATATGTATAGCAATATGTATTAGAGAGATCCTATGATTCTCAGATGATCAGAACATGTTTTACTAAGCAATAAGAAAGTGGTATTGATCTGAAGACTGGGAGAAGGACACATCCATACTTTTATGTAAGCCTTTAGTACAACAGTAGGCAAAGGAGTAAATGATACCCACGTAAAAAAGAAGTTGAATTTCCTATAAGTAAACATTAACTGAGTTTATGCACACAACTTACTTTCAAAGGGTCTAGACCAAGCTGTTAGAACAGTTAAAAGAATGGATGTAGCAAAGGTGCAAGGTGGAAATTCTCTAAGAAAAAAGTGCAGAACACAAACTCATCTTCATATGCTTGAGAAAACAAAACCCACCCTTACATAAACAAACAAACAAACAAAAAAATGACAATCCAGAAAATGGCTTGCAGAGAGTAAAGGAACATGGAGTCAATCTCTGGTGGCCTGCATATGGTGGAAGAAGGGAACCAACTCTTTCAAGGTGTCTTCTGACCTCACATGTATAATGTAGCAATGCTTGTATCCTCTCAAAGAAATAAATAAGCAAATGTAAAAAATACATTTAAAAATAAGACTAAATTTGAAGAACACCAATGAAAAACATAACGTTCTCATGAAGGAAACTGAAGGATGTGCAGACATAGAAAGTCGTTCTTGGTTATGATTAGTACTAGATTAATACTTTAAAAATATTATGCATATTACACCGCAATCTGCAGGTTCAGTGCATCTTGGTCAATAAACCTCTTTCATTGTTTAAAAGAACTGCAAAGAATTGAATGACTTCACAAAAACAGTAGTCAAAATGATCCTGAACAAAAATGGTAAAGTTTTACATTTTTAACAGCCTGACATGAAAACATATAAAAAGCAAGAGTAATAAAAATAACATCGTACCAAAATTCAAAAAGATGTACAGAACAAGGAACAAAAAGTAGGGCCAAGAATTAAATTTGCATATGAACAAACACTGAGGGTTTGTTGTTGTGTTGTTTTGTTGTTGTTTTGTCTTATTTTGTTTGATTTTTCAACTAAACTGACCTTAAAGTCACAGAGATATAACTGCTGGGATTAAAGGCATGTGCCACCACAGATCAGTAACTGAGTCTTAACAAAACAATATTGCAATCTAACAATTTATGTTATCACAAATATATACAATTAAAATTAGTATGTCAAAAGGACATCATCATCTCTATGTTTACTGCAGAACCATTCACAGTAAACAAGGCAAAGAAATAATCTGTATACCAAAAAGGTGGTACATGTACACAGTGGGATACCATGTAGCCTTACAAATGAATGTAATCCAGTCACTTCCTTAGTTGAGGTTTATTGGAGGGTTCTCTACAAAGTGGGGCCAGGTAAGTACATTATATATTACTTCATTCATTGGTGGGACTGAAAAATACTGATCTTGTAGGAATTGTTAATTACAAGAGAGTGAGAAGAAAAAGAAAAGGAAAGAATGGGGAATTATTCATTGAAGAGCACTAACTTATATTTAGAGGCAAAGGTTTCTCGTGTCCCACTGCATAATCAGATGGCTGTACATAACAATAATGTTCTATACATACACTCCAAAACACTTAAAAATGAAGTACAAACTTAATGAAAAGGCCAGTTGAATGTGAATCCAAGTATTTGCATCACAGGAGAAATTGCCTGAATGCAAATAGCATCTGCTTACATGGAAGTATACAGTAACAACCAAAGGAATTAAAATGTCTTCAAAATGTCAACATGTTGATGTTTGCTGTGAATAGCTGGTGAGAGGTTTCAATATGAAGGTGTCTCAACATTAGGCTAGAAACTCATTGAGGCTCACCAATACCTTCAGATGCTCTTGCAGAATGACATATACTGCTCTAGACAATGCATGACATGAGCCAGATGTCTGGTTATGAGATGCAGCACTGCATCTGCAGGACTGCACAGCAATAACAAATGCTTAGGGTTTATTTTCCTCCCAACATAGGTACTTTTTCCAATATTCAAATTCATTATCCATGAAAGAATATTTTAGCTGGTTTATATGAATGATCCTATGTGCTAGTTGAACATCAATGCTTAAATATGCACCCATGGCAAACTACAATTGACTTCATAATTTAAGTTTTATCTCCATGATAATCAGGAGAAATTGAGCATTCAAGACTAGTGCAAACAAATACCTATTATTCTGACCTGTAAGAAAATCTGTTCTGAAGCTTAATTTGAGGTATTAACACATCAATCCTTAAATTCTAGAAATTCATTTTCGTGGCATTTTAATGGAGGACTGCTGGAGAAAACCAAAAACCAGAAAATGTTTCCATAGTTAAGTATACATGGTGAATGCTGAATTAAACAAAGTTAATGTTTTGGTTTTTACCAGGAAAAATTTAAAGATCAAATGCAAATTGAAACTCAGTCAGAATCTTAAAAAGTACAGCATTTGACCATATTATTTCACTTCATACATTTTCTTTCTCAGTGTACCATTAAAGTCTCTGAACTTTATCTTAAAGACTCTCTGTTCTAGAGGATTAGATTCACATCTGCTTCCTAAGTGAGCATGTAAGTAAATTCTAACACCTCAAGCCATTATAAACATGTGACACTTGTTAAATTATTCTAGTTATCTAAATTATTCTACTGCCATACTGAAGCATGAAGGCTGTTATAAACAAAATGAATTCTACCTGTGTGCTCTATAAGCACAATTTAAGCTGGGCATGATGTATCATACCAGTAATCCGAGCATTCGGAAAATGGGCCTACAGGAGAATTGTGATTTCAAGAGTAGCCTGCACTACAGAGCAAGACACTATCTCATCTAAAAGTAATAATAGTGTAAATGTTAATTAGTTTACCATTTTATTTTAACTTGTTTAAAATGCATAAAAACAGAGACGAGAGAAGAGTACAAAGTACACATTTCATTTGTAATGTTTCCACAGTGTAGTAAAATATTGTTGTTTCTCTGTTGCTTTGTGTTTTAATGTATCTAGTTTATTAACATTTCTAGCTAGGTAACATTCATTACCACATTTATTGCTATTTGGGAGTTACTTATTTTTTAAACCATTTTTTAAAATTTAAAGAGAATATTTTTAAGTAATTATAACAGTTGTTATCCAATAATAAGGCAATATGGGGAAGAACTTTCATTGAGGGAACTGTACAAGGGCATGAACCCCACTCACACAGTCTTCCCTCTGAGGAAATGATCAGTCTGTTTAGTCTTAACTTTTCAACTTTCAATATTTTGTGACCCACATATATTCATAAACACTGACACACAGTCACAATCCTACACATATATAAACCTAAAATCTACATCTCACAGACATATATATCATCCCTTAAAAATCTCACCACACACACTTACACTGCATGACACAGGGCAATCAGAAGGATTAATAATTTAAGATGCGTGTTTCACCTTATAACTTGCACCAGAAGGTGAAAACCTTGCTATGTGTTATGCAGGATTATTCTCCATAATTTCATCATTAATTAAGGCCCATTGTGCCAATGAATGTTTAATTTGTTACTAATGAGTCATCATTTAAAAACCCCACATTTAGAAGTTTTAGAAAGAATTTTGATCTTTCTCTTGTAAAAAATTCCTTGTTGTGTCACAGACAGAAGACTCAACTGAATAAATATTTGGAGTTTCAACACTGTAAGTATCTCACCTGGAAAACCTGTGGTGCTTCCACTTCTCCTATAAGCTACCTGGTCCCCCATTTCACTACCTTCGTTTACAGGTGTGTGTTTGTATCAATGTAAGTATCTAAGTGTGAATATATGCGTGTATGTATGTATGTATAAATATATGTACGTATGCATGTATGAATATATGTCTGCTAGGTCTGTCTGTCTTTATGAATATATGTCTGTCTGTACATGTGAATATATGCAAGTATGAATGTAGGAATGAATATGTCTATCTGTATGTTTGTATGTTTGTTTGTGTGAATATATGTATATATGCATGCATGCATGTAGAAATGTATGTATGTATGCAATATATGCACATATGTATTTACATGTGTGTGCTTCCAGAGGTCAGAGAAGGATATCAGGTGACCTGCTCTATCATTCTTTACCTTACTCCCTTGAGACAGTATTTCTCAGTGTACCTAAGAGTAAGCAGGAGGCCATGAAATCACAGTAATCCCCCTGCCTCTGAATCCCTCACTTCTCACTCTCAGAATTCCAATTACAAGCTCGCTTGTACATGGCCTATCTCTCATGTGGATGTTGGTATCTGAACTCAGATTTTTATAATTGTGCATTGAGTGTTGTTACACACTGAGGCACCTTACTAACTGCTGTATATCCCAGGGTGATTTACAGTTATTTTATATATTAATGTTTCCAAATCTTGTTCCACGTAATTTTTTTCACTTAAACACGTGTTTTTGGTTGTGCTGAAGACAACTGACATGGTCTTGTCTGGGAAGTACACATAATCTAGTTATTCTTGAGTTCCATTGTATAGAATTGTTCTGAAGTTTCCTAAAGGTTTAAGCCAGGTAAAGTAGGTAATATTCACCTCTGAAAAATTATTTGGATATATCTATGACTTCCCACCAAATGTGGTGGTAGACCTTAGGATTCCTATTCACTTTGAATCATAAAGGACCCATGCCCAAATTCTACGGTGTTCTATGAGTCATTGTATCATGATGTGTAACATATTGATTTATATTTTTTAACAAAAGTTTTAAAAAATGAATCAGGTTTTTCATGCTTCATTCCACATGTATTATACATAAAATTTTGGCATAGTTTAAATTATTTTTAAAGGGTCTTTGTCAATAGCCAAAGCCAATTCTATGTCTTACTCTTTTCATAAAACTAAATTTAAAAATCTACTTAGGATCTGGCCAGGTATTTCTGCTGTCAGAAAACTCTTAATTTTAAAGAAGGTCAAGACTAGAAGCATACAAGGCCTTCATTTATAAGCCAAGTTGGGAGGATAATCTGTGAATATGAACTCGAAAGCCTACTATACATACATTTCTAATGCAATCAGGTTCAACATGTAATCACAAAATAAATGAGAGCCAAGCCAATGGAATGAAAGCCCAAGTAATCAGTGAGTAGTCAGACCTGTGAAAGCATTGGACCCTACAACCAGGGTTTAGGTTTGAAAACAATGGAATGCTTTCTCACTCATTAAGAGCCACACATTTTCCTAGATACCTTAGCTTTGATTGAATTATATTTTATCTTTCAATTATTAATTAATTTATTTATATTCCAGCCATTGGCCCCCTCCCAGTACCCTTCCCACAGTTTCTCACCAATTATTCCTCCCCCTTGCCTCTTAGAGGGTACTGCCCCCACTGACCAAGCCTCTACCTTCCCTGGGTTCTCATGCTGTACTACCAAGCAATAGTGATAAAGACCACATGGTATTGGTTCAGTGACAGTCAGGTCAATAAATGCAATAGAATCAAAGACCCAGAAATAAACCAACACACCTACAGACACTTGATCCTTTGCAAAGAAGTCCAAAACATACAGTGACAAAAGAAATTATCTTCAATAAATGGTGCTAGTCTAATTGGTACTTTGTATGTAGGACGAAAATAGATCCATATTTATTACCTTACCCAAAGCTCAAGTTCAAGTGGATTAAGGACCTCGACATAAAACCAGATACACTGAATCTAATAGAGAAAGTGGGAAAGAACATTGAACTCATTGGCACAGGGGGAAATTTCCTGAACAGAACTGCAATGGTTCAGGCTCTATGATCAAGAATTGATAAATGGGACCTCATGAGACAGAAAAACTTCTGTAAGGCAAAAGACACCATCAATAGGACAAATCAACAACCTCCAGATTGGGAAAAAAATCTTTACTAACTCTACATCCAATAGAGGGCTAATATCTAAAATATATAAAGAACTCAAGAAGTTAGTCTCAAAAAACTGAAAAACCAAATTAAAAATGGGGTACAGAGCTAAATAGAGGATTCACAATGTAAGAATTTTGAAAAAAAAAATTATGGATTTTAATCAAAATTGAAACTCCCAAATTTCAAGTTTAGAAAAATTACAAAGGCAAGGTACTTCCATAAAATAGCCTTGTTATGAACAGGTGAGAAAGAACCACCTGTTTTTATTAGATCAGTGTCAGATTCCCTCCTCCCTACTTAGTAAGATCAGGATGAAATCCCATGAGATGAATCACCCAAACAGCTGCCCAGGAGATCCCTATGCCAGCACAACTCTATTATACTTTAATCAAACTCTCAGCCCTCTGTTCTAATACATCAACTTAAAATATATTTTACTCTTGCTCAAAGAAATCTAATGGCTGCAATCTAAAGTAAAACTTCATTTTTATTCTCATATTTATTTTATTTATACATTGCCTCATCAACAACAGCCACCTTAAAGCTGAAGTAAAGTACAATAACCATTTATGACTAAAAAAGAAATTACCTAAACTAACCAGTAATTAAAATTTAATTGTCACATTATTTTTAAAATTCTATATTTATAATAACTTATATTTCATTTAAAAATATATTAAACAATTAATATAAAGAAGAAAATGGTATAATCAAAAACACAGAATCACTAATGATGTTGTATAAAAAAATCCAGAAGGAAAAATAACTAATGAACATGAAAATACTGAAGCAACAATAATAAAAGAAGTCCAAATTAAAGCAAAAATATGCTTTCCTTATAAACCATTCAAGAATTGTTTTCTTCAGCACTAAAAAGTATAACCTAGCATCAAGTCATTATCAGAGCTTTTAACATTACAAACTGGTTCCTCTTGTGTAACAACATTGGCATAGTATTTTTATCAGCTTTCATTTCATTTCATATCTTCCAATCCATTTCTAGATCAGTATAAGAACATTATGAGAGAAGGAAAAAATAAACCATTCCAATACTTTCATAAAGTTATTCAAATTGATAAAAAATATGGAAAAACATCTAAATATTTTTGATGTCAGTTATAAGTGCTGTGTATATTGTTCATTGTGCAATATATACCTTTGCCTTGACAGACATTGAAGCTGGTTACATTTCTTAGCCACTGTGAATAGTGCAGCAATAAACATAATTAATGGTCTTGGTAGCCTCTTGGATCTCTTTTCGTTGTTTAATTGCTCTAGCTAGAACTTTGAGTACTATATTGAATAAATAATGATAGATTTAGCAGCTTTGTCTTGTGCCTGATTTTAGTAGGGTCACTTCTAGTTTCTCTCCATTTAATTTGATGTTGGCTGTTGGTTTGCTATATGTATGTTCCATGAATCCCTGATATCTCCAACACTTTTAACATGAAGGGGTATTGTATTTTGTAGAAGGCATTTTCACTATCTGATGAGATGATCATGTGGCTTTTTTCCTTGAGTTTGTTTATATAATGATTTACTTTGATGGATTTTTGTATTTTGAGCCATCCTTACATCCCTGGGATAATGTCTACTTGATCAGGGTAAATGATGGTTTTGATGTGTTCTTCGATTCGATTTGCTAGAATTTTATTGAGTATATTTACATTGATATTCATAAGTGAGATTGGTCTGAAGTTCCCTTTCCTTGTTGGGTATTTTTGTAGTTTAGGTATCAGAGTAACTGTGGATTCATAGAATTAATTAGATATTGTTCCTTCTTTTTGGAATATAATGTTCCTATATTTTGTTGAATAGTTTGAGGAGTATTGGTATTAGCTCTTCTTTGAAGGTCTGATAGAATTCTGAACTAAAACCATCTGGCCCTGGGCCTGTTTTGGTTGGGAGGTTTTTGATGATTATTTCTATTTCCTTAGGGGTTATGTGACTGTTTAGATAGTTTACTTGATCTTGATTTTATTTGATATGTTGTATCTGTCTAGAAAATCATCCATTTAATATAGATTTTCCAGTTTTCTAGAGTATAGGATTTTATAGTAGCTTCTGATGACTTTTTTAATTTCCTCAGATTCTGTTGTTATGTCTCTCTTTTCATTTCTGATTATATTTTTTAATTTAGATACTGTCTCTGTGGCCTTTAGTTAGGTTGGCTAAGGGTTAATCTATCTTGTGGATTTTCTCAAAGAACTAACTCCTGGTTTTGTTGACTCTTTCTGCTATTCTCCTTGTTTCTAATTGGCTGATTTCAGCCCTGAGTTTGACTTTTTCCTGACTTCTACTCCTCTTGAGTGTGTTTGTGGTATGCTTAGATTCGTCAAGTATCTCCCAAGAATAATTTGATCATATGGAAATGCCAGTTTTCATTTTCACACTCCCTGCCCCTAACTGATTTCATTAGTGACTATAACAGTTTATTCTCTACTGAGTGTATTCCTCTTACTCCGCATACTCAGGGGTATTTGTTTCTTTACTTGATCATGAACATTCTAACTTGAATGAAACAAGCTCTCAGACCACTATGAATTGGCACTTGCTTGATAGGTAAGGATGTAGGGCACTATTGAAATAGTTAGAGGTTCAGATGATGGTTTGAATGACAGTGACTCACATTTGTGAATGTCTTGGTCAGAAATGGTGGGCAGTTTAGGAAGGCTTGGGGGATTGGTGGCAGAGGTGTGCCACTGGAGGTTAGTTTTGAGGTTTCAAAAGCCCATGTCTCTGCTTTTCTTTCTCTGTTTCTGTTTTCTGTTTGTCTTTGTCTCTCTCTGTCTCTGCCTCTCTGTCTGTGTCTCTCTGCCTCTCTGTCTCTCTGTCTCCATCTCTCTCTCTTTCTCTCTGCTACAGTTATACCTGCCTTCCTGCTACCATGCTCTCCCCCCATAAATTCATAGACTCACCCTCTGAAATTGTAAGTACCTGACAAAGTGCTTTCTTTTATGAGTTTCCTTGTCTTGAATAGTGTCTCTTCACAACAATAGAACAGTAACTAAGACATTCTCCATGTAAGGTCATGGTCACTCCATCTTTTTAGAACTGTCTGCTCACTTCTTTAGTGCATTTATTTTTTCTTGATTTGATGATATGTGTGTGTTATTCTGATGTTTTAATTTTTTAGTCTTTATTCTAGAATTATTATTATTCTAGATATTAATTACTCTTTGGCAAATCTCACAGACAGTCTTTTCATATTGGTGATTATTTCCTTTGCTGAATAGAAGTTTTTAATCACATAAAACCACATTTGTCAATTTCTGGGATTATTTCCTGTGGCACTAAAATTCTTTTTTAGAAAGTCTTTTACTATGCCTCTGCTTGAAATATGCTGTCTGATTTCCTCTAGTAGTTTCAAACTTCAGAGCTACAATTAAAGCCTTAGAGCAGCATTCATTTTATTTTGTGTAGGGTAAGGGACATGGATCTAGTTTTATTTTCTACATGACAATAACCAGTTTCCCAAGGCCCATATGTTAAAGAGGTTTATTCTTATTTTGAATGCCTTTGTCGAATATTAGGTGGCAGTAGCTGTGTGTTTGTTGCAAAGACATAAATTTTCAGTATTCTGCTCTACTCCATTGCCTTACATGTCTAGTTTTGTGTTACTATCATGATACTTTGACACTTTGGCTTGACAATATAATTCAAGACAAAGAATTATGATATTTGTAGCATTTTTCCTTGTGCCCAAGAGAGCTAGCAAAGATGTGGGGAATAGGAATCATTATATATAGCTGGTAATTGTTGAAATTAGCATAACTACAGTTTTCCAGACATTTAAAAATTAAAAATTGGTATACCTATATTTCCATATCCAATGCAAGAAAGTATTTCTATAAAAAAGAAACATTTAGATATTTTGTTTGAAGTAGTTATACTTTCCTGAAACATTTAAAAATGTTCCATTTTGTAGAAAGAATATAGAATCAATAAAGACTAGAATAAAATTAGTATCCTCTCCAGCTACCCATTCAAATAACATGTTTATGTAACATAAACAAATAATGTCAAACAAAAATCAATAATCACTGTAAAGTTACCAGTTCTTTAAGAAAATGAATTTCATACTAATCACTGTAATTCATGCTTTAAACATTTTATTGTATATCTTCTGTCAAATTTATTGTAAAATTTAAAAGTATTCAGTTTCTCTTGATGTAAAGTCCTTGCATGAAAAGTTTAGTGGCCTTAGAGAGTAGTTTAAAGCATACATTCCATGCAGTCTAGAAAGGAAAGTTTAATGGAGGCAGAAAGCACACACCAGCAAGCATGTGGCTTCTATGTTGTGTCTCTCTTCTTGCCAGCCAATGTCCACAATTACTGTGAGTAATCTCAGCCATGGCAGTCAGGCTATAAATACCAGATCACAATAACAATATTGAGTGTTCTTGATGGAATTCATTTCTATAGAAAAAAATCCGTGTTACCAATACAATTCTAGTTTCTTTATTTCAAATTATGTAAAACTTATAAACAGGTTCTGTAATAGATGCAACAGTGCAACAATCTTTTCATAAAATTTTTCTAAATGTCATGTACACAATTATAACTTGGAAACTTGGAAAACATTATATTTTCACTTTTCATCTTGTCTCAAATTGATTGGAACATTAAAGATTCCAAGATAATTAAATTGACACTCTGTAAAGCAAGATTATCTTAATATTCTAACATCATTTTGCTCCGCAGACATAAAATCACAAAAAGGGAGCAGAAGAAAGGACAAAAACACTACCATGCCTGCACTTCAAAACAGTTTTATCTGTGAGAGAACAAAGTTATCATGCAGTCAAGTAATAAAGTTGTGTCCATCACAGTTCTACACCGCAATGGGTATGCAATGCCAGAAAAAATATCTAAAATAGGTGTCATCTTAAATTGCCAAATGGCATCATGAGAAAATTGGGTTTACTTCCATATTAATTATTTATCTATTGCTATGAAAAAACACCATGACAGATATATCTAATATCACAAAGAGGCAAGGTAGCTGGAGAGGCAAGCTAAGAACAAATATCTTAAACCACAAACAGGAAGCAGAGATCCTAGTAGGCCATGACCTGTTTTCTTCTTTCAATGACCAAATCTGAGAGTGCAAAGTCATCACGAAACATGATTGAAACACATGTTAAATGGTGATACATGAAGATAATAAGAATTTTATTCATACTTGTCGCTAATGTAGAAACTTCAAAAGAGGTAAAATTTATTAACCTTAAACAAATGTATAATGACCCAAGCATTACTAGGGTCTCCCGTAGTTGTTGTTGTTGTCGTGGTCATTGTTGTTGTTATTGTTCTTTATTTGGTAGGTCCTTATATTTGGTATCAAAATCAAGTTATTTCTACTCTGTAGTCAACACATAATTACTTGGCATACAATATCTATAACTTCAAGGAGCTACGACTAACCTCTTGAAAATAATATGAACCACATTTAAAAAGAGAGAGATAGAAAAGCCATCAATGGAAGATATTCAGCATTTCATTTAGTAGACAATACAGTCTTTAAAAAGAGATTCACACTTTGTCATTCAAGATCAAACATATTCCTAAAGCCTATATTCTCTACAGGAAAGCAGAAGCAAAATTATGCTCATTTAACCAGATATAAAAATAGAAATAATTGATTTTATTTTATGGATTCTGTCATCTTGTAGCCTGAATTTTATATAAAATAAAAGCTAGAATTTGAATGTGGCACAGATCAAAAATGTGGAACTCCTATTTTCTAGAGATTTAATAAAATGTTAAAGAAGCCTAGCTGGTATATGTCGTATAAGTCGGGAAAACACATTGACTTTTCTGCACCATAATTCCAGGAAGAGATGTGGCCCAAGGAATGATGAATCCAAGCTCTTCCTGAACAATGATTCAGCATGTCAAGTGTCTGCCTCTCAATTATTATTTTTCAATAATGGATGCTTTTAACTTAATCACTTAACTAACTTTTCTGCCTTGACCCTTTTTAAGGACAGCAGATCTTTTGTTTTCTTCAAGAGATACAAGGACAGATATAGGAAATTCAGGGTTAGACTCTAACCTTTTCTTAAACACTCAATTAGAGTTGGTCCTTTCAACTATAGTGACTCAATAAAAGGAGCAGCTGTAAAGAAGGACAGGAAAGAAAGGTCAGAGTCTAACAGAAAACAGCTGTTTAGGAGGGCTTTCTAAGTCCCAGAATATAGTGCCCTGACTTTATTATTAATTTGTTGTTTAAATGTCTTTCTTAAAGCACTATCATAGTAAATTTATACCATTTTTGAAGTTATACATCAGTAAATAAAGCTCAACTAATGAATCAGATGTGTTTAAATAATAACTCAAACAAGAGCCTCCAGACTTCTATCGCCCATGAACTGTGGGAAAATTCTGCCTACATTCATAGCTTTTACTTTTTGAAGGTTTACCAATCCTTCTAGAATAGAAATATCAAGAATAAGTTGGCACACAGAATAAGGAGAAATACAGTTAAAATACAAATTAATTTACTCCCAAATGAAAATATATGCATATAAAGTTTTACAATGTCAGGGAACTTTTTTGTGAACAGTTCTCCAAATACTTGAGCATAAATAGTGTCTTTGTTAAAACTATTTGATCTCATCAGTCAAATGAAATAGTTTTCAACTAAGCCAACAGCTTGTCATCTTGAGCTAGACTTACTAGAGACACAAAAGGTTTTGCAAGATAGAAAGTTATACATAGAGATTGAAACTGGAGGTGGGAATTATACAAGAACGGACAAAGCAGGGGAAGCAGAACTGCATGCCTAGTAAGCAGTATGGAAGAGGAGGTGAAAACATAACACTACAGAATCCAAAGATAAGAAAGAGTGAGAATCTATCATTTACAAGTTGGTTTTGTAGCCTTGGTAATTTAGTGGTATATATGTGTGTGCAAAGGTGTGTGAATGTGTGTGCACATGCACCTGTGTGTGTACTTACATGTGTTCCTGTGTGTGTACATAAGTGTGTGTGTGTGTGTGTGTCTGTGTGTGTGTGTGTCTATGTATGTATTTGTGCTTGTGTGTCTGTGTGTGGCTTGGTGCCTGACACATGGTGACTACTTACTAACCAATAAATGCTGAGGCCATTAGCTTCTCATGAGAGAATCAAAAAAGGTCTCACATAAAATGAGCAGTGACCATATATGTGTGACACAGATGCTCACTTATGTGCTCACTGTGTGCATTGTCCTTGAGTCAATATGCACTTTTCTCGAGGGCATTTAGGTAGCCAGTAAGGAAATCCCAACACTGGGGAGAGGAAACATGTAGATTCCACTTCCAGTAGAAAGACTTGGCATCAAGTAGAGGGATGGAGCTGCCACCCTTTAGCCAAAAACTCTGACCCAGAATCATTCATGTCTAAAAGAACGGCAGGGGCAAAAATGGAGAAGAAACTGAGGGAAAAGAGGTTCAGTGACTGGCCCACCTTGGGACCCATCTCAAGGGAAGGCTGCAAGACCTGACACTATTACTGACGCTATGGTGTGCTTACAAACAGGAGCCTAGAATGGCTATCCTCTGAGAGGTCCAACAAGCATCTGAATGAGACAGAAGCAGATACATACACCCAACCATTAAAAGTCAGGGACTCCTGTGGTTGAATTAGGAAAAGCTGGAAGAAACTGAAGAGGGCAGCCCCATAGGAAAACCAGCAGTCTCAACTATCCTGGACCCCTGAGATCTTTCAGACACTAAACCACCAACCAGGTAGCAGGCAGGAACTGGTCTGCGGTCCCTGACATATATACAGCAGAGGACTACTTAGTCTGGCCTCAGTAGGAGAAGACACACCTAACCCTCTTTACTACCTCATTTTTTATAGTTGAACAAAGGCAAAAGCATCAAGCTTTTTTTCTAAGGATCACATGACCAATGATGAAATTTTGCAAATTCATGGTATACATTTAGGTACCTGAGTGTAAGAAAATGTTTGCTGAAGAGGTTGAGGCCGTTAATGTCTTTGTGTTTATTCTAAAAAAATTGAAAATGAACAATCTGGAACCCTAGCTTACTTTTATGGCCAGTCCTATAACTTGAGATTAATTTGTATACTTACAGCACATATTAACTACTGTCAGCAATATAGCATATGAAAGACTATATCCATCTTTTCTCAGTAAAAACAGAAGCATCAATCAACCTAAAATCAGCAGGACAAACATCAAAGTAACATATACTTCCTCCAACCTTGCAGACAGAATTTAATTAAAATGTGATTAATTGTTACAGAAAGCACACTCATTATGTTCAACAAAGCCAGGTGGAATATGGCACGGTTATTGCGTTATTGCAAGAAGTCACTCTGCATTCCTTCTACCATAACCTGTATACGTGACAAGCATTACTCTAAACCACTATGCAACATATGAGGGCCTGAATATCATGAAAGATACCTTGAACTTTAATTTCTGTCAGTCATTTTATTCCCTATGCGTAAAGTATTTATGTGCCAATTTTATATGCTTAAGATGTTAAGAATACTGTGATGAAATGTAAATTTGAAAGTAAGTTAAAATGATTTTTGTAAATTTGGAATATTTTACACTTTTAAGTGGTCAGCATAAAAAAAAATCTTTCATCACTGCAATGTACTTTTACAAAGGTAAATTGAAATTATGTTTACTCTTCTGCCCTGAAATGTCTTCTCCATATTTTCTGAAAATGACAAAAAATTATAAAGAGAAAGGAAAAGGAAAAAAATAAAACATAGACCTTATGATGTGAATGACATGTTAGATGATAAAATTACTCAAGTCCTTAATTAAAAATATTTAAACTAGATGATTTGCATAGCTATTTCAGCATATTTTTTGTTGAGATAAAAATTTAAAAACCAAAATAACATTAAGTGGAGAGTTGTAATTTCTTATTCCCCCCAAAATAAATATGAATAACAATTAACAAGCTATAATCCCATGTTTTTTTTAAATGGATTAACATATTTGAGGTTTTTATAAGCCTCTTCTTTTATAAAACTTAATTCAGATACCAACTTTTCTGACTTTTCTACAAAATACTGAATACCTCTGCTATCAGAAGACTTTTTAAAAGCTTCCTGCTATCGTAATGTGTCTCAGAAACCACAGAAGATCACCCAATAAACTCAATGTTAATGGTCAAAAGTATGGAAAAATACATCAAAGCTTCATCTCTCCCACCAATAACAACAAAATATGGAAGCTAAAATTTTTTTGAAGAAATTAAATTGACTTGTCAAAGTGGAAATTGTGTATAGAATAGAAACACTGGAGCTCGAATGGGAAGGGGATGGACACAAAGCACAGGAACAGTTGGCATGTTATGAGCAACTTCTAGGTTGTTGTGGTTTTCTTCTTTCAAATACCATATAGTTAAAGCCAACGGTTGAATGAGAACTATTTTCTAGAATCACACCATTACAAGACATAATTAAAGTATGAGTTTCACTCAATACTTTCTCCTCCATGAGTTTTTCTCCTACATATGATTTGTCTTGTGCTCTAGCAGAGCCGTGGTCTTACCAGCTGCAAAAGTTTGGAATTCTGGGAACTTTTCAGAGTGTTTATAAATCCTGGGCCCCCAAGAGGCAGGGTTGGTAGTTTCTGGTCGTTTATGGGGGTTGCATGCAATTTGTTAATAGTCATGCTCAACAAAGAAGAAATTACATCAGTGGTCTCTCTTTCTCTCTCTCTCTCTCTCTCTTTCTCTCTCTCTCTCTCTCTCTCTCTCTTTTGCTCTCTCTCTCTCTCCTATCTTTCCTTCTCTCCTATTTAGTGATACTGGTGAAACTGGGGGGATACAAGGTGGGAAGAAAAGAATTGACATAGTAGCAAAGAGTAGCTACATAGACTAGCTCTCCATGGCTTCATGCACATATTTGGTGACACAGTAACTTTACTCACGTACTTATACATTACTCAAATAATTTCATATTTAACACTTCCTTCGTCCTAACTGTGGAAAAATAAATGTGCATTATGTGCAACATCACATTGTTTCTTGACGACCTTATGTATTTTTGAGGCATGCTTCTTCATTTCACTTGTTTTATGAAACACTGATCTATGAGAAAGCAAATTAAAACAGCCAGGGCTACACAGAGAAACCCTGTCTCAAAAACAAAAGCAAAAAGCAAAAAAAAAAAACCAAACCAAAAAACCAACAACTATAACTCACAGCAGTTAGTGTGTATGTTCATCAAATCTTTCCTAAAATATTGAGTACTGCAAAAGTCACATGAGTTGTATCTATTTTAAATACTTTATTTTTCACATATATCACAACTATATAATTTTTAATTTTTAAAATTGTAATTTAATTGCAACATTTCTCCCTTCCCTTTCCTCACTCCATACCCTTTATAAGACACCTCACCCCTCTCCTCATGGTCTTTTTATTTCACTAATTGTTATTACATGAATATATGTAATATATATATAACATATATATATACTTTTTAAATATAGTCTTTCAGTCTATATAATGTCACTATGTGTAATATTGGTCCTTTAAATTGACTATTTAGAAAAAGAAAATTTTGGATACAAGAAAAGTCAGATGACTGAAAATATGGAATACAGGAAGTTGGTATATAGTTTTCTACCCTAAGAAAGCACTAAGAATCCTTTCAAATGATGTTCCTTTCAAGTGACAATTTCTTAATACACTGCTTAAGGTGACAAGGTATTGCTATGGTTAAACATTACTTTGGCAATGAAGGCACTGGGATTGCTTCTACGTATATCAATAAATGTCCCTTCACAAATTATGGTAATACAAAGCAAACAGTGAAAAATAGCTGACTTAACAAACATTCACTTGTAGGAGATAGATAGATAGATAGATAGATAGATAGATAGATAGATATGGATATAGATAATTGTTCTGGGACACTTCTTCCTTTTCTATTTCTCATCTACTAGATCATAATATATATTCTTGATTCTATATATTTATTAAAATGTTTCTCTTCCTTGTATTCTAATGTTTTAATATACATCATTCATGATCATTGTGAGTAATAAAAAGCAACACTTCATTATTTCAAAAGAAAACAGAAGATGTTATAAGGGCAGTGTAAAATGTTCTCTGCCCTTGTCTTCAGGACCATGTGAGACCTTTGCTGACAACGACTTAAGATCCTCTTGAATAAGTATGAAGGTACCCTGTAGAATGAGGAATCTTCCTTATGAAACAAATTATATGACATTTTTAGATTTGATTCTTAGATTCTAGAGAACAGGATATTAGATGGAATTATCCAGAGTGTGTGGTTTGAACATGCTTACCAGACGGGAAATACCGTTATCAGGAAGTGTAGCCTTGTTGCAATAGGTGTGGTCTTGTTGGAGAAATTGTGTCACTGTGTAGATGGGCTTTGAAGTCTCTTAGTGCTCAATCTCTGCCCAGTGGGGAAGACAGCCTCCTCTTGGCTACTTTTGGATCAAGATCAAGAACTCTCAGGTCCTCCAGCACTATGTCTGCTTGCACACTGCCATGCTTCCCACAAGGATTACAACAGACCAAACTCTGAAGTAAGGCAACAACAATTAAATATTTCCCTTTATAAGAGTTGTCTTTGGGATGGTGTCTCTTTACAGCAATAAAACCTGAAGTAGGACGCCCAGGAAGACAAATACAAACAACCTCACCATGTGTAATGACATGTGACACAATGTCATTGAAAGAGCCTAAGGAAATACACACATACACACACGTGTGTGTGTGTGTGTTTGTTTATAACTGTGATATAAACTTCTTTACAGATCAGCAACCTCAATGAATCAAAATAACAAAATACTATCTCATCTGTTCCATATGCCCTGATATGCAGTGTCTTAGTTTTCATTCACTTTCAATGACTGAAAATTTCATTTGTGAATTTTTCTGCAAATAATATTAAAGTTATATGGATTCAAGAGGTGATATTTGGAAATATATATGTATGTATATATTTGTATATATGCAGATATGTACATAATAACCATGTAAAAAGTGACAATAAATTTGAACAAGAGTAGGGAGAGGTTGTGACAGGGCTCAGAGAGAGATGTGTTTGTTTGTTTGTTTGTTTGTTTTGAGACAAGGTTTCTCTGTGTAGCCCTGGCTGTCCAGGAACTCACTTTGTAGACCAGGCTGGCCTTGAACTCAGAAAACCACTTGCCTCTGCCTTCCAAGTGCTGGGATTAAAGGCGTGTGCCACTACTGCCTTCAGAGAGAGATGTGGAAGGAATAAAGATTATAATTAAATTATACCCTCAAAAATTAAAAATAAAGGAAAAAATTAATTGGAACTGATCTTTAAATTAAATGTTCAATAATTTTTGTTTTCATAGTTTTATTCTAAATTACTATACTGCCTGAAAAAAATGTTTCTGCATAAAAGTATTTGGATACATTGCAGCTAACTTTGATGTCTAACAACAGTGATTTATTAATAATATCCCACTTATCTATGAAACTTGATCCATATGGGAAGGAGTGAAATTACCCAGGCAGCATTTTACATGGTAAAATCAAGATGAAAAAGATTCACATTTCTCACTGTAATTATATTTCAGTGAAAAAATATCTTTGTGCTGTAGAACATTTTCTGGGTATTGTGAAATAACTAAAACACGCTACTTGATATATGTTCTAACTCATATTTTGAGAGGTAGTTTAGTGGTAATGACTCAAAATCTACTCTTGTAGCAAAGTTTTAAATACCACATACTCTATTGTTAACTCTAACCTTCCTAATATGTATATATAATATGTATATATATATATGTCAGACCTCTTGCTATAAGGTCTTAGTCTCTTTCAATGTCATGCCATGTCACTTCAAATGGTGAGTTTGTATTTGTCTTTCTGTGTATGGTTAATTTCACTGAGCCTCACGCTGTATATCTTGCTTCATTTTATTTCAAATGATAAATTTCTTCTTTGCTTATAAGGCTGAAAAGTCTTTAGTTATGCATATATAACATGTTCTATTTATCTACTAGTTAATTGGTATATGCTTTAGTTGATTCCATAAACTGACTATTTTAAATAGTTCTGCAATGAACATGGAAGTGCACACATCTTCAACAGTTTGACTTCACTCCATTTGGAACAATAACCAAAATTTCAATTGCTAGATTATACATCATTCTTAGAAGTGATTTTCTTTAGCTATTGCATATTGTTTTCCATAATATTGAAGTAATTAAGTTCCTAACAGTGTGCAATGGATGGTTCATTTTATGTACAGATTCACTTACACTTGGCATCTTAGTTTTTATTCCATACAGCCTGTTTTAAAGTGTGGCATTGTTTCACATTTGATCTTTATTTGTGGTTCCTTGACAACTGGGGATTTTCTTCTTTTTTTGTTTTGTTTTCTTGTATCTGTTAATTACATAAATGATCTATTTTAAGAAATATCTATAATACTATTTTAAACAAAGGGATGGTAGAGACTGAACACAGGGAGTTGAGCATGCTAGTCAAAAATCTACCAATGAGTTACTCAATTATCTCTCTCCCATTAGTAAAAAGAAATTTTCTTGTTGCAGAGTTGCTTGATTTCTCCATAGGAGAAATATAGGTTGTTTCCACGTTCTACTAGTTGTTTCTTTGGTTTGGGCAGCATTTAGTTTGGTATAATATCTTTTGATTTTTTTCTTGGTTGCTGTGCTACAAAGGTCACATATTAAAGCTCTTTACTTAGATAAATGCTATGGATATTTTTCTCCCACATTTTCTATTATGCTTTCATAATTTCACACATTATGTTTAAGACTTTTATCCATTTTGAGTTGATTTATTTCTATATGTCAAAAATCTACTTTCATTTTTATGCACACAGATGCCAAGTTTTCTGGTACCAGTTATTACAGAAAATGTACTTTTCTCATTATGTCTTTTAAGCATCTTTGCTGAAACTTAATTGACTATATATGTGTATTTAATTCTTTGTTGTCTATTTCATCTTCCTATAGTAGGAAAATTTTCTGAATGCTTAGCTATGCTTGAATTTATTATAGACCCCCAAATTGTACGTGCTCAACATGTGTTTTAATGAGTAAGTTTTATTTAAGTTCTAAATAAAAACATTATAAGAAGATTTAATTCTAACACTTGACTGTTATGAGAAAGCAAGACAATACCACATCAAATCAATGCTTATGTTAAAAAGAAAGTATTAAGAAATATGCTAAAATACTGACCAATTTTTGAAAACAGAAGCACATTTTCTAATAGTGAAAAAAATGACCATTTCTCACTTTTTTGTTAGTCACTGTAGTAACAAAAAGTTGCCTCATCCTAGAGAACTTAAACATTTATAGCTAAAGACTCAAAAAGAATTAGAACTCAATGTAAATTTTACTGAAGCAAGAGCAAACATGTGAACATTTCAAATTAAATGCCATTTGGAACTGCATGGTGTTAATTTAATCCATGAGGTAACATATGAAATGTTTTCATGTTTGTATAAAATAGAGAGATAAACAAATTGGTTCATAAGGCCTTGAAATGATGTCAATTTTTAAAATATCTTTTAGTAGATTTTTAAAATATCTTTCCAATGAACAGTGACAGAAGAGTAGATAATTGTATGCAACTATATTTAGATATAAAAATCAACATCTAAATCAAACCTAAAATATAAGATAAAATCTATTATCACTAAATTTAAATATTATTTCTTAACCATTGTAATTTAATTTAAAGGTAGAATTTTAGACAACTTTTCAAAATTGGCTATCAACAATGTCCTTTGTAGAAATTTTAAGCAAATTAATATTTACCATAAAGTTCTGTATGTTTACTTTATATGGACAGAGCAACACTAATAACTATGGTTCAGTTCACTGGTCAGAGAAATTTAAAACAAGGGTTCAAAAATTGTTGAGGAGACAATACCACAGAAGTACACTATTATTATATTGTCTATGTAGCTTCCACGCAGGCACAGAGAGTCTTCAATTGAATGCCACATGGCAGCACAAACTGATGGTTTGAGTCTACTTTAAACTAAAATAGCACTCCTAGAATTTAAGTGTACAACTCCACCTTATGCACTAAGTATCCTAGTAATATATGAGTATGAAAAGTTTAAGAATATCACTGAAAGCAATTTACCATAATTTGACTCAAGTTATATTGTAGGGAACAATCAATCCTAACGACGATACATCAGAAAAAATAAAATGAGCTGTAAGTGACTGCTATTTGTTCACTTTGTTGGTGATCTTATTGATTGTAGCTTTGCTTTGACTACATAGGCATCTGTAACAGCAAAACCACATACAAATGCTCTTTGATCTCAAAAGTCTAGATTTAGTAGACTAACACACATGAATTTTAGGATGCTACATTCTGAAGAAAGGGAACACTTAATGCTTTCAACCAGTCATTCATCTGACCCTCAACCTTGACATTAAGCTTATAGAAAATGACACAGAATGAATATTATAATTTCAATAAATTGTAGTCTAGAAAGTTGAAATATCCCCAATGTCATATATATGCTGCTTGAGAATTTGGGTTTAGATTAAGTGGAATAGAAACCAGCCTAACTTAAAGAAGCATTCTCTGGGATAGATGTGCTTGATTGAGACCTCCACTCTTGTCAGTGACCAGCAGAAAGCTGAAATTGTTCTGAAAATTGTGACTGTACTAAGCTGTCAGAAATACGTACCAAATCCTCATTTCACTCCTCTCTGGCTCTATTAGCAATTATTATGATAGAATCTCTGGCCACTCTTAACACTGAAGACACTTAATTCTTGTTAAATATTTTCTCCTAATGTTTCCTAGTCAGTGTGACTCTTGGAAAACACAGCATGAGAATAGGAGAGGAAGACAAAATGACATAGCTAAAGTGTAAAATTATATTTGGGTCAAGAATCCTCATATCTGTTGTGGAGATGCATTAAATGCTTTCTTGCTTTCTGCTGATGCAGGATTTTTTTATGTTAATATTTGGAAGAAGGTCTGGATGCTTCAGCAGAGAGCAGAATCACTTAGTAAATAGGAATCCGTGTGTGTGAACTGTGTGTTGCTTATTCAGGAAATTTATGACATCTTTGTTTGATTTGAACAACTTCTCAAAAGAGGTGAAAAATGAACTGCTTTCTAAGTAGCAATCCTTGGAATATATGCTGAAAAAACGTGGAGTGCAATATTGTGGATTGCTAGATTTTCCTTCTTATACTCATTCATTTGAACCAATGTTACCTCAAGGGAAAATATAAATGCAGGAGACAGCTACAATTTATTGTTTCATGAAAATAAATGAATCACCAACTTTCTTTTATTAACACTAAAAATAGTAAGTTTTTTGAACTTTTTAAAATATCCTAGTACTCAACATTTAGCATCTCATGGGTGATGTTAGCTCACAACAGCAGGTGATTGCCACTTAACAGCTACTTACTTTCTGTTTTGAAGCCAGAATGGATGAAATCTCAACTACAAAAGCAGACTTTTAAGCAGCAGAGTCTCCCTTCTGAGAGGAACACTACACATTCTTCCTCCGGTGAATTTCATGATCAAAAAACATACAAATGCAATATTGCCATGGTATATAAAATTTTAAAATAAATGTAATTTGATTTAATTGTTTTAAATTAAGAGGAAAGAAAAGGATGATTTGCTAACATATCCTTTTACAAAACAAGTGAAAAGAAGAGCCCAGGCTTTCACTGCATAAAAATGGAAAACTTAGGCTAGATGAAAATCCCAGATTCACCATTGTTTTACTTGTGAAGTCTTAACTGTAATGTAGACAGACATCTCGATATATAAGTCACATCCAATTCTGGAAGCATATGGCCCAAACTGAACTGGAAGATATATAACTAGTGCCAAATAGAAACAACACGTCCATGTCTCCTTGTGCCAGAGTAACCATTTCCTTTCTTCATAAGAAGTAAATGAAGCTAGAGTTATTATATCAATATCTCTAATAATCTTTTATCTGTTTGTTTGTTTGTTTGTTTGTTTACTGGCTATCTTGTTCGAACACTTTTTAGTAAATCATGCACTATTTTAAGAAGTTTCATTCACTAACTAACTGGGATCTAACCAAAGCCCTATACAGTCAAAGATATAAAAAACAGGACCTAACAGGTAAGTGACTTTTCAGAAGGCAGCACTGACTCACTGCTTTGGCACTAAGTTCTTTTTACAAATATTTTCACCTTTATATGTTTCACATATGTGAACAAAATTATGTAAGAGATGGCTTTAGAATAAACATTAATATTATTAATCATTATTTTTCCAAGCCTTGGTCTTATTTGGTTATTTTCTCAATACATAATAAATAAAATTCCCAGGGATACTACCAATGTATTTATGTTCAGATTCAAGGAAACAACATTTAACTCTCTGTTTACTTTTATGTTAGATATTTTTATCAATCAAGTCTGTTCTTATTTGAAGACCTACAACTGTATGGGTATTCTTCATTATTAATATCCTGTGGATTTTTATGGTCATAAAATGATGACCTCAGAGTTTTTGATGTGTGACAAGTATGGATGCACTATGCAACACACATATAAATAATATCACTACAGCGCTTTGACAGACGAGCTTGCCTTTCTAAGGTAGCTTGTTCTGTAAAGGTGGAGAGAATAGTTTTACTATTGAACTGCTTCATGGTAACACAGAAAAGCAGGAATAAGCTCAGATTTCTCAAGATAGGTTCCAACATGTTAAGTATGAAAAACTGTGTGAAATGAAGGAGAATTTGAAGTACTCTCCACCGAATCAATCAACATCTTTCTCTCACTGACTCCACAGGACTGTTGTATACACATCATTGTGGGCCTAAGTGTCTGCAAACATATTGTGTTTGGCAGAAGTGGTATTCAATGATGTCAAATGGTGGGTACTAGAAGACAAAGGTAGGACAGTACTAACAAGGTGTCACTTTGGGATTGATGATTTGCATTGTCAAAGTACACCGGTGGAGACCACAGTATGAAGAAAATCAAATTTACCAAATAATCCTCAAAAGTTATTCTTATTAAACTTCCTATAACAAATTTTCATATAACTTGTTGAAGGAAAAATATAGGATCACTTATGGGTTAAATTTCAACACCAATTTTCTTTTCTAATTGAAGAGAAAAAGAGAAAAAAGGGAATGATTTATTAGCATACCTTTGTAAACCAAGGCTGAAGAATAGCCCATGCTGTTATTATGCAAAAGAAAACAGGCAAGGCAAAAATTCCTAAACCCCATCTTGTGTCTGCTAACTCAAAGATAAAATAAGAGAAAAGAGGCAGTAGCTTCACTTCAACTCACACTACGATGATAACAGGATTGTGAATTGCTTGAAGCCCAGTTTGATACAAAGTTGACCACTTGATCTTTATATGATAATGCTAAGACTTTCTCTTCCCTGGGTCATGTATTAGAAGCGAAAGATTAGTATGATGATGCTAGAAGATGTCGACTTGGAAGATTTGAGTCAGAGACCTCATGGATGGGTTTGGCATCCTAAAAGAGCTACCCTAGCTCCTTCTATCATACAGGAAAGAACAGTGAGGGGTAGGATTTATGAATGAGAAAAAGGCCTCTCACAAGAGTCTGAGAGTGCTAGAAGTTTCCTTGATCTTGTACTTCCCAAGCTTTTAAAAATGTGATAAATAAGTCACTGAAATTATTCTAATATTTTCATATATATGCAAATAAACGTCTATGCAGTATAGGGAAAAGGTGGAAGTCCTATGGCCTGACGTATTTTATGCCACCACGCTCTATCTCCTCTGTTCTATTATTGCCCCACCCCTGAAAACATATTAAAAGTAAGGTTTTGAGTCAAATTATCTTTAAAGGAGAGCAATCTGTTTGAATGCAGGCTGAAATAGTGTTTATATGTGCCATAACATTTTGGTAATCAGGACTTGTCAGATAGGTTAATGAGTAAAGAATTTTACTTTATAATCTTTATATCTTCTCTTTGATTCCAGAATTCAAATGATAGAGAACAGAACAGAATCAACTACACACAGGCACGCACGCACACACACAGACACACACACACACACACACACACTGACGACTTACAGGCACCTCCACACAAGTAGTATTTTTTTTTTTTAATTTGAGCAATTAGAGAATAGAAAGCCCATGCTTAGTTATACATAAAGTATAAGGATTTTGTATATAATGGTATATATCTCTTTACTCTTAAGTGATCACAATACTTAACTTCAAAATACCACATTCAAAATCATGAATAAGATTTCATTTAAAATAAAAAGTCCTGGATTGCAGCAAGTTTACATCAAGCTTTAAAGTGTTACAATTAAGCATTTTAATCAAATTTTTGTGTGAAGTGTTCTGGTATAGTACACTGTAATAGTATACTGTAATAGAATACTAGTAAAGTACATGGAGATGAGAAAACATATGAATATAAAGTTTTTATTAGAATGCTTCCCTAGTTTTCTCCTTTTATTGTTGTGAAAAAAAAACTGACCAAAATCCATGTGAGAAGAAAGGGGATTATCTTCTCTAACAGATTATTTTCTATCATGAAGGTAGGCCGGGGCAGGATATAAAGGTAAGAACCTCGGAGCATGAAAGAAAGCAGAGACAATGGAGAAACACCACTGACTAGCTTGCTCTCTGTAGCTTGTTCAGTTTACTGCCTTACATTCCCCATATATGATACTGTTCACAATGTGATGGGCATTCCTACACCAATTAAAAAATTAAAAGATGACCCAAAGGTCACTCTAACAGAGGTGCTTACACAAATCAGGTTCCCCTTTCCAAGATTCTCAGGCTGACAACCAAGATTAGCCATCACAGATATCCTATGGAAAAGAATATAATGGTTTACTCATATAATTAATTCATTAAGATGAATTGTCAATTTGCCAACCAACTTTTATTTCTGCCTATGGGCATGTTAATGAAATCTTTTGTGTGTTTGTGTGTCGGGAAAGTGGTTCCTATGACACATAAGTTTTATTTTTTTAAGCCACTGGGTCTACTGGAAAAATTGAATCCATCACATACTGTGTTCAGTTTCAATTAAGTATATGTATCTACACATTTTAGAGGGGTTACTTTTCAATTCATTTTAAGAATAGAAATGCGAAAAAAAGTACAATATTTTAAATTTTAGAACTTTAACAAGTACTCATATATAACTGTGTGAATTTCTACTAGGATAGGTTGACTATCACTTATCAAAACTGTTTTGGGCTGAAAGTTTTAGAGATTGTTCTCCAAGACTTTGGAATATTTGTATATATATTACAGGATTTCTTAAAAATGGGACATAATTTTAAAACAAAAATTTATGTTTTTTTTATGCAATATCTATAAATCTATATAAGGACTAAGGTGGGTTTATGTTGCATATTGTGCATGCTTTTACTTATAAAATTTAATCTTTTATAATTTCTTATGTGTACATTACTCAGTCTAAAATACTCTCATTAGTACCCACCATATCTGGCCCAACCTAGTGAATTCCTGGCTTAACCAAGAGGCTTTTATTGCACGTTCATGTCCTTTATTTTGTTTTGTGAGCCACTAATGTTAACTAGGAATATCAAGTGTCTATGGATATAAAATTTTCATTGGTGGCTGGGGGACACTATAAACTTAAACAACAGAATCTTTTGTTACCTCTGTATGACCAGCAAAATAATGGGCAGATTCTCCATTTTACTTCCAGTAATTGTGGAAATACCCTGATAAAAGCCTTTAAAGAACAAAGGACTCATTTTTTTACCTCACAGTAAACATTAGTTTCTGTCATGGCAAGGAAGCCATGTGGCAGAGGCTTGAGAGATCTAATCGCATTATATCTACAAACAAAGGACTAGAGAAGATGAATGTTTGGTTTCAGCTTATATTCTTCTCCCTATATCATGCAGAAGCTAAGTTTAGGGAACAATGCCACAGTTGACAGTGATCAGGTCTTCTTACTTCAATTAGCTTAATCAATATAATTCCCCTATAGGCATGAGCAGAGATCTACTTCCCTAATTTAATCAAGTTGACAAGTTAGATTAACCAAAACAATAAAGTAGCCAATCTGGTTGATTAAAAGATTCTTCCTCAAAACCTCAAAGCCACTAGTAAAATGTTTTAAAACAAAGTTGTTAGTTGAGTTGGACATTATTTTTGCATAAAATTATTTCTGCAAAGGACTACTGGGAGAGAAGTATTGCCTAGATTCGCTTTAACATCAATAAATAATAAAAGTTATAGAAGGTTTTATGAACCCAGAATAATATCTTTCAATGAGTTAAGCATGTACTACAGACTAAAAACAGAGATCTTCTTTCCATAGTAAAGAATAAAAGGAAGAACTTAGGTCCTTTTTCAGAAAAATATTCGGTTAAAGAGACCTGATAAAGCTTAATCAGAGTAGCATTTCTCTTACTCAGAAGTCAATTAAATCCAGAAAATTCTACTGTTCAGTTCTATCTAAAATATTAACATGCAAAATATTTCTTCCTGGAAACTATAAAAAATAAAACTCATCGAATTTTTTTATCAAATTAAGTCTCAATCTGAGTGTGTTTTGTTCTTTAATAGGTGCCTCTATTACTGAAACTATTCCAGGATCAAATAGAGAATCAAAAGAAGCCATTTTGCTGGCCATAAAGAATAGCAGTAATCAACTAATGGAAAATAAAAATGTTAAACTGCTCCAAGAAGCCCAAAGCCATACTGAGATAGTTCAGTTCAGGGAACAATCAATCATCTTCCTCTTACTACCTTGCATCTCTGAAAGTCCCCCAAAATAGATGCAGAACACTTAGCTTAATTCAGTGGAATAAACTTTTGTAACACATTATAAGATTTTTTTAACCAAATTTTATGGTGATAATTGAAGAATGAATATTCCACAGGAATGTTTTATACTGTCAGGCACTTTTATTCATGTCATTTGAAGAATTCCATCCTTTTTTAAATAATATCAATTGTCATTATATGAATTTTAGAAATCTGAGATAAGGCACTTAGTGAACATCACAGTCATCGGCCGACGTGCCACATGAGCTGGTCATGGGTATTCTCAATAGAGATACTCCAACAGTGAGAAAATGGGCAGAAAAAAAAACAGTCAACTGGATAGAAAATAAACTACTGTAGGTTCTAGTGAGAAGATTTCCCAACCTTCAATTGGTAGAGCATAAAAACACCCAGAGACTGATAACAAAAGAGGAGTTTCTATACCAAAATATAGGTAAACAGTCTAGAGAAGAGACTAGTCCAAGACACATGGATATACATGACAAGGTTTACATAGGTATCCCTGTTCTGGGTAGATATTTATCAATCTATCTGCAATAATCATCTTTGGACACATATAAGAATTAAATGAATGTTTGGCTTTCCCTGAACACCTATGCTCCCTCCTCTCACAGTGGTTAAGATTCCAAAAGTCTCAAAATCAAATACGCATTGAAATTACCTAATCAACTTGGAAAAGTACTAAAGCTTGTATCTTACACAAGAACTGAATTAAAAGTTTTCTAGCGGCGTAAAATGACCAGTACACGTTACTGAGGCAGAGGAACGCTTATAGAGTTCTTAAACTGTAACCATCCCAACAGAAAGCCATTAACCTGGGTTTGCTCATTGTCAAACACACACACACACATTCACAAAAACACAGACACATATACACATTCACACACAAACAAATACACAGAGACAAAGGAGATACAGAGACAGAGACACAGAGAGAGAAAAAAATGGAGAGAGGGGGAGAGGGAGATACAGAGAGGGAAGGAGAGAGAAGGGGGTGGGAGTGAGATGCTCATAATGCTTTACAATTTAAGGTTGAGGCTACATTTGCAGATAACCATGACAGATCCATCCATCTATGAACCCTCTATAAAAAGCATGAGTTAACAAATAATCTATACTACACTATATAAAAATAATGAGCCTAAGATCAGGCAAATAAAATAATTGTTTTAAACACCAAAGGTAGTAGTATAGAAAAAATTATATATATATATATATATTCACATATTAATCACATGCATGGAAACAATGAATATATTGAACTTTCGGTTTTTTGGGTTTTTTTGTTTGTTTATTTTGTATTTTTGAGAAATAATGTCTCCTAGCCCAGGATGGCCTAAAACCTAAAACCTACTATACAGCGGGGAATGGCATGAACTTCTGCTCCTTGTGCATCCACCACCCAAGTGCACAGATTATAAGTATTGTGCTAGGATGCATAGAAGAATTCTGAAAAAATTGCTTCACAGATAAATGTATGAAGCTGATTTTCCAGCTGAGCTATCTTGTAACTCCCAGTCATGCTGAAATACAGCTACACTTGTCTGTCAACTCTCTTCCACCACTGTTTTCTGAGAGAACTTGCTTTTGTGAGCAAACTTGACTTCATGGTGCTGCTTTCTTTTTATTATTTATTATTATTATTATTATTATTATTATTATTATTATTATTATCATTGTTATTATTATTAGTTTGGTTTTTAGAGACAGGGTTTCTCTGTGTAGCTCTGGTTGTCCTGGAACTCACTATGTAGACCAGGCTGGCCTCGAACTTAGAAATGTGCCTGTCTCTGCCTCCCAAGTGCTGAGACTAAAGGCGTGAGCCACCACTGCCCAGCCATGGTGCTGTTTTCTGCTTGCCCTCTCCCCAGAGCCATTTACTGCAGATAGAGTTAGCCTAGGAATACATGGTACATCTAAAATCTCCTTGCTTAGCCAAGGAGAAGGCCTTTCTTATCTTTCACCCATTAAATGTGGCTTCTGTTACAGTATTCTTCCAGATGGAAATCCTCCCTAATGAAGGATGCTGAAATGAGAATATCATCTCAGGAGTCAGAAAGAACAACACAATTAAATACTAAAAAAATGCGTCAGTTCTGTGGGCTTGGGGATGAAACATATCCACGCTACCACACAGATACTCAACAGTTTTCGGCCTTACACCTGCCCTTCTCTGCTTTACTTAACCTTCATGAAGCCTTTTGGGGCCTAGAGATGCATGGTTATGCAGAGCAGCTAATATTATAGGCAATTATTCCCAAAGGGAATTGAGACTTAGCATGTGCCTACTATGTATACTCTAAATGTCTACCACACTTTCTGATTTACAAAGTTCTATTGCAATTCCAGCTCTAACTCCCAACTCCCAGAAATAATCAAAGCTTAGTAGCTCTCTAATCTGAAACCATATGATCTCTATGCAGCTTGAACAATAACGCTAGATTATAATCATTTCCTAAACTTGACTGGGCATAAGTATCATGTCTTTCGTTTCAATTCTAAGTACTTGATACTATAAAGAATTGATACTATAAATCTCTCTTCTCTTGAAATATAAATATTAAAAAAATTAGACATTCTAGAATGTTCATACCTTTAAATAAATCATGCTAACATATGAATGGGAGACAATTATTAATTTCCATTTCATAAAATGATGAAATATGAACAGTTAATTTTTCCTTGTTAAAAAAAATAAAGCATTCCAACTGCTAAATCAATGGTTTTCTAATCACCAACAATTATACAACACAAAATATGAAAAAAAAAAACTTTACTGATAATTTCTAAAATATTTCATCTCAATATTTTTATTAAACACAACTAAGAGGAGCAGGCCCCAGCAACTGTAATTTTTTCATCGATTTTCATATTCTACTTATTCGTTTTACTCTCTTTAAGTTGTAAGTTTAAGCAGTAAACAGCTTATGTGTTTTTTTCTACTAATCCCTCTTCCACACTCACAGTTTCTAGCTCACAATGCCCATTATCCCGACAGACACAAAAGCTCTCCACCTGATTCCTAAATCCCTACAGTTAATCATCAGATTTTCATTATTACCTATAGTTTCAACTTCCAAATACAAAACATATTTTACTTATAATTGTTACTAATTTCCAGGCTTTATAAAAAATATTCTATGCCAAACAGAAAGAACAAAAATGAAGGTTCAGTAATAGTGTCATGACTACCCTCTGAAAGACCTAACAATCAGCTGACAGACTCAGATGAAGATATTTACATCCAACAAAGGACAGAAGCTGCTGACACCTGCCTCTGGTTGAATTACAGGAAAGCTGAAGAAGCTGAGGAGGAGGACGACCCTGTGGGAGGACCAGAAGTCTCAATTAACCTGGACCCCTGAGATCTCTCATACACTGGGCCACCAACCAGGTAGCGTATATCTGCTGACATGAGACCCCCAACACATATACAGCAGAGGACTTCTGTGTCTTGACTCCATCAGAGAAGATGGACCTAACCCTCAAGAGACTGGAGGCTCCCAAAACTTGGAGGTCTGATGGGGTGGGTGACATCCTTCTTGATACGGGGGCATGGAGGAGGTGTGGGATGTGGAACAGTCAGAGGGTGGACTGGGAGGGGGATAAAATCTGGACTGTAAAAATAGATTAAATAATTTAAAAAAAAGAACAGGAAATAAATGAAGAGTCAGATAAAAGTTTAGCTAACATTTATAATAAAATATACCCAAAAAATCTATTTCTGCTTATCAGCATAATAAACACATAATTGAAGTTAAACAGAACAAAGATTTCAGATGCCATTTACAACTGACAAAAAATTGGCAATCAAATGATTTCTAATGATACTCTGCTATACTCGGAGATTGGTGCCTAGTTAATTGTTATCAGAGAGGTGTGCTTTCGCAGCAGATGCAGAGAGCTACAGGCAGATGTTAGGTGGAGCTCAGGGAATCCCATGGAAGAGGAAGAAGGATTGTAGAAGCCAGAGGGGTCCAGGATACCAGAAGAACACAGTCCACAGAATCAACAAATCGGGGCTCATATGGGCTCACAGAGACTGAAACAGCAATCCCAGAGTTGGTATGGCATGGGTGGGTGCTTGGTCCTCTGCAAACATGCTGTGGTTGGTTGGCTTGTGGTTGTTGTCAGATCCTAAGAGTAGGAGTCTAAGTGTCTCTGACTCCTTTGCCTGCTCTTGGGTTCCTTTCCATCCTCCTGGGTTGTCTCCTCCATCCTTGATATGAAGGAGTGTGTCAAGCCTTATTGCATCTTATCATGCCCTGTTCAGTTATTTCCCAGGGAGGCTTGAGCTTTTCTGAAGGGAAATGGAGGCACAGTGGAACTAGGGGAGAGGGAACATGAGGTGTGGGACTGGGAGGAAGTGGAGGGAGGGGAGGTTGTGGTCTAGATGTATTGTATAAAAGAAGAATAAATGAAAAATAGAAAATCATAAAATGCTGTAAAAAATTTGACTGATACTTCCAATATAGTTAAGTGCATAATAAATAAAATATTATAAAAATTAAAGGAACTTAAAATAGTCCTGATAATGCCTAGCTTTTATACTTCAGCTATAGCTCAGTACCCATAGGATAAGAACAGAATGAAATTGCAGCACAAATTACTTAACGTGACTTATTTGACTCATTCAAAATAAATTGGAAAAAAAGAACTGGTAAAAAGGGAGCATGTAGATTTGAACAATCAGTGAACTTGTGAATTAATTAAGATGCATGGTAAGGCAGTGGAGAAAGGCAATTCTGATAGGGCTATTCTCCAGGGAAATTGCTTTTCCTTTCATTAAAATTTCATTTCATTCACCTCATCTACTCCTTCACATTTATGAAATAGTTGTCAGATATTTTTGAAGAGCTCTTGATTAAACAGAATTCCCAGAATGTACATGATATTACTATTATTAGCATTGATAATATTTATACAGCACTATATCAAGTGTTTCATATGCATAAAATTATTCATAAGCCCAGAACCTTATAAAACAGATATAGTTCTGTAGGTAGCATATAGCTTACTAGACTTTCAATATGATTGTGTACAGTGACTTCCATCCAAAGAGTATGATATAGTAAGAAAGAAGAAAAGAAGGTAATCTTACAAGGAGAATCCTGAAAGACAACATCCCTGACACAGCCATTGTTCAAGGAAAATACCACCATGTTAATTCAGCATAATGGTACATGCATTTGATGTGATGGGATGGGATTCTTTTTCTGCTTCCCCACTATTACTACAAAAACATATCACCTTGACCTAATTAGAAAAAAAGTCAATGAACCTCTATTCAGAGATATCTTAGAACAACACATGACCAAGAATCTTCAAGCTTGCCAAGATGTTAAAACACCTGTAAGACTTAAGAAAGTATCATTGCCTCGAAGAGGAGCCTGAGGAGACCTAACAAATATACACAGTGCTGTATGCACGAGCAGATCCTTGATGAGAAAATGAAATTAAAGAAAAATTAATGATACCTAAATTAATTATAGAAGTAACAGTACTATTGTTTGCATCAATTTGGGTATTTTATTTTTGTGTGTTTGATATATGCATGTTCATGTATTTCTGTATTTGTCTTTTGTTGTGGTGCCCATACAAGTATGTACATAGTGGACAGGGGATGGACATCAGGTGCGACAGAGCTTCTCACTAAACCCAGAGCTCATTGATGCAACTCAACTGTCTGGAAAGACAGCCATAGGGATCCACTTATCTCTGACTTCCTCCCCAGGCATGAAGCTACGAATGACTGTCACAAGGCTAAGATTTTACACAGCCTGAACAGTTATAGAACTTTTGATTGGAAGAGTATAGCTTTCTTCCAAGATCATTGAGTTCTCTTTACAATTCACAGTCATATTTAAATACCAAATACAATTTTCATATATGTATCAGCAATAAAACACTATAAGTTTTGCTCTCAGACTGCAAAAAGAGAAGTCTTAATTGTTAGCATCTTCCTAAGTACAAAAGAAAGAACAGAATTCTATAATCATTAAACACTGATAGACAGTAAAAGTATAATTTTTCCAGCAGTAAAGCATATAGAGTGATATGTCCTTGTCTGACAGGAGTGGAATCCAATCATTTAGATCTAAATTTCTGCAGTCATGGCTTCAGGGATACTTTCTGAAGATGCTGGCTTCATTTCCTCTTGCTCTATCTTTTCATTTATCCAGAGGTCATTCTTATCGCTCTTCTTTGTTGCACCTCAAGGTTGTCCCAGCTTATCTCCCAGATGTCTCTGCACCTGCTGTCCCTGATCTCATTAAAACAGCCCATCTCCTCCCAACTTCTGGTTTCAGCTCCTGATCTCTTTTGCTAGGCAGCACTCTCAAGTCCTTTAATTTCCTTTCAATAACTTTGCCATCAATAATTGAGCACATTCTAAATCTGGTACATACAGTTGAAGCACTTTTAAGGATTTATTTGTCTCACTTTTAATGTTATGAGTGTTTTGGTACACACATGAATGCATGAATATATGTGCCCAAAAAAGCCAGATACATTAATTCCCCTGGAGTTGGAGTTATAGATGTTGTAAGCCCCTGATCCATGCGCAGAAAATTAAGAGCAATAAGTGTGCTTAACTACTGAGCCATCTCTCTTACTCTTCAAAATATATTTAACATATACATAAAGAATTTTTCCATTATTTTCCTCATCAATACTAAGATTAGTTAAAAAATATGCCTGTATTTGCCTGAATTAAAAAAATTCATGATTTTTTGGTCTAATCAGAAGCCATTTCTTTCAATGAAATGGATAAACCAGATAATGTATTTCTGCTGTCAAGTTCAAAACTGAATGAAAAATGATATTTACATAACAATATTCATTGTCAAATGATCTAAATATGTGTTTGCAACAAAATTCTTTGTTTTCTTTTTAAAATTAGATCTTGCCTTGTGTAGGAACCTGATGTGTCTCCAGTCCTGCTCTCAAGAAATTTAGAATTCAAATACTGTTCTTTATCCCACTGCAAAATTAATATACTTATACCCATAGAAAATTCACACCCATGGGAACTATAATGTGAGGCACTGAGCCAGCCCTACCCACACTCAGTTGGGTAGTGAAAAGGTATTGTTGTTGGTTAGGACTAAAGGCCCTCCATGCACAGCAGCCATCGAGGATACTAGTGGAAAGGTATCAGGACATCTGCAGTCCCAGAGTAGATCTTGAAGAACTACTTAAGAGAGCACAGAACTTAAAGGAACAAAGGTGTCTCCTGACAGCCTCTGCCAGAGCCTGACAAATACGGAGGCTGATGCTCGCAGTCAACCATTGGACTGAGCACAGGGTCCGCAATGAAGGAGTTAGAGAAAGGACTGAAGGAGCTGAAGGGGTTTACAATCCCATAGGAAGAACAACAAGGTCAACCAACCAGACCCCCCAGAGCTCCCAGGGTCTAAACCACCAACCAAAGAATACACATGGAGGGATCCATGTGTCCAGCCCCATATATAGCAGAGGATGGCCTTGTCGGACATCAATGGGAGGAGAGGCACTTGGTCCTGCAAAGGGGTCCCAGTGTAGGGGAATGCTAGGGCTGGGAGGCAGGAGTGGGTGGGTGGGGAAACACCCTCATAGAAGCATGGGGAAGGGGAGGGGATAGGGCGTATCCAGAGTGGAAATCGGGAAAGAGGATAACATATGAAATGTAAATAAGGAAAATATCCTATAGAAGAAAGAAGGAGAAGGCGAAAGAGGAGGAGGAGGAAGAGGAGGAGGAAGAGGAGGAGGAAGAGGAGGAGGAGGAGGAGGAGGAGGAGGAGGAAAAGAAGAAGAAGGAGGAGGAGAAGCAGGAAAAGAAGAAGAAGATGAAGAAGAAGGAGAAGGAGGAGGAGGAGGAGGAGGAGGAGGAGAACAACAACAACAACAACAAAGGTATTCATGGAAGAATTGCTTCTCCTCTGGGATCATGCCTATGATGGTGAGAAGCCAGATATAGTACTGTATTGAAATTCTCTCCCTTAGCAAATACTTCCCTGCATACATAGCCATGCCTCAAGGTGGAAGCTTGGGGTAAGCATCTTTTATTCTCAATGCATAACATTTCTTTGACTAGTGAAATGATGTTTACAGAAACTGAATGAACTATTGAGTCCCCTCAAAACTAAAACTAAAATGTGGTTGATCACTCTAAGATGTGAGTCTATAAAATATTTTCATTATTGAGAGTTTCATTTTTAATTGTTGCTCAGAAAGTGCAAATGACCTGTGAGAATCAAGAGTGAAAAATGAAAATAAAATATTAAACAGTGACATGAAGCTGACAGTTTCTTAAATACACTCTTATTTCCTTGAATATTGTTAGATTGCTTTTAAAAAGTTATAGAAATCTAAAACTGTTCAAAACTCCTGAGGAGAGATAGTGAGCTAGCTCAATGACAATGGATTCCTACAATGTTTGAGACCTAGGGCTCAATAGCTACCACCACAAAACATTGATTAATTGAAAATAAAAACAAACACCTACAAAGAGAAATCACCTAATGTTTTAAATTCAACTATAAATAATAGTCTTAAAATAAAGCTGATTCTTAGCAACAGCTATGTTTAACTCTCATTATTTTAGCTCCATTATTGGAGCACTGTTTGAAATCAGATTCATAAACAGACCTGTGTAACCAGCTTCATGCTCATATCCACTCTGATGTCAAGCCTGTCTGTAAAGTCACACAGATGAAGAAAATGATTCCTTTTAAATAATACCCTGCTCAAGAATGAAAGCAAGACAACATAAGAATCATATTCAATGACACTCCTATATTTTGACTCAGTGTAAGCTTCCTTATCTTGCTACACTGTAATATCCCCGCTGTTCCCCTGATAACAATGATCCCTGAAGATACACTGTCTGGATGAAATCATAGAGATCCATGTGTTCCCTAAAAAGTTTAGGAAGAGGCATGGGATTCATTTATCAGTAACTAGCATAATTCTGACACCACATAAAATTCTTTTTAAAGCATGAACTGAACTAGTTTAGAATATCTAGGTCATAGAAATATTTTGTCATAGAAATGTTTGGTAATACTTTTATTTTTATAGATTTTTCCCCAAAATTTTTAACAATGATAATTGATGTTTATTCCATATTCTTTTTAAAATTTGATTATATTTTTTTACTAATATGGTTGTGTATATTTAACTTTCATGTATGTCTGTGTACCAAAAGTACCTGGTGTCTGAAAGGCAGGAGAGGGTACCTGATCCTCTGAAACAAAAGAAGTCATAGACTCCATGCCTGGGTTAGAATTTGAACTCAGGTCCTCTGAAGAGCAGCCAATAATCCTAACCACTGAGTCATTTCTCTAGGCTTATTGAATATTCATAAAGAATTTACTTGTGGTCAGCATAAAAGCTAGTATTTAAAATCTGATTTAGATATTAACAACACAAACTCAAAAGATCTTGTTTTACAGCTGATGACACTAGGTTCTATAGAGTCTCAACAATGCATCCACAATATCATAACATAAATAAATCAAATGTGAGTGGATCCTGATTGCAAAACAATTGTAGTGTCCACTAGGATACTTTATGCCAAATAATATTTTATGTGTAGAAAAAAATATAAAGAAGGCAAAACTTTGTAGTCTATCTTGTTTTATTCCCTAAGTAAAGGAATCTTAAAGTATTTGAGAATAATTATTATCAATTTGTCTTTTTAAATACATTTAAAGAACTTGGCAAGTCATCCCAAATTTAACAGTGATTGATCTATAGAAAATTTTCCTAGCACAGGAATTGCTTCCCTCAGATACATGTCACCAGTTGTAAAAGATTTCTAATAGCTTCAGGAGTGACTGTCGAGGAGGTATTCTTGGTACATGCATGTTTGTGTGTGTGCTTATATGCGGGTACATGAGTATATACGGGAGACAAAAGTCAACTTCGTGTGTCTACTCCAGAACTCTCCACCCTAACTTTTGGGACAATATCTCATCATTTAGGCCTCACTGGATGACCAGTGAGCTCCAGGAATCTTCCTGCTCTTACATGTATAGCTGAGGTTATAGGCCTCTGCACCTAGATTTTCATGTGTGTGCCAGCGGTCTAAACTCATGCTTTCACCCTTTACCACTAAGAAATTTCCCCAGTCCTGTCAAATACATTTTGTACATTTATTTTCTGTCAGGTTTATAGAAATAACTACATTTTACCTGAGAAAATCTATATTATTTAAAATTTTATGAAATATGACAAGTGAGGACATATTTAGATAAATACCTAGAGTTTAAATACATATTCCAACAAGAGCTGCACTGGACATTTGCCTTCCATTTTGTTATTGAGATTTGTCAATATTCTGAGGCCTCAAACCCTTTCTTACTTCTCACATATCATGGGGAAAATCATAACCAGAGAAAATCAGACCAGTGGCCAGTGTTTCAAACTGTACAACCATTACAAGCTTCTAGTGTCCATCTATCCTTTACCCCTATATGTATCTGAGTGTTTTGACTGTAATGAAGCTCCAAGTTAGCCTTAGCACAGCAACAGGGAAAGTATTTTCTGAAGAAAATTCTTACAAAATTTTGTGTTGTTCCTAAGAAGAAAGGCATATGACTTAATCCTTTGACACCCCTTCTCTCTCTCTCTCTCTCTCCTCTCTCTCTCTTTCTTCCTCTCTCCCTCACTCCCTCCCTCCATTCCTCATCTTGCTCTCATGTGTATACACATGTGCATGCACAAACACACACACACACACACACACCTAGCAGTAATAAATATTTCATGATTATAATTTTCTTTGTTGAAAGTTTATAAACCTAAATATGATTATACTCTTTATTCTATGTCTAAACTGTAATCTTTTCAGAATAAATAACTATAGATTCATTACTAATCTTTTACTTTATATTTCTTAAATAATTACTAGTATTTATACTCTAATGTCTATGCTAAGCTTCTAGTGTTTAAAATCCAATAATTTCCTGTTGTTAAGTTTTGTCATTGTCCCTTTGTATCCTTTTATCAAGGTGTCATCAAATACTTAATAGAGTTGTATTTGAAGTTGTTGTATTGTCTCCAGTAAATTAGTTCATAGAGAGACTTATTTAAATCTAAACCTAAGGGATAAAGACATTGTGCAGAAGTTAAGAGTACTGATTCCTCTTACAAAGAAATCAAGCCCACAGTGGCTCACAACTGTAAATCCAGTTCTGGGAGATTTAATGTCCTATTCTTTCTGTTTTCCATGTGCTCCACAACATGCATATGGTGCACATACACATATTCAGGGAAAATAACCATACATAAAAATGAATAAAGTAAAGATGAAAAAAAAATTGATGTATCCATGATTCAATCAATGAACATGTGAAGAAGTTCTTAGAAGCTTAGTCAATTTAGGAGAACTGCTTTGTATATGTAATAAGATGTATAAACAGGGACTGGAGAGATGATTCAGTGGCTCACAGCACTGACTGCTCTTCTAGAGGTCCTGAGTTCAATTCTCAACAACCTACATGGTGCCTCACAATCATCTGTAATGGGATCTGATGCTCTCTCCTGGTGTGTTTGAAAAGAATGACAGTTTACTAACAAAATGAATAAATACATCTTTAAAAAAGAGAAAGAAATATAAATGAAAATTATACTTTAGGAATCGTCATATGAAAAGAAAAGCACCTCCTTCCAGGAATGTGGACAATTATACGTACTCATATCTATTCTGAATTAAATACCAACAATAAATAAAATATAGCTAATAAATTTTGTTGCACTTATTTGCACATTCCATGAACTTCATAAATACTGTAGCATTTTAAGCAGACTGAGACCTTTGAAGGCATATAACAATTGCAGGCTTAATATAACAGTTAATATTATTCAAATTCAATTTGTAACTTACTGTTATAATTTTTCTGCTAATTCATAAGTTCTTTTCACTCATGATGCATGCGTGGCATTCAGTAAGTGTGAAAAATTGTACTTTGAACATTTGTTAATCTAACTAAACAAACAAGTTCTTTCACATGTCACATATGTTAACATGAACACATTGGATCTTTCTATCCTACAAAAGGTGATAGAAAATAAGTAATGGCTAGGGCTGGAACATAGGCAGTGAGAGCTGCTACCATGTGCATATGTGTGAATTAAAGGCACACAGAATATGTAAAGTAACAAACTCCAAAAGCAAACAAGTCCTACATACAAATGTTCAGGCTGCTAGTGAGCAGTGCAGTGATGGGTCGACTGCCTGGTAGAGCCTGCTAGATTGCAATTCCAAGACTGCTTCACCAAGAAGACTCTCTACACACCTCTGATTCCAATTGCTCTGTCTAGGATCTCTAACCTCCTACTTCTTCTGAGTTAATAACATATCCTTTGTCGCCTGTCTTCAAGAATGAGGTGATTAAAATGCAGCACTTAAGATCAGAGGCTAAAATGAGTTTTAAATTTTGGAAACTATGAATAAGTAACCAAAGTTATCCAGTGCAACAGCGGAGGCATGCTAATTCCTGCTGAAGAGCCTCAGGTCTCTCCTTCATTTGAAAAAATCACTGAGCCTGGTTTCTCATTTTCCTCCTTATATGCTACCATTGTTTCTCTTACCATTGTTCTAAAACACAGGAAATTAGTAAGGAAAAAAAATAAAGCTGTGCATGAATGGTGCATGACTCCCAAATTTATAGGCACACAGGAAGTTTAAAATAACTGTTTAATTGAGAACAAACAGAACATATCACTATAAAGTGATTACGTCTTTTCTTCTTTGCTCCCCTTTGCACCCATCAACTTTATATTACAGTTGACAGAGAAGCCTCTGTTCAGCTCTCTGCTCAGAGGGTTAACTGCCTGTGGAATCTATCAGTATCTTTTGGGAGTTAATGATCATTTCTATCTATTTAAAGTGTGAATTAGGTGATCTAGGTATTTTATTCAATCTTCTGAACAGATTGAATCTAGGAAATTGCATAAGTTCTCAGTGGAAATGCAAAGTTCTCAGTGTCAATGTTAGAGGAAAATCGCATAAGTGTATTAAAATGACAGTAGAAACGTGAGGGTGATAATGTGTATTTATTGGTGAAAATTTGTTGTAGGTATTTTTGTATTATTTTATAATAATACAAAATGTATTTTTGTACTAATGTACTGCACTAATGTACTATCCAAGGACAAAAACACAATAGCACTTTTTAAAATCAATGACATTCAAAAGAAGGAAGGCAAGAAAGAAGAAACAAAGGAAAGAAGGAGAAAAGGAAGGGAAATAGGAAAGAAAAGATAAAAGATGGAAAGACGAAAGGGGAAAAGGGAGACTGGAGAAATTTGCTAACATTTACGGCTATAATTATGTTAACAATAGAAAAACTGATTCCATTAAATGCTGCATATACATAAGGCTTTATACTAAATATTATTTTAGGGAGGAGTAAAGATGATTGTCATATGTGTTGCCACAGTCTTTTGACCCAGTCTTTCAGTCACAGATTCTGTTGAAAATACCATTTTACCCATTAGTGCTCTCTCAGTAAGAACAGAAACTACTTGTCTTGAGAAGGATTCTTTAATGGTTCATTCAGTGTGGAAAACTAAGATGAATAAAGTATAATTGAAAAAATAGATTAGATATTGTTTATTTATGTTATGTCCAAACATCTTAGCACTACTGTAAAGGTAGAAGCATCAGCATATCCAGTTTAACTAGCTATGGTGAAAACCTATACATCCACAAAATATACACTATAATGGAAGAAAAAACATGACCACTATGGTATCCATGGAAACACACAGTTCAAGAGATACTTAAAGAAAAATAAAAGGGGATGATCTCTCTTTATTCCATTTTCTATATTTCTATACTATAATGTTATTTTTTCGCAATCCATATTGAAATGCAGCAAATACAACCTTCACTAAATATTTATAGCTAAGGAATCCAATCATGTTTTTGAAAATATTACAAAATAATGAATGTAAAGCACTTCTTTTCCTTACCACTTAGAACAATTCATCTTCTTTTCTCACATAAGTAGATTTATCTTCAGATTCTATGGTCAGTTTTTGAAAATATCTTAGTAGGCTATTAAACTAAGTATCTATTGATTTTTCCTGCTTTGGAGAAATCTGACAAACTGAGCATTAATGCTGCTAGTCAAAAAAAGATAATATCTCCTTATAGTTGCAAGACATAAATCAGTTTATAATGAAATTTAAAGGAAAGTAAGTGCCTTTCAGTGTCTACCAAGGAAGGAAGTCAACTATCAAGATGAAAACTTACTATTGAGAAAAACCCAACACTTCAAAGACAAAGAGATGGAATTTGCCAACTACAATGTAGATTAAAGATTAGAAAAAAATGTACATAAACATAAATACAGCTAGAAGATGAAAAAGTCTACATGTGGTATTAATGAATTTGTTTTTTCTCCTCAGTTAACAGACCTTCAACTACTGGCCAGTATAATATTCATTACTAAGAACCTCAAAGATGGCATGCTGTTCTCAATTGGCAGGCACTGCCATTTTAAGTCGTATATTCTTCAGCTATACAGATTGGCTCATTCTTACCTTATGGGATCTCCGAGAAAAAAATGCACTCCAAATGACATCTTTTACTCTAATACTATTATTAATTTTATTTGATTTTTGTTGAGCTGGGGACTGAACACAAGAATGATTATGCAATGATTCATCTTGTCTCATCAAGACAAAGGAATACACTACATTCTAGAATAATTGAAATTTTTCATAAACATTTTATTGTAAATATGCTTTAAGTATTGTATGCATTTCTCAGTATGTTGTTTAAAAATACTAATTTTAATTTAAACCTTCCTTTTTATTTTAAGTGTCATTAAAATAACTTTTTTATATTTTTACATGAATTAATTTTTTTACTTTATATCCTGATTGCAGCCCTAACTCCCCATACCCCTTCACACAATTCCTATACCTATCTACCTCCCTTGTCCTCTGAATAAGGAGAGCACCCTCTCTGGGTTCAAACCCAGCCTGGCCTACAAAGTCAATGTAGGAGTAGGTGGATCGTATCCCACTGAGGCAGACAACACAGTCCAGATAGGGGAATAGGATCCCCAGCTCTTCCACAGGACTCCCCAAGCTCTGTCTAATATTTGGCTCTGGGTTTATGCTTCTGTTTAGTCAGATGCTGGGTGGAGTGCCTCAGAGGACAGTTATGTTAGGCTCCTATCTGTAAGCCTAACAGAGTATCATTAATAGTATCAGAGATTAGTTTTTGCCCATCGGATGGGTCTCAAGTTGGACCACTAACTTGTTGGCCATTCCCTCAGTCTCTCCTCTATCTTTGTCCCTGCTATTCTTGTAAGCAGGACATATTTCGAGTCAAAGGTTTGGTAGGTTGTTTAGTGTACTTATTCCTCCACTGAGAGTGCTGCTTTGCTACAGGATGTGACCACTTCAGGCTCCATATCCACCAGCAAAGGAATCTTAGCCAGAGCCACCCTCAAAGACTCTCTGGAGTCCTCCCATCCCATGTCTCTGGCACATCCTAGAGATGGCAACCCCTCTGCTGCCCACTAAAATAACTTTTGCTACGATAAAGTATATATATTTATATATTATATATATTTATAATGTACAGTAGTCTTGAGTACTGATTTGTTTTCTTTATTCCTACTGGAAAATATTTAAAGGAATAATTTACCATTATTTCAGAGTCAAATATTATTTCATGAACAAAAAACATCTAGGCCAAAAATGCTGTGTATATAGCCCTCTCAATTCAAAAAGGAAAAAAAAAATCTTACATTTGTAATACCATTAAATACAATTCTAAAATACAGTTCTGTAACACTCTTGTCATATTGTTCATTTTTCTATCATATTTGATAAATAATCAGTATTTCTCTTCTTTCCTATTTATCACATTTTCTACTCTGTTCTTCAGATAAAGCTCTTTCCCTCAGTCAAAATCTGACAAGCCAATTGACAAAAGGGAGCCAAAGCATAGCTTGTGCCCATCATTGTATCTAATCTTAGATTAGTACTTCAAAATACTTTCAATTCAGTATGTTTTATGATACACGTGCTCACACATGTATATACACAAACATACACATACACAGGCACACACATACATATGCCCAAATATGCACACAGACACACACACACACACACACAAACACACAAACAAACTCTACAGTAATGAAAGATTATTATCATTGTGTAAAATGCAGTGAGAATTACATTTAGCACCAAGTATATATCTATAAAGTTACAGAGTCATTGTCCTTGAAATGTAAGCTCCAACACAATGAATGCAAAAATTCTTTTCTATAACTGTCTCTTTACTAGACAGTTTAACTATAAATTATATAAATTAACTAGACTATACAGTTTAACTATAAATTAGACACATTAAAAAGGCATTCACTAAATCTAAACTAGAACAGTTAAATAAGAAATTACAATTAAATTCACGGGAATATGGCTCTGGTGAAGCTGAGATGATATGAAGACTACATGATGAGTTGAAATGAGGTAAAAAAGCATGGCATGACTATAGAGCTCATAAAATATCAGATGACTGATGTGGTTCCAGTGATTTGGTTGAATGTCAGGAGCAGCCAGTCTGATAACTGGCAACACTTCAAGAATTTTATTTATTTTCTGTCCAGTACTTTTGGACAAATATTGTAATAAGAAGTTTCTGTGCACTTCCCTATAACATACCCAAAGTGCTCTTATACCTTTTCTGTGACCATGACAATGAGTTGAGGGTACTCATTTCACCTGCAAAATTTCATTAAGACAAATTGCTCTTAAATGTAACATATTTGAAATAATCAATGCAAACCCAAGGCTATCTTGTCATGACTCAAACTTTCATAGATTTCAGTCCATAATCAAGTGAGCATTTCGTTGGAACCTGAAGCAGCACAGCATAGCTCATTAAGACCATGTGACAGACAGGATGGTCTGTCAAGAACACATGGAAAGAAATAGGGAAAGAGAAAAAGACAGGTTTGGAAGTTGATCTTCAAGGGTACACTCCAATGAGCTACTATGCTCCACATCACAAATGTTACACCATCTTCTAACAGTGTGGAAGACTGTGGACTGAGTGCTCAATGCTTGAGTATTCAGTGAATTCCCAATCTAAAATATGGAACCACTTCAGGATCAGATTCTTTAACATTGGAGCAATTTGAAACACTCTGTCGAGTTTCTGTGATGTTCATGCAGTGGGATGCAGTTTCTTCTTTTTCATCTTCAATTCTTTTTTCATCTCATGATTCCAATTATTCCTTCTTTAGCATTTCTCAATACCCTTACATATTTCTCAATAACCTTTCACTTGTCTATAAAGCATGTCAGCATGTCCTTCGTCACCAACTTTTTTTTTTTTGTCTGAATGGCTTTTCTACCCTTTCTATCCATCTCCAGAAAATTTGGAAAATCATTGAGAACATCATATCAGATTTACAGTATGAAGTTACAGAACCTGGTCTCCATGCACCAATTGCAGTTTTGGTTTCCACCATTTCATACAGAAGTCTACATCAACTGTTGAACAAATGACATCAGATACGAAAGAAAGATGTATGTGGCCTCTACAAACTGAGTAAACTTGGTCAAGAAGCTGAGTCAATGTGTTTTGATTAATCATAGGATACAATAACATTTTTATTTCTATGGTAAACAGACTCAGAATGACAAGAAACACTATATATTATGAACAACAATGTACTCTGTTCCTTCTTCTTCTAAGTATATCTTCCTTTCTGGGAAGAGGTATTGATTAGATTATTCCATAAACAACATGGATGGCAGCAACTCTTTCTGAGGACAGAGAAGATAATTGTAGGTTTGTTCACATACCTTTCAGTGTTGTCACATAGCAACACTACATTCTGGGTTTAAAAATTGCCGCAATTCCAAACACAATTTTAAATTCATGTTTCACACCCACAAGTAATGTCTTATCCTACCTATGTATTTGTCATGCACTTTGACCATATGATTTAGAGTATGAGATATATCTAGTAAATATTGTTTCTTCCTCTTCACAATTTTTGGGATAAAACTGTAATTATCACTGTAGACTAAGCTACATTGCTTTACTTTTTTTGTTATTTGTTTTCTTTCTCCCCTTAAGGATGCACTTGCTGGCTTCTTCTTAGCCAATCTGAACTGCAAGCATAACCACTTTGCTGTGTTGACATTATTAAGTAAAAGAAAGGTTCTTAAGTCACAAGTATAGCAATATTGGAACAATAGGACTAAAAATCCAGAGGACTACTGTGGGTCAAGATAGCCAGAAGCATATGGAATGCAGATACACTACACAAGGGGATAATCAGTGATGAGCATAATGGAATGCCATAAAATTTTATGTAGTTAAGACTACATAAAGTTCAAAAACAATGAACTATTAATTTTTGGAATTTTCTTAATTTCTGACTGTTGATAACTCTTGGGTAGTTAAAACTTCAAAAAGCAAAATCACACATATGGACATATATCCAAGGAGTAATCTGGCAAAGACAAATTGGTCCATATGTAAGTAAAATATGAAGATTATTCTGAACTCACTAAGGAAATGGGCCAGCCATGTCTCACTGATTACGGTTCAGAGTCTAGCATAGGTTCAAAAATAAGAGATTTAGTGCCTTGAAATAAAGCTATGTTTGAATGTCAGTCAATCCAATCCAAACCTCAGTTCTCATCAAGTAAAAAAAAATTTAAAATGCACTAAGGATTTGTGGGTGATTGTGAGACATACTGTACTGAAGAAAATGTAGATACAAGCAAACATGCTACACACTTAGTTTTTAGGTTTGCTATATAATTATTAGTAAAAACAATTATTACTTGAATTTAAGTGTTCATACACTGTCATGTATAGATGATTGTAACAGGCTTAACAAAGGAAACCTAGGATACATTTTATTAAATAAGCTTCCTTCCTGCAATTTATGTTTAGATTAGATTCTCAAAACGTTCTAAGAATATGCAAAATAAAATGACTTGTCAGCCAACAATATTTTTCATTAAACACTAAAGCACCTTTTAGAACTTCAGCATATACAGTAGTTACATTGCTCCCTTTTTCATTCATTAAGCAAAAAGAACACACCTGGAGGCTCCATGTAGGAAGAGCCTCTTTGCACAGCAGAATCTGCATGAATGAGCAAGATTGTTGGCTCTGATCAACATAGTTGCAATTATAAACCTCTTGGCTGTATGCATTTTAAATGTAAGTTTCTTTGAAGTGTTCAGGCATTAAAAATACTTCATTTATAAATTCTTTCCAGTTTATTGGCAACATTGGAGTAATTTAAGACTCGAAGAGGAATGCCAACATGTGGCTATCTTCTTACATCCATATAACTTATAGCTAGAGAAAATGTATTGTGAGAATCAATACTCTGCTCTGCAAAATATTTTACTGTCATTTGCCACTGTCCCCATGAATAATATTCTGAAACAAGTATGACATATAGGATACAAGTTTTTTAAAAAAAATTCAATTTTTAGTTCTTTTTTTTTTTTTTTTTTTTCACGTCTAGATACACTGACCTCAATTTTCAGTCACATTTGTCTTCTCGGGTGTTATAGTATATAGATGAACGATTCTGACATGTTACTTAAGGAACAGTTGAAATTATGGGCAATCCCAAGCAGAGAGGGAATACAAAACTCTCTACCAACCCTATGTATAAGTTTGCTATTCTTGAACTAACATATTGTATATCAGATGGCTTTAAAAAAAAAAAAAAAAAAAAAAAAAGGACACAATTTACTATTACAGGGTCCTGGTTTTGGGGTCTAATATCAAGGCTTTGTTGGTGTTGGTTTCTTTGGCGAAATATGAGGAAAGCCTCTGTTCAATGTCTATTTGATTCTTGGATTAAAGATGCCCTGTGTCCTCACATTTCTACATCCAAATCGTCTTTTCAAAGAGACATGGTGTATACTGAATTACAGCTAGTCCTAACTAACTTTATTTTAATTTAATCACCTTTGATGTGACCCTGCCTTGCTAAACTTAAGGCTATGTTCTGAAGTTCTTAGAGCAAGGGCTTCAATGTGCACTTCTTGGGTCCTGAATTCAACTTCTAACTCCACCTTTTAAAGAGATAATGCTAACAAAACCTAAGCAAAAGTATGCAAAATACATGACTGATACACTTTTCCCTCATTTTCCTACAAAAATGACATACTTGTAACATATATCTACATATGTGCATGTTACTGGAGATAGCTGATAGACCTACAAGCAACAGAAATAAAAGACTATATTTCTATTCAACATTTTAAAATATTTTGCACTTTAGTGATTACTTTTCTGGTTTGGATTTTTTTCTTTTGCCTGCTTTCTAAAAAGGAATGGAAAGATCGGGCTTGGAGTTGGGTGGGTGAGGAGATAGGAAGTTTCTGGGAGGAGATAGTAGATGGGAAAGCATGGGCAGAATATATAATATGAAAATATTTTCAGTAAATAAAATTATTTCACATTTTAATAATATCAGAAATCACTATGAACTGAGTACCTCCTAAGTATCCAAATTATACATTGGAGTGCCTATGTTCTCAGTATAAACCTCTGAGGTGGGATATTTACGTGGAAGTACATGCTAAGATACTCAGATACTCAGTAATTATAAGAAAATAAGTTGATTAGCTACTCCCTCTTTGATCCAACCAAAATCCTTCACTTAGAGAAAAGTACTTTAAGGTCATTAATAAAGGAGAGTTCAATGTGAATATTATTAATGTAGTTCAGCATTCTGTTCCCAAACTCAGTCCTCAGGCTGACCTGATGCAGAATTTACAATTTCTGATTGTCAGATAAAGACACTGAGTCCAGTTCAAGCCATCAATTTAGCTTCCATTAAGGTCTCTGACTTCATGTTCTTCCTGTATTTTCAACTTAGCATTAAAAATAGTTCATCTACTATGAATGTTGCAAGCTACATGAGGCACTAAGAATGGAGAAGTTAATCAAGCATGGGCCTGTCTTTGGGAGAAAGATGATTAAAAGGGTCAATCACAGACACATTATGATGTGCTCTGATGGAGTGACCTAGTAAAACATGTGTAAAGCCTTTCTGCAAACTTGGATGAACTACAGAAGGCTCTACAACATAGCAAATATCTTCTGTAAAATTCCCTTAAATAATTTCATTTTAGATGGTGAAATATATTATCTGCAGCTATTTCACAAATACAGGAGCCTTTACAATCTGGAAGCAAGTATTTTTGCAAGAACCCAAAGCTGTCATGGCATTTTCCAGTTTTGTGTTCCATCCTCACCACTCGGGCCTCATGAAGAGATCCATGACTGAACTCTCTCAGGGACAGAAAAATCACACTGAACTCTGGGACATTAGGGGGATAAAGAAGTGGTGTGAAAGACATGAGAATCAGCAGGAATCTGGCTGTGCAATAAATGTGTCTTCTGTTAAGTAACACTTCTTTTAAAAAATATACACAATGTATTTTGATCATTTTATGTACTTTTCTCCAACTCCTTTCAGATCTCTCCACCTTCATTTCTACCCAATTTCATGTTATTTCTCTCTCAAAAAAATATGTCATCCATTTATTGTTGGAGAATTATTCCTGGGCATGTATCCAACCCTAGAGTGTGGTAGATGAACCCAGTGAAACTATATTGGAGAAAATTCATTTTCCCTCTCCAAAAAGGTAAAAAGTGCAATGAGGTTCTTAGATAGGTGTGGGGTATTTTGTCTACTTTCTCTCTTCAGTGATGGAATTCTGTCTGATTTGAATCTGTGCGTGGCTTATATATATTATTACTGTCTGAATCCGTACATGCATCAGTGATGTGTCTAGAAAACACTGTTTTGTTTTTTGTTTTATCCATCTACCAACTCTGATTTTTAGAAAATTTATGTCTGCTCTTTCGAATAGATCTCTGAGCCCTTGGGGAAAGGGTTTGATAAAGACATTCCACTTAAGGAAGAGTATTTTAAAGTCTCCCACAGTCTGCACATTAACAAGTTGTGGGTCACTGTGTTAAATTACCATCTACTAAAAGAAGTTTCTCAGATAAGAGATGAACAATGAACTTATCCATGTGTATATAGCAATATGCTAAAGCTATATTATTTTAACAGAAAGATAATAATAGGCTTCTCCCTAAGGCTCAGGATATATTTAGCTTCTGGTTCTTGGCCATTTTAGCAGGTTCAGGTATGGGTTCCATCGGACTGAATAACTCTTAGTTCTAATTTTTAAAAATGATTGACTACCTTCCTAATATTTGAACCACCACTTCACCAGTATATCTTGAAGGCAGGTCCCTGTTGTAGGTCCCAGGTTTTGTAGCTCTGTGATATTAGTGATTATTTTCCAATCTGGTATCATGTAGACTACCTACCAGTACCATGAATGGTATTATATAGGGGTGAAAGTTCTAGTAAAGACACAGTTGAATTCTCAATGTTCAAAGAAAGTAAATTGTGTCTTTAGCAACACAGCCAGGCTATCAGGTTGTGGGGAGCAATAAATAGCCTTATCAATAGATTGTGATATTTGGGTGCATCTATGGAACTCAACAAGATCTAAACCATTTCTGACATTGGTGGCAAAAGATGTCTAGTTGGAGCATTGCTCCCACCCATGATATGGTGATTCCATTTAAATTCCATTTATGTGTGTATATAATTTAGGAAGCATCTGATGTAGTCCATTTCCATATAGCTTTTCAACATCCTTTAATGCCAGTTGTCCTTCCGTAGATTTGCCCCTTTACCATTCTCTTCTATTCGTTCCCTCTCTTATCCTCCTCTTATAGTTTCTCAAAAATCTCCTTATAACACTCTTCTCTATTTTCCTTCCATGGAAGTTTCTCCTCCTTCTCCCTTGTGTTTTGCTAGCTCCCTGATGTCTGTAGTTACTGAGATAAATATATGCATATAGACAGCTTAAAAGACAAAATACACAGATAAATCTTGCAATATTTTTCATTTGAGGGCTAGCATACCTCATTTAAGATGACTGTTTATAGATTCATTCACTTACTTGCAAATGTCATCAATTATTTTTTCTTAAAAGCTGAATATTCCATTGTGTAAAGGCATCACATTTTCACTTTCCATTCATCAACAATGAACATGGATTAGCTTCTGTCTATAGTATGAGGTAGAGCTTTGTGTATATACCTAAGAGTAGAACTTCTATCTGGATTGTATGGTAGATCTATTTTCAGCTTTTTGGAGAACCTTCAGACTGAAGTCTATAGTGGCTGTGCACCAGTTTGTACTCCTGCCACAGGAGCACTTCCCAAAGTGTTTTGTGCATGATAAAGTAAGAGCTGGCTCTATTGGTGTTTTTTTAACAGGGCAGTATTAGCATTCTTCCAGTGGCAATTGCTCATTATGTAGAGCAACGTCAGTCACTTTAAGACTTTCCTTTCTGCAGCCTTAAACCCTCCCTGGAATGCTAGAAATGCTGCTATTACTATAATGAATAAGAGGACAGGGTGGAAGGAAAGAAGGAAGGTTCTCCTAAAATTCACAAGCTCTTCTCCCGAGTACTTACAGAATACCATCCCTAGATGAAACTAGTAGGCTAGACAAATTTCTAACTCCACCCTCATATCTGAATCTACTATCTACATCTGTACTATGTTAATTAGCCATAACCCCCAATTGTTTACATATGCTATTTTAGGAGCTTCACCCCGTGTTTAAAAAAGACCTGCAATTTGAGATTTCATTACTTCACAAAGATCAATGTCCCAAACAGTTTTTAAATGACCTAATATTAATTTTATCAATTATATCTGATAACATGGCAACATGGAAGTTGTTGGATAATCACAGAAGATCCAGTCTTGAAACTAGCTAAGCTCTTTTTATGTCACTGTCTTTTCACCTGCTTGACACTCCTTTTCAGGTATCCTAAAAACTGTGGAAGATGTCCTTATGGGTACCTTTTCACTTAGGGTTCACTTCATTTACTTAGTAGAATTAGAGAGCAGAAAGAGGAATATGCTTGCCAAAGGTGAACAGCTGTTTAGTTTTGTTTTTTGTTCTTTGTTTTTTTAAATGGAAGGTCAGAACTCAAGAAAAAATGAGCATACTGCCATTTTAAAAACAGTTTTATCATTCACATCTCAATTGTGCTGAATCACTAGCAATTATCTGCAAAGAGCTATTTCAGAACTCCTGACAACCATCACATTTTAGATTTTTTTATAGTAAGTGATTATATTATTTGAAAACGTACTCAGCCATCCTTAAACATCCCAAATATCAGGCAACTGCTGAAAAAAGTTAGCATACATTAGGGAAATACTTAAGGATGCTAGTTTATAAGATACGTGTGAACAACTGGGATGAGAGTTATCTCTCATTCCCATATTTTTATGCATGACACTTGAATATGGATATTATAAACCTTTTACATAAGAAGTCCTATAGACAGTGCTATCCACCCCAGTAGCATCACATTTCTATTTAGAAACATCAACATTGATTGTCATAATATTTGAGGGATATGTATTGCCATTATACATGTCATGAAGAAACAGAGTTGGTAATTTTTCCCTTATGATTCTTGTAGTACCGTGCAAGACTTAGGCTTATTCTTTTCTCCTTTACTGTGATTTTGTTGTGTCCCCACAGTGTTCCACAGGCCCTTAACCTCACTTTCCTACAGGTACAATTGTACCACCTTCTCAGAGCAGACTGAGATTTGTTGAGTAGTCTAGGATGCTCATCTACATTACTTAAAGTATCTAACACTGAACACAATACCAAGTTAATAGGGAATACATGATAAATGCTTGTTGAAATCATAGAAATGAATATTTCTAAGGCCAAAAAACTCTGTGAGCAAAGGTGTTTGTCACCAGGCTTGATGAGTTCAATGCCCAAGCAAGGAATGATAGAAGGAAAAGATCAGCCCTTGCAAGTTGTACTCTAATCTTGTAGCAGTGAATTAGTTCTTGTACATGCTGCATGCCGCACCTTCCCAGGTGCTCTCCAGATTCTTGAATGACTGTGCATTTCTAATCCTCCCCTCTCCTGGGCATTTCCATTCTCCCCTCCAACTTTCCTGAGTCAACATGCTAAATCAACATTTCATCTCTGCTACCCTAAACCCAATGGGGGAGTGACCCCTAGGGCCACTTTCCTGAGTTCCTGAAGCTCTTAGCTCTAATCTTCTTCACCCTCTACTCCCTTGGTTCTTTGGCCAAGCAATCTAAGAGTCCCATCACTTTTATCTCGCCAGCCAATAGCTATTGGCAACTTTATTTCCCAACCTGAGTCAACTGGGAGCAGGCTTCCTTTAGCTTCTGAATGTGCAGATTCCCATGTGATTCTGAGAGCCAAATTAGGACAATGCATTAGAACGAATCCCCAGCATACTATATATACAAAAAAAGACATGACTGTAACTAAACATTTTAAGAAGAATATATTTCAGGTGGTGAACAATAAGAAGAACTAGAAGAAGAACAACAATAGCAATAAAAAGATTAAGAATATTACTTTAAGGTTATTTATGTATTTTCTTCCTTACATAGGGAATAAGGGCCCATAGATCTGTAAAATATTGCAGACAGTGAGGTCTTTTTCCCTAAGTACTGAAAGAAGCACTACAAAATAAGTTACCATCAATATAGTCGAATATTTCCAAGTCATGACTTATTAATAAATACATATAAGTTGAAAATAAACTCTAGGAAAGAATGAGACATTTCTGCAAATAAACCTAAAACCCATACTATACTAGTATTACCAAAGCTTACAAGCATATTGTTCTGAGATAATACAAAAATGAACAAAATACAATTTATGTCAAGTATACTAAGATTTCCAAAGAACATATTCTACATCAAAATTTTATCCATGGCTTAAAGAAACATTCTTTGTCAGGCACAAATACATAGGAAAGTACTCCAGTAATCATATAATATAGCAATTTTATATAATTTGCCACATAATTCTGTGTTGCTCCTGTAACAAATTCATAACCAGACACTCAAGCAGACAAAATGGGTAAAATGGGGGATATTAAGTGTGGGGAACATTTCAACTTCCTTTTCACCTTAGAAATCAATTCTATCTACAAGTCACTTAAAGCATTTGGTCCGGTCTACCTAGAAACCATTTTAGATTTTATATCATATTTCAACTTTGAAATTTATGTACATAAAATTTTATATTCACCCTCATGTCAATATCTCTTGTCAAATTTATCCCTCCTTTATTATTATTTGTTTCTCAGTAGCATTCACTATTCTTACTCTGTTTGTCTTAGCAAAACAAATCTTCTCAGACAGAAGCAATTGCCACTTAGCTAAGGCTTCTAAGAAAGCTTTATTTAATGAGACCTCAGAGTGTAGGAATGAATCCCTGGCACTAAGAGGCTGCATTCAAGATTGATGCCTTCCTTCAGTATAACAAGCAATCAGTAATCACTTTATACATCAATTTTATAAACATGGAAACTCATATAGCATACTAAATCTTTTTATAAGCATACCAATATTAATGATTTGAAAACTAATGCATAGTTTGCAAAATTTTCATAGATAGCTTCTTGAACATTTATAATAACTATTTACATTTCTAGAAATAGGAGCAATGTTCCTTTGGACAAATGAGATACAGAGATAAGGTGGGTATCAAATTAATAAATCCCTCCTCTAAGCCTATGCAAAAATGCTTGGCATACAATGAGCACCCAAGATCAAATCTGCCATTCCATTTTACTCCTAGAGCACCAAAAGCAGGAGAAAATAATCATTGTTTTTGTACCTGTGATGTTTTATGGTTTTTATCCTAACACTCACTCCATTCAACAATTTCTAAATAATTAATCATATTCATGCTACTATTTCCAGACATGCCAGTAACAATTTGAAACCTTAGCCAGTAAGTTGATCTACCTTGGTTACCTCTGTATGTCCACAGAACCTGCCAGCGACTCTAGTGTGTGTTTGCTACAGACAAAATACATGAATAACACAGAAGCAAACTGGGCACAATAGGATTTAAGCCATCATTTAAATGTAGTTAAACATAAAATGAATGAGAAAAAGTAATATTGTTTCAAAGATTATGATGGCTTATAATAAGATATATGATAAATAAGAATGTAAGAATTCGAACACTTTCAGAAAGAGAGAGTACTTAAGCGAAACATCAACTCTGCTGGTAAGGGTGAAATAAACTTTACTAAACAATATTGAGTAATTCACATGGTATTATACATGTTTGTCCCTTAGCTTAAAATATGGAACCAAATGTAGAAAATTCTCCAAGTCTGACTCTAAATAAGGACAAAAAGGTGGCTTGGTTTGGTGAAATATTTAAAAGATTAAAAAATTTAAAATATTAAAAAATTATTTTAAGTAAGATCTAACAAGGACTGGAGAGATAGCTCTATCAGTAAAGCACTGTCTTTCAAGCCTGATGACCTATGTATGAGACACAGAACACGTGTGAAAAGCCATAAGTGGTGAAGCACATCTACAATCCTAGTAATGGAGATAAGGGGAGTGGAAATAGGTAGACTCCAGGAAGAAGTACAAGTATACATGCAAACTCTAGCATGCACACACACACACACATATACACACAGAGGCACACACATACACACAAACACATACACAATAAATAAATAAATAGTTACAAAACAAAATAATATTTACTAGATAGTATAAAATTGTATTTCTACTACATTGTAGCTGTGTAAATGCACTTCAGGGTTCATGGCTTCATCTGATACTTACTCAGTATCTAACCAACTACATTTTTTGTACTCAGTGAGCGTTCGTAGCAATTAAATGAGATAGTATACATAGCATATTTCACAACCCATATCAAAAGTTATTACTTGGGGGGATTCTGTGTGTGTGTGTGTGTGTTTGTGTGTGTGTGTGTGTGTGTGTGTGTCTGTGTGCTTCATATGTACAAGTGTAGTGCAGTTGATGTCACATTAATCACCTCATTGTCACAGTCATCCTTCTAAGGACTAAGGTAGCGCTATACTACAATATGCCGTATAACTAATATTAGAATTTGCTCATTATCGGCATAACTATTACCCACAACAATCTACACTTTGGACAAAAAAAGAGAAGCTTTTAGTCTTGTTGGAATACAAAAGATAACAACAAACACATGAATTTTGGTAAGTAAAGATGTAAAGATCACAACCACTAAAATCCTGTTGCTTTAATTTTCTTCCCCAGGAAAAACATTGTAAACAGTGAAGCTGCTAATATGAACATTATTAAGACACAATTGAGGCTGTGAGACAGAGAAGGTGAGTCTAGAAATTCACTTCAGTTTTTCTTAAATACTGACAAAGCAATTCCAGGCATAATGAAATAATTTGCCAAGAAATGTTCACACAGTCATGGTGGGTAATATTTGTGTTGTCAAGAGAAATAAAAAATAGCCCAAATGCAGTGTTACTAAAATTCTGAACCTTATGTTAAAAAGGGTGGCAGGAAATAAATTTCAAAACTGAAGACTAATGAACAGTGGTTGATGATGAAGCTCTAGCAGAAATACTTTGTAAACACATGGCAAAGCAAACTTGCTCACCAAAAGGGTGTGTACTGATGATAGAGACCGCATGTTCACACTGACCTCAAAATTTCTTCCCCAGTGATTGAGAATAAAACAACAAACCACAATTGTATAACTTTAGACAAATAAAAGGAAGAAGAATTGTAATGAAACACCAGAGCTGACTCTTCAATGAATAGCTTCAAAAACTCTTCATAGGAGCAAACACTCTGCTTTGGGTATTACATAGTAAAAAATCTGAAAAGAGAGAAGGATTGTTGGCTCAACTGAGGAACACACAGTTTCTGTCTGGATTTGTCTTTCCCAGAACTATATGTGATATATATTCAGAAATGGGGTCATATTGTCTTTATTTTATAAACAAACTAAATGGAATAATAATTCACAAACTATGTAGTACTGAGGATAGAATTAATGGCCTCATACGCTCCATACCAGCACTCTGTCACCTGGCTTGCTAACAGCCTTACATTAACTAGATTATATAATGCCTTCTGGCAGATACTCAAAGATTCACTTCCTAATAAAATGCTTGAAATCATTTTTGTCAGATTTTTTTTTAGATTTAAGATGGTATATTTTCTGAAACACTGGGTTTTTTTTTCTGAAACAAATATTTCAAAATCCATATTTTCTAGTCACTTAAAAATATTAGAAATAGTTGACAACCATCTTCAAACACAAATCTGATCCTTAGTCAATACCAAGAGAAACTACAGACTAAATATTTTTTAGGGAAAAACTCATTATTATTCAGAGCATCATGACATAATGTTTATAAAGCAGGAAGAGCCAAAACGGCAGGAAGGGAAGGAGGAGAGTAGTGCAGGAAACAGTAAGAGCAAGAGGAAAGCCATCAAAGGCTTACACAAGAGATAAAGGGAGAAATGAAGAGAAAAATAACAAGAAAGCATCCAAGTAGATTGGGCCATATAGAGATTATGTCAATTCTTCAGAAAAATAAGACACTATGAAATGTCAGGGTTAGACATTAGATTGTTTATTAGAGCATATGAACTGTAGAACTGATCTGATCAACAGTAAACATTATAAACATGCTAAAAGCAGTTTTATAGTAATAGAAAGACCTGGAAGATGGCAAGTTTGGGTAGTATGAGAACAAACAAATGGAGAAAAGGCAAACAATTATCCAGGCAGGGTTTAGCGTCTATCTCAAATTTGTGACGTGTAGAAGTTAAATGCAAACACAGGAGCTACAGGTGGCTAAGTTCACCCAGAATGTAGAGTTTGGGCTACAATAACAGAATGAAAGAACAAGCATGCTTAAAGGAGAGACTATGCTCCTTTGACTCTTCTCCATGTTTTGAACATTTGATGAGGCTGGATATGACTGGACTCCAATCAATGTTCAAATCCAGATTTCACTTCTTACTTACCTCTCCTACAGCATCCCCAGTCTTATTCAGCTCCAAGCCTGTTCCTAACTGAGAGGTGTTAATCAATTTCTGCTTTAGAAACATTATCTCATCTTCCTTTGAGTTCTCATTTCTTCCTTTCTTCTTCACATGTTAAACACTTAATTGGTCTGTCAAGCCATTCAGGTCTTCTGGTATTTTACAATCTCATTGGACCTTCCAACTGATCTGTAACTGTAAACATATGCCAGCCTTCTCCCACACAGGTCAAAATCCCTGGTGCATAGAGATTGTCTTACTGAAATTCCAATCTCTCACATCTAGTACCACGCTTGGCCCAAAATGGCAGCTAAAGGGATACTTTCAATATAATAGTACAAGAGCACAAGAAAGACTAAATGAAACATTTGATGATCAGTAAGTACAATAAAAACAGAGATACATTGCAATTAAAATTATGAATTGATTTCCCCCCTACATTTTCATGAATCTAAAAATCAAAAGAAACAATAGCCGAGTATTTACAAAGCTAGATCAATTATGTGATAAACGTATAGTAAATGAGTGTGTTACTTGAAATAAAAGTCTCTTGGTTACTCAAGAGGAATAAAACATAAGAATACTTCTTGAATAAATATAAGACTAGCATTAATTACTTCTCTTGACAATAACTAAAAGATTTAGAATAATGATACCCTTTCTAATACAGATTGTTCACTGTTTTAAGGATCTCTTTTTACCATATTCAGTTCTTTCTGTTACTATTAACAGCAATATACCTCAATTAGCTAATAAGCTACATCATGTGTGGCTTGGTAGTAATGATCACAATTTAAATAAAGTACCTGAGTTCAACAAACAGTAACTTCATAGACACCATAGTCAATATTTATATATCAATTATATTCTTTTACCACAAAAAAAATGATCATCAATCTTTCTCTCCTACTTTCCTGTGGTAGTTTGAATGTGAATGATCCTCAGATAAAATATATATTTGGGTGCTGGTTCTGCAGTTGGTGGAACTATTGGCAAAGGATAAGGAAGTGTGGTGTTTTTAGAAGAAGTATGTGACTAAGGGTGGGGATGAACATTTCAAAAGCCCAAGCCAGGATCAGCCATGTACTCCCTCTTTGGAGTTTATGGACAGAATGTGAGTTCTCAGCTACTGCACCAGCACCATGCCTGCCTACCTGCCTCCAGACTCCCACCATGATGCTTCTATTCAGAAATTTCCCCTTTCTGAAACGCTAAGCAAATCCTCAATGAAATGATTTGTTTCACGAGTTGCATTGGTCATGGTTCTCTTGACAGCAATAGAACAGTAACTATGACATTTCCTAAGCTATGATATCCTCATGTTTGATCTTTATAAAACCAATAAATTATCATCAAGCCTTGTATATACTAAGATTCTAAAAATGGCAATGGTATTTCTGTCTCTGCTCTAGATTTCAAATCATGGTCCTAATGGATTCATTCCTAACATTTTGTAGACTAAATAAATCAGATTTTTTTTTTTTATTTCTTGAAAGTAAACAGTTAACATGATCAAAATTAAAATCAAATCAATTTTAATGTTTGCAGACATGCACACAAAAGATCAAGTTATAAATAAAATCTGAGACACAGGAGATACTGAGGTATTCATTCTCGACTAACAATATACAACTAAGTATTTTCTTATTTCCCTAATAAAGATTGGAAAAAAGATGTGCATGGGGGTATAGTAAAAACAGATTACAACAGTCTGCCAATATTCTGTGGTCTGCTGCATCTTTGGTTTCAAGTATTACTCATTTCCCTCAGGGATAATTCTACAGTCTCTACAGAAGCTTAAATAAGATATAAAAGTAATTTTCTGCTTCCTGCTTACAAATGTATCAAATATATTGCTTTATATTTATACAAATGATCAGTTCACTTTCTTAGAAAGTTCCAGAAAAAAAATCATAACCAAAGAACTGTTAATCATTACAGTACTGGGTTATCAGACAATGTTTATAACATAAAATAAAATGCATAAGTCTATCTATCTATCTATCTATTTATCTATCTATCAATCAATCTATCATCTATGTATTCATCCTAAACTATGTGGTGTTAGTAATTATTTGTCAGGAAAAGATATTAATGGTTATCATCTCTGAATTATAAAGAATATAGTTCCCTAAACAATCTGTTAGCTAGTCTTAAAAGGTTAACTAAATGCTTACAGGTCAAGTTGTGTTCTTTTTCTATCCATTGTTACAAAAAAAATCCATATAAAATAACAATTTGGTTGGATGTAAAAACCATAAAAACTATACACTAAACAAACCAATCTTTTTGACTGCTGGTTAAACATTCCTTTACTCTGTAAGATTTTTCCACACAATTTTTCATGTCTTTTGTTGAGGTCTAGCCTCAACACAAGATCAGAGTTCTCAACTGGAAGCAAGGATATCTGGAAGACTCATAATAAATATACACAGGCTACTTATTGGGTACAAGCTGACAGGCAATTTTTTAAGGTTTAAAGTTTCTCCCTTTTCTCACATTCACCATTCTCTTTCTCTCTCATTCATTCACTCACAGCTTGAGGCTGTACCCACTCAGTATTCTCCTGTACGTTCTGTTGTTCTCTTGTGTGCTTTTTTTTTCTTGAGCTCTCACACTCTTATACACCTTTGTGCAGTTCCCTTTCACTCCCCCACATACATCTCACACACATCTCACACACACACCACATGCACTCTCCTTTTACTCTCACACACACTCTCTATACACTCTTTACATTCTCTCTTCACTCACTCCTCACATTCTCTCTTACTTGCTCTTCACATGCTCTTCTCATGCTCTCTCTCATGCACTCTTTTTTATTCTTTTTACTTTATTTACATTTCAAATGTTTTCCCCTTTCCAGATTTCCCCTTTGGAACCTCCCTATTCCCTTCGCCCTCCCCTGCCTCTATGGGGGTATTCCCCGACCCACCACTCTTTATTCACGCTCTACATTCATCTCACACACTCCTCACTTGCTCTCTAGCCTTTCTCTTGTCTCAGTCTTTTATTGATACTCCAAAGGCAGGTTTAAGAAAAAGACAATATATAATCATTGTGAAATCAAATTCAAAAGAATAACTACGTCCCACAAAGAATCAAGAATTACAATTGTTAATCAAAGTTTCAAGCTTTCCCTATTCCCAGGCCTATCACCAAAATAATAATAAACTTACCATTATTTAAACTTCAACGTTTAACTTATTATACTTCAGAGCTCAGAGCTCTAAGGTCAGCTACTTGCATTTTCCTGGGAAGTTCTAATGATAAATGACATGGGCAAAGCTGCCGGGTAGTGTTCAGAAAGAATCAAGTTAACCCATAACTAAGAAGTTCCACTAGCTTTCTGCTTTTGCACATTGCACACAATGACTCTCTTAAGAGCCCCAATGCTTTGACTTAGTTTTACTAATAAATAATTTTATATATTTTATACTTGCTTTTCCAGGAATCACTCTAAAATGTTATGTAAAACTTATTTCATAACTTCAATAGTTTTTTCTCCTTTTTCGGGGTCCCAATGTTGGCTCTAATTTATTTTCTAGTAATTTCTTAAACTTTCTTTGTAAGTCAAATATTAATCTGGATCTACCATTGTACACATATTGTACTGTTTTTAAAATGAAAGCACACAACATGTACCTGGGCCATTAAGACTGTGCTATCCTGTGCCTCATGACTCAATTTTTAATTGTTTAAAAATCATTACATCAAAGAGCATCTAGTTTTACAAAATTCACCAAAACAAAAGGAAAAAAAAGTTAAAAAATTCAGATATATTAAAATAATTATATACACTAAGGCCAACTAAAAAGTAGTCACACACAAATGAAATCTATACAAATGTTGTCCAAGGCTAAGGTTAGCAGAAATGGGAACAACTGTTTTTTACAGAGAGCTGCTGGAGGCTACTGAGATGTCTCCATCCCAGACTACTAGAGACAGTCCCTGTCATTGTATGTTGTCCCCAGCACTCTTTAAATTAAATATTATTAAAATTATAATATTACAGCTATATTTCATCCTTTCAAATGATAATAAAAATATAACATATGCAAAACTTTACTTTTAAATCACAAAGAACTAAAATACTCAGTTTTTACATTTTAATATTTAGTCTCATTTTGAAACATTTGCATTTCTGAATATAATAGAAAGCAACTAAAAGCCCAGTAGCTTAGTGCTAATTATTTGGGATGTATCTCTCCTTTATATTTAATTTGTCACTATAATTATGGGTATTTTCTTCAAATCCCTTTAATAATGAATGTTCAACTCTAGCTATTCAGATAGAGTCTTAAATGCTCTGTAGATAGACATCTACACCAAGATGTGCTCTTAGACAAAATCACAGCTAAGCTGCAGAGAAATGATAATCAAGAAAATCATAGATGAGGATAGAGAGATGGCTCTATGGTTAGAGCACTGTCTGTCCTTCCAAAGCCACTATGTTCAATTTCCAGCATCTACATGGCAGCTGGATCTGGTACAATCAAACAGTAGTACCTGCAGGCAAAACACCAGCACTCATAAAATAAAAATAAATAAATCATTTTTAAAAGATTAAAAAAGAAACAGAATCACATATGTTTCTGAGAGAAAGATGTAAAAGAAAACATATCCTCTTCCTTTTCCTCATCACTAGAGCTGATATTGTACTCTACACATCTATATTGTTTTTTTATGAATATTAATGTTGATCCAGAATTTAAGATAAATCTGTAAACACCTTTATATCCCTCAAGGGTAATGATGTACACTTAGGTATTGCAGAGAAATGGGATACACAGTTGGAGTCTCTAAATGCTTCCAGAAAAGGAATTGGGGTCTGTTGCATTGCATGTAAGATTACTGACACAAAAAAAATCAGCTCTTGCTAACTTAGTGTCTACCTATAATACTACTTGTACCAATATTACACTCTGAATGATGTTTGTTTTCATTTGATTTTCAGATACTAAATAAGATCATTCGGTCTGCATTTCCATGATTGTAAAATTTTCTTATGTATTTATAGTTCCTAGGCTGGTATTAAAAACTACTTCCCAGCACCAGTAACTACATTGAATTTCTGAAAACTTAATAAGTGCTCTCAATCATTAAGATTAATAATTTCAGCTAATTAGATATTGCTAAAATTAAGAAATATGAAAAGCAAAACCACTAAAGGTATGACAGGAAAAACCTCAAACATTAAATAAAACTTGTCACCACAGATCCCTTATGTCTACTTTGTCTCCTGGTATCTCCATTTTCAGCCACCCCTAGTTAAATAGAAATTCAAAATCTCTATGTTATGGCTATTACGAGATCTTTATTGATCCTGATTTCCGAGGTCATATGAAGGCTCAAAATTAAAATCTGAAATGGAAGATTTGCGATGGATCAAGAATACATGTTATGATGGTTAATGTTATCAACTTCTAGGGATGAAAATATCTGGACATGCTTGTGAGTTTAATCAAGGTAGGAAGACTGACCTTAAAGATGTGCCTCATCCTTCCATGTGCTTATGCTTGGGCTAAATCAAAAGAAGAAAGTGACCTGAACATGATCAGTCACTACTCTTCGCTTCCTGGCTTTAGATACACTGCGACCAGATTCCAAAGTCATGACTTCCTTGCCATAGTACACTGTAACCTTGAACTGTGAGAAAGTAAATCCTTCCTTACTTAAGCTGCTTCTGTCAGACCAGGCCTTTTGTCAAGGCCATGATAAATACAACTAACTTTCAGGTACTCTGCTTAGGAAATGTTACTATATAGTGCTTGGGTTACAATAAAGTGCTACATTTGATGTGCTTGGTCCCAAGAGTTGGGTAAATGGTAATACTGTTGCTGCAATATCTTCATATGAGTAGCTAATTTTCTATTATTATGAAACTGTAGAATTATAAGAGGTATGGGGTTCAGAAAATCCAAACTTCTAGATTATATATAAGCTAGAATAATTATCATAAATATAAGCCAAGGATAATATACCCATTAATTCAGCTATACTATCCCTGGGTATACACACAGAGAATTTTATATAGTACTAGAGAAGAACTTACATACTTGTTCATATATCTTTAATTTAGCAGGGAAATAGTCTCAGCCTACATGTCTGTCAATGAAAGAATGGCTAAAGAAAATGTAATATACCTACACAATGAAATTTTGTTCATCCATAAAAAACATAAAAATATGACATTCAAGAAAATGAAGAGAATTGTAAACTATATTAAATAATTCAGGACTAGGAAGATAAACACTACACATTTTTCTCATACATTTAGTTTCTAAATGTTAAACATGTTTACTAACATGACAATATATGCAGATGGCAGAAAATCAGAAGAGACCAAAGAAGAGAGGAAAAAGAAGCAGATGGAAGATGGGTATAGAGAAATAGAAGACATGGGATATGAGAGTGGAAGAGGAAGAAACAGGAGTAAAGAGATAGAAGCAGGAAAGTGGACAGGGAGAAAAGGTCAACCAAAACTAAGTATCAAGGATGCCATTAGGTAATCTGATATTTTACAAGCTAATGTAGTATTAAATTTTATTTCCAGTACATTTTTAATAAAATATAATATCACATTCTCTCTCACTTTGCACATTCCCTCCAACACCATGCCTGCCACACATTCTCAAAATGAACTATGAGCCCCCATGTCAACTCTCCAATAGAAAATGGTTAGCCTAAAACAATATACATACAAAAATTAATTCAGCAGATTATATTATGGATTTGTGCATACATATACATCAATTTATATAGCAATCAGATTAAAAAAATAACTTTTTTAAAAGGAAGAAAAACTATGTGAAACCTAACACATGTTTTTGTTTGTTTGTTTATTTGTTTGTTTTTTGTTTTTTTGAGACAGGGTTTCTCTGTATATCCTTGGCTGTCCTGGAACTCACTCTGTAGACCAGGCTGGCCTCAAACTCAGAAATCTGCCTGTCTCTGCCTCCCAAGTGCTGGGATTAAAAGCGTGTGCCACCACTGCCCAAGAGAATCTGATTCTATTACAGATGGTTGTGAGCCATCATGTGTGTGCTGGGAATTGAACTCAGGACCTCTGGAAGAGCAGCCAGTGCTCTTAACTGCTGAGCCATCTTTCCAGCCCCTAACACATTTTTTAAAATGCTTGTATTCTGAAAAATGCACTACTTGGTTCAGTTTCTTCTGCTAGTACAGGCATCCCTCACATATGATGCTCACTGATGGAAAGAAATCACTATCTCCATGGACTGTCCACAGCTAACAAAGCAAATCACACTGCTTTTCAAACCATGTAATGGTACTAACAGTGCTGCACTTGAGCCCTGAAAAAAAAAATGTTCAAACAAATTAGTGACAGTTGTTAACAGTAAATCTTGGCCTTTTAAAAAGTGAAATGTAATGTATCAGAGCGCCATCATCTTTTATTCACAAATAGGATAACTTCAGTAAAATTACCTAATGGCACTGTTAAGTTAATACTGTCATTAACTGTGTCAGTGAGAAATCACTTGGAATGGCAGCTAGAGGTACAGTATCCCTTCTGGGAAAACACACAGCTATTCATCTTAAATGCAAGGGATGTTGTAACATCATGCCTATGCCTAGTTTCTGCTGTTTACTTAATAGAGACATGTGACCAACCAGGGTACATAGCTTTAAAACATTCTCTACTTCTTGGTGCTTATGTGGTGCACACTGAGTATGTCTTTAAGGTCCCTGTGACAACAATTTAAAAAGTGTGTAGTTTCAAAAGATCTTTAGGAATAACTCACTCAGTTCCCTCCACTTACAGTGACATTCTTGACTTTACAAAAGATGTTAAATCAAAAGCCCTTTAGGCAGAGTACAGTAATAAACTGCAGGTCTCCAGTTGCCTAGCTCACCACTTCTTTGAATACATCCTGCTGTCTCTTGTGAATACCCAGACTGTAGTGCAGCTACACCAAGCACTTCTCAGAAGCAGATGACAATGACCATAGCCAGAGAATGTGTTGGAAGTCAGGTTACTCACCAGGTCTCTCTAGAGCTCAATATTCTATATCAGTGATTCCTGATGTGCTTCCACTGAACCTGACATAGAACTGCTGGAATTTCTTCCCCAGATGGTCCAGGCTCTCCTGCTACCAAGGCTAATTATCTTTCAGTGGTTTCTTGTTGCTGATGTCTGTGTTCTGTGTCACAAATAACCCTCCCGACTCCTTGTACAGCCCAAACTAATCCCCACTCATCTGTGAGGTTAGAGCCTAAATATAAACCCTTTGAGGTAAACTCCTCTGCTTCCTGCCAGTCCCTGCTGTGTGGACGTTTCATGTGCTCCTGGAACTGTTTTACTTTTCCCACAATGCCAGTTTGCATTTGCACCTGTAGCATCTAAAGTACTTGTCTGTCTCCCCAACAGACTGTAAAGTTTAGTAGTGGCAGGGTCTGGTTTATATCTCTCCTAGAGATATAGTTAGATAGTTAAAACTCAGAGAGATTAGCTCATGAAAAGACTTTTATTTCCACAGCATCACACCATTTTCACACTACTTAAACAAGTGGCGTGGTATTGGTTTTCTTCCTAAAGCAATCACTCTATGTGAGATAAAAAGCCTCTTCGTGCTTTACTGTTTCTATATAGAATTACTTTTGATGACTTTGTTCCTTTTTATATACATATATGTGTGTATATTTGTATGCATATATGACGTATGCATGTATGGTGTATGTATGTTTTTATTTATATACATATGTATTACCATAAGTGGATGCTTCTACTGACTTTGTTTTATAAGTATATTTATTCAAAGATAACATATATTTTCAGAATTCTTTAAATATGCCTTAAGAGTCATCATTTGACAGATAGTGATTGTCTCCTTAACTCATCTAGTGATGAGTTTTTTATTTTATTCTCTCCAAAGTTAAATCCATGCCTCTACTTACATAGCTAGCTTCTTCCTAGAATTTATGACTAGTTTCTTACTGCTAACTCACGCTTCTCCCCTGAGACCTGCATCATTTTCCGAATGCTCTCAGAATGCCTTTGATTTCCATGATGATCCATTCAAGGATCTCTTGTCAGCTTTCGGGAGCAAGATGAACTAGTCATCTTTCTTCTTTCATAAAACCAATGGTCTTTCATGGTCAGGGATGATTTTTCACCAATGCTTCCTCCAGGTGATTCTTTCCAGTGCCTTTTTTGTGGATATTAGTCTTGGTCTATACAAAGACATTAAGTAAAAAAGGGGACTAAACCACCAACCAAAGAATGTGCATGTTGGGACCCATGGCTCCAACTGCATATGTAGCAAAGGATAGACTTATCTGCCATCAATGGGAGGAGAGGCCCTTGGTCCTCTGAAGGCTCAATATGCCACAATGTGATCTACACTGGCCCATATGGGGCCCAACAAGGCCAATAGACTAGAAATTATAAAAACAGCCAAAATAAATCTGTTCTCCGTATAAACCTACGTTTATATATATTCAAGTACTGGAACTAGGACTGGACAGCTTACTAGAAAGCTAAGAATCATAAGGGAAAAGGTCTGAACCAGGTGACACAGTTTCTATCACTTCCCCACGCATGTCCAAAAAGACATGTGCCAGGTGATACTGTTCTCTCACTTCTACAAGCATGATCAAGACTGACCAGGGAAAGACCATGGGTATTTATTGATAGCAAGCAGACAAATTTCAAATGTGAAATTTGCAAAGCATAGGAAGAAATGCTTACAGTAACGACGAGTTAATAACATCCTGTGATACAAAACAGGGAGAACCATGTAGCTTGATTATTTGTCATAAGTTCCTATGACAAATGTCTGTGACCTTCTCAAATTGAAATTCATCCTCTAAAAGAATTATGGAGACACACCTCTGTAACCCCAACATTTGAGAGATTAAGGAAGATCTGAAAGCTATAATAAGGAGTAGAAGAATAGGGTAAAAATAAGAGGTAGTTAAAAGATATTTGTAACTTCTTTGTGTCAATGTTATTCTTTAGGGCACAATGTGTCTTAAAAGTGAAAGAAGAACGAAAAAAGACATTTCAATCTACAACTTTTTAAATGTAGAATCGCCATACTTTAAGGAGTCAGTGCTTAGAAGACCTAGTATAAATATTCTTTAATTTTCAAAGTTCTATTATATGGTAACGTTCAGTTAGCACATTAGCTTTCCTGATGAGGACAAGTAGATGTGAACTTAATCATTTTCTTCTGTAAAGTTGTACATAACTGTTATTTTGAAGTTTTTAACTTAGATGTGTTTGCACCTCACTATGACTGCACAATCCCCACATGTGAAAACCAGTACTGGGGAACAAAAGCTGACAATTATTAGGAAAAATTAATTCTCAAAGTACTTGGATAAAGAGATTAGTGTTCAAGAAGAAATTACATTTGTAAATTGAAGACAAAAAAACTCTTTGAACCTCTTTCCGTCCAATTTTCATTTATCTTTAAATTAGTTCACAGCATCAGTAGTCTTAGTTCTTATTTGATGGGAGATTATGGACCCCCTTGTGAAAAATAGCTCCAAAATAGTTCAGTTGCTATGTACCCAACTTGCAAGATACAGAAAAGGTTGTTGTTTTTTTTTTAGAAAAAAAAAAACAAAAAAAACCAAATTGAACATTAAAACTATGTACACAACAGAAATTATAGGACAAATAAAACAAATTTATAAGAAGCGAACATTCACTTTTAAGGCATCAATAAAATAGACTATTGCTCTTTTTTTCCTGTAGAGTTAAAATCTTAACTTAGCAACTGTGTAATTTCCATTTTGCTTTAGTGTTACTTAAATAAAATCCCTAAATATAGAAACATACATTATGGTTTTAATTCAATTATGGAATACACGTGGAATCATTGCTAAAAAAAGAATATTTCCTAAGAAACATAAATGAAAACATTTATAAACCTCTTTAAGTTAACTCTCATGATATTACAGTTATAAATATATAGGGATATTAGTCAACTCCTGGTTGAGGGAAGTAATGAACGTGTGTGATGCTGAAAGCAATAAAATGGAAAAGCAGCTCTGGAGAAATAAAGAGGGTGTCTGTCCTGGTGTCCATTTGATCAGCTTTCTAGCATTCCATACAGAGGAGAAAATGAATACTTAACTTTGAAAAGTGTGTACAAGTCCTTAATGGTGTATAACATACAAAAAGTAAACTTGTGCTTACATCATAGATATATTAACTACATCACAGATAATTGCAAATTTATTTAAAAAAAATTAGGTCACTATATGTCTTGTGGCTGTTTTATAACTTACTAGGAAGCTAGCTGAGGAAAGGTGGTGTTAGTTTATGGCCTTCCTGGACTACAGAGTTCACAGACAGACTCTAGTGGCACAGTGTCAAAGCAAAATAAAAATTCTCTATGTTTAAGAGTTAAAACACCCATCTGGTATGTGAAGGGCCTGTAGTTAAAGATACACACACACAGACACACACACACAGACACACACACACACACACACCTATCTAATATGATACATTTTATATGACATATAAAAACTTAAACCCATTATTTTTCCTCATAACATATTTAACTGACAGTAATCTAAGTTGTTTCCCCTCCCAAAATAAACTACTGCTTTTATTTTAGAGAAAAGTTTAAAGACTGGTGACTGATAAAAACATCTTTGCAACAATAAGAGGACTTATGGGGCAATCAGCCTCCCTGACTTCAAGCTGTACTACAGAGCACTAGTGATAAAAACTGCATGGTATTGGTACAGTGACAGGCAGGTAGAGCAATGGAATAGAATCAAAGACCCAGAAATGAACCCAAACACTTATGGTCACTTGATCTTTGAAAAAGGAGCTAAAACCATACAGTGGAAAAATACAGCATCTTCAACAAATGGTGCTGGTTCAACTGATGGTCTACATGTAGAAGATTGCGAATTGATCCATTCCTATCTCCCTGTACAAAGCTCAAGTCCAAGTGGATCAAGGACCTTCACATAAAACCAGATACACTGAATCTAATAGAAGAGAAAGTGGGGAAGAGTATCGAACAATTGGGCACAGGGAAAATGTTCTTGAACAGAACACCAATGGCTTGTGCTCTAAGATCAAGAATCTACAGATGGGACCTCATAAAATTACAAGCTTCTGTAAGGCAAAGGACACTGTAAATAGGACAAAACAGCAACCTACAGATTGGGAAAAGATCTTTACCAATCCTACATCCAATAGAGGGCTAATATCCAATGTATACAAAGAACTCAAGAAGCTAGACTCCAAAGATCAAAATAACCTTATCAAAAATTGGAGAAAAGAGCTAAACAAAGAATTCAAACACAGAATTCTCAACTGAAGAAACTCGAATGGCCGAGAAGCACCTAAAGAAATGTTCAACATCCTTAGTCATCAGGGAAATGCAAATCAAAACAACCCTGAGATTTCACCTCACACCAGTCAGAATGGCAAAGATCAAAAACTCAGGTGACAGCAGATGTTGGGGAGGATGTGGAGAAAGAGGAACACTCCTCCATTGCTGGTGGGAATGCTAGCTGATACAGCCTCTCTGGAAATCAGTTTGGCGGACTCTCAGAAAAATGAACATAATACTACCTGAGGACCCAGCTATTCTACTCCTGGGCATATACCCAGAAGATGCTCCAACATGTAATAAAGACACATGTTCCACTATGTTCATAGCAGCCATATTTATAATAGCCAGAGGCTGGAAACAACCCAGATGTCCCTCCACAGAGGAATGGATACAGAAACTGTGGTACATTTACACAATGGAATACTACTCAGCTATTAAAAACAATGACTTCATGAAATTCGTAGACAAATGGATGGAGCTTGAAAATATCATCCTGAGCAAGGTAACGCAGTCACAAAAGAATGAACATGGTATATACTCACTGTTAAAAGGTTATTAGCCCAAAAGTTTGAAATACCCAAGAGTCACTTCGCAGCAACAGTAGTTCTGAGTGTGACGTCCCAAATGGAGGGCTTGGAGAAAGGACTGAAGGAGCTGAAGGAGTGTGCAGCCTCAGGGAGGTAACAACAGTAGCAACTGTCCTGACTCCACCCCCCCCCATACTTCTGGAGACTGATCCACCAACTAAAGAATACACATAGAGAGACCCATGGTGCTGGCCACAAATGCGGCAGAGGAGGGTCTTATTATCCGTCAGGGGGAGGAGAGGCCCTTGGGCCTGAGGGTGTTAGATCCCCCAGTGTAGGAGAATGACAAGGAGGAGGGACGAGAGTGGGTGAGTGGGTGGGAGGGTGGGAGGGTGGGTTGGAGAGTATCCCCATATTGGCAGGGGGAAGGCGGAGGGAATGGGGAGGTTCCAAAGGGGAGATCTGAAACATTTGAAATGTAAGTAAAATATGAAAATAAAAAAAAAAGAAATTTTCAACATCCTTAGTCATCAGGGAAATGCAAATCAAAACAACCCTAAGATTTCACCTCACACCAGTCAGAATGGCAAAGATCAAAAACTCAGGTGACAGCAGATGTTGGAGAGGATGTGGAGAAAGAGGAACACTCCTCCATTGCTGGTGGGAATGCAAGCTGATACAACCTCTCTGGAAATCAGTTTGGCAGACCCTCAGAAAAATGAACATAATACTACCTGAGGACCCAGCTATTCTACTCCTGGGCATATATCCAGAAGATGCTCCAACATGTAATAAAGACACATGTTTCACTATGTTCATAGCAGCCATATTTATAATAGCCAGAAGCTGGAAACAACCCAGATGTCCCTCCACAGAGGAATGGATACAGAAACTGTGGTACATTTACACAATGGAATACTACTCAGCTATTAAAGACAATGACTTCATGAAATTCGCAGACAAATGGATGGATCCTGAAATTATCATCCTGAGCGAGATAACACAGTCACAAAAGAATGAACATGGTATGTACTCTCTGTTAAGTGGCTATTAGCCCAAAACTTTGAAATACCCAAGAGTCACTTCACAGCAACAGTAGGGCTGAGTGTGAGGTCCCAGATGGAGGACTTGGAGAAAGGACTGAAGGAGCTGAGGGAGTTTGCATCCCCAGGGAGGCAGCAACAGTGGCAACTGGCCTGACCCCCGATAGTCCTGGAGACTGATCCACCAACCAAAGAATACAAATGGAGGGACCCATGGTGCTGGCCACATATGTGGCAGAGGAGGGTCTTGTTATCCATCAGAGGGAAGAGAGGCCCTTGGGCCTGAGGGTGTTAGATTCCCCAGTACAGGAGAATGCCTAGGAGGGAAGAGAGTGGGTGGGTGGGTGGGTTGGAGAATATCCCCATAGTGACAGGGGGAGGGCGGAGGAAATGGAGAGGTTCCAAAGGGGAGATCTGGAAAGGGAGAAACATTTGAAATGTAAATAAAATATGAAAAACAAAAAAAATACAAAAAAATATCTTTAAACAGATAAGTTAGCTTCATCTGATCAAAATAATCAACAATTAAAATGTTTGTGAAAGTGACAGACTCCAATTTAGTTAACTATTGTTTATGTTTTTAAAATAAATATGCTTATAATTAAAATAATAGTTAAAGATGTTTTAAAAATATATTAATTTCTTGCTTTGAACAGGAGATTTCTTGAAGTTAAAGGGGATTTTTTATCTATTTCCCCATCTTAAAAATATTGAAAATATGCTTTAAGCTTATAGTATTCATATTAAGAATATTTTGCACATTTAAATTGTTATTGAATATTCTTTCTCTTCTTTAGAGAAACAAGAGATTTACAGAATATGAAAGCAAATTGTCCAAGATTGCATAGTTTAAGTGAAATCTTGAAAATTCATAATAGAAATGGCCCCTTCTCCCGAGCTTGAATCATTTCTATATACTCCAAATCCTATTAGCCAATGTTTTGTAACATATGTTTTTACATAACATATAATTAATAAAAAGAAAATATAAAGAATAATGGTAAAACTATGATGCTAAAACATGATATAAGAACAAGAGCAGACACTGTTTAAACTGCTTGAGATTCAATTGACAGCACAAAACCAAAGTTTCCAAACCTCGACATATAAAGAGACTTGCATTTCAGTGGACTGTCTATAAGGAGGTTATAAAGATTTCAATACTTTATTAAATAAAACAGTCTTAAAGGCATAACTCTTCTATATACATGGGATTGCACACAAAATATGCTTTTAGATAAGTCATATGGGATTGGGTTATGATTCACTAAGTCAACATCTGGAATTAAAATTCAAACTGTCTATAAGCTCCCAAAATGTATTATGGAATTCTGAGTGTATGTATTTAATATGCTTGTGATTGCATTCATTTCTAAGTTAATGTTTTACTCATGTCAAAAAAGCAAGAAAGGCATATTTATTTGATCCTTTATCTCTACTTAACAATAGTGTTACAAGATCTCTACATCCTACAAAGGAGACTACATACTTCAAAACACAACCTAAAGAATGAATCCTGTTACCGCTCTTGGATTTAAAATTATTCTCCTCCTCTTCAAAAGATTTTATAATAAACACTATTTTCAGTCAATGATAACTATTTACCTAAGAATAGAATCCATGATGTAGGTTTTTCGATGACATGGAAGAAAAACAATAGAATAAATGATGAAACCCAACAATATCAGATAAAATTCCCATAAGTACTTGCAACCAGTTTGGGAAAATAAAATGGAAAGGAAAAAGAAAAAATTAGAGAGTGAGAGAATGAATGGGTCAAACATGGAGTTCAGAAAGTATTGCTCCTAGACAGTTTTATTTAAAATTTAATACTACAGAGGACATATCATGAAACAGCTTTTTTCAAATACTTATAGAAATGTAAGTATTTGGCTGGTAATCTTGGTGTTTCTATGGAGCAAAGTCTGAAAGAAAGATATTTTTCTAATGTTCTTTTTTTTTTTTTTTTTTTAACATTAGTACTCACCTCAAACAACGCAGCAGTTTTTGAAAAGAATTCACAAATGCTTTCCAAACCTTAATCTGCTTAAACACATGTAGGTTGAAGAGGACATTAACCCTGGAAATTTTGTAGTAATTTCTGGAGAAGAATGAAGCACAGATGGTGTTACATCACTTGCCTAGGATGCATTTATATATGCAGAAGGATATTTTCATGAGCTATGTATCATACTGCTTTTCTCCACCACGCCACAAAATAGTACGTAATATGGGCATACAATTGAATCCTGTTGGAAGGACTCAGTACACAATATAATTTATGGCTGTTTCTCTTGGGAACCTCACCCACATAGAGAAGAAGTTGCTGAAGACACCATACACTTTAGACACAGGACTAATAGGATCAAAGCTGGCTCATGTTTGAGAGCCTCTTCCCTGAAGACCAACTTTCATTGTACTAGGCAATTTGCCAACAACAACAACAGAAAAGTAATCCATAGTACTACAAAACAGTACCTCCCCTGAATCAGAACAATGAGGAGCATGGCAAAATAGGACTAAATGTGAAATTGTGGAATTTATATCTTGGCAGTAACCAGCTTTCTAAGGGATAAAGTCCTACTCAATGGGTGGGAAATCATGCCTCGCCAATATCTACAACTACTGAGGTTGAGGAATGTACTATCACTATTATTCCTAAGCTCATTATAATACTTAACCTTATACCCACACAGAAGTGTGACACCAAAAACAAACAAACAAACAAACAAACAAAAAACAAACAGACAAACAAAAACAGTTTCTTTTTAGAACAGATGCAAAGAATGTGATCACAGGGTACCTAGCCATAATGTATATATTGACCACACAATTCCTGCACCTAGATCTCTGTGAACATTGAAAGAGAGAGCAGAAAGACTGTAAAAATTTTGTAAATACATTAAGATGCTCTGAGATTATATCTCCAAGAAATGCTAGTGAAACTTCATCTATAATGCCTCACATAAAAGTCTGCCTAAACAAGACCTGAAGGACAACACTAAGAGACAGGCCAACATTATAGAGTGAAATCTCATGGGACCCCACATGATAACAAAGAACTACTGGCAACTAAGGACTGCATGGGGACAGAGAAACAGTCTTTCCCAAAGACCAGTTCCTTGGCAGGTTATGCAATGTTATGTGGTCTGTCTTGAAATCATATGCATACAAACAACACTATAAGACTTAGCAGGTTGTATTTGTATATTTAAGGGATGTGTGTGTGAGTGTGTGTATGTTTGTGTGTTTGTGTGTGTGTGTGTAGCACTGAAAACTGAAGAGAAAGTACATAAATTTAAGGAGGAATAGGCTCAGTGGGATATGAGAACAGAAGAAAGGGCGTAAAGAAGTGATAAAACTGTAATTAAAAATGATAAGTCACCATTAGTGAAACAAAAGTGTTTCTTGAAATTTTAAGGTGATCAGTACATTTTACGGTATATTCTCTCAGAATACCCCATGTTAGGAAGAGAAGTCAGACTCATTCTAAGCATCAAAGTACAGGCTTGGTGGGAGAAAATGTACTGCTTGTAATTGCCAAATTTACGTGTGGAACAAAAGATGAATCAGAGAATTATAGGCCAATAAACCTGAATTCAATTTAGAGAATGAAATGGAAAACATATGCAATTGGTCAGATAACAGCCCTTGAGGAATTTCTATAGCTGTATTTCCCAAAGCAAGATCAATGATTCAGCAGTATTAAATCACATAAGAGGAAGGAAGATAATTTTTTTAAAGTATTTTTCAGTTTTAAAAAAGTAATTCTACCTAAGTCATACTTAGGTGAGGAGTGCTGTCTTGGCTTAGCCTAGGAGATCCACCTGCACTATGAAGTCTAAGACACACAGTGACACAGCTTAGAGGAAAATTTACAGGGGACATGGATGAAAATAAGATTAAATTCCAGTGCATGTTGTCAATCTAGTGCCACTTATTCTGTGACATTGTGACTTAAAATGTGGTTAATAGAAAGATTTTCCCTTTTAGACATAATCTATGGTGATTATACAATGGAAGGAATAGAACAATGTCTTCCACAGAAAATATTACAATGGTCGGAGGAACTGCATTTTTATCTAAATTTTAAAACTGCATTTGTATCTGTTAACAATTTGAAAAAACTGTATTGCAAATAAATTAGTTCATTTTTTAATGGATGACTTGTTCTTTACATTAAGGCAGTGTATCCTATCTTCCTGCCTTTGTGTTTTTCTTTTTTTAAACTGGCTTAAATATAATTAAAATGAAAACAAAGAGTGTTCCAAACATCAAACCCTCTAATTAATGTCCTCATGCTATCTCTAGATCTTCTACCCTGGAGCCTACTTGGAGGGAAGGAATCCCAAAGGAAAGACTCATGGAAATCAAAAATCCATTTTCCCTTTCCTACTTCCTCTTCTCCCTCAAAGTAGTTCTGGATGAATCATCTTAAGCATCTCTGCGATATAGAACAGAAAATCTACTTCTGATTTTAAATATACCCAGAGTTCTATGGAAGCCTGCTGCCACATACAAACTTTAGGTTACAGTAATATCGTCAAGAGAGACAGCTTAATGTGATTGATTACTATATCAGTAAGATTCTCATATGGCAATACTGTCATAATTCTTGAGGAAGTAGATGGAGGAAAAATATTAAGTCAAGTGAATCATGGAAAGGAAACAAGACTCTTCTCCAGAAAGTCATTTCTCTTTAATCTCTTTGAAATTAATCTAAAAAGGAGTCAATAAATCTCAGTTCATATAACTAACATTATAAACATAGTCACTTATTTCTGCTATACAAATTTTATACCTACATGCTTAAAAATAGTCAAGACTGAAAATCTAATATCTGCCTGTCTTGGGCATAAGACACAATCTAGACTATATATTTATATTGCTGAAGCTTCCAGTATTTCCTGTTAAATTAAACATAGATATCCACCTTGGAGGACAATGCCAAGAGGCATGGACAGTGTAATGGTGGAAGAAACGTGGACACACGCAAGTTATACCTCAACAAAGCAGTCTAGTTTATTTACATATACAACTACATATACAACTGTAAACAAAAATTTTAGAAAAATTGTTATATCCCTTCTACCTGAGGGAGAATTGCAGGGAACTCTACCTTTCTGGTTGATAAATGTAAATTTTAAACTTCCTATATTATAACATTAACCAATAATTATTAAACATAAATACTATATTTATACCTCTAAGCTTTGATTTTCATGAAAAGATACAAATCAGGGTATGGAAATAAAGGGTAAATAAAACATTGAAGAACAACTCCATGAAACTGCAGTAAAAATTTAGAAAATATTAAAATCAAACATCAAAATCATAGCAATACTTTCAAATTGAGGTTAATTTAACACAAAGGAAAGAAATTATGAGCTTCATTATTTTCTATACGCTTAAAGAAGGAGCACAGGAAGAACAAAGATTAATGTTACATCTAGTATTAGATAAACCTTTATCAGAATCACTCCTATACATAATTTCAATGAAATAGAAGAAATTACTTGCTCTTCTTGCACAAACTAGCATATTCCTTACTATAAACTTTGTTGACATTCATTTATTTATTGTATATTAGCATTTGTATGGACACATGTGTCATAGAACCTATATGGAGTCAAAAGACATTTTGTAGGAGTCTATTGCCTCCTTCCACTATGCAGGAATTAAACTGAGATTGTTAGAATTGATGGCAAGCACTCTTACTCCTTCCCATCTCAGTAGCCCCTCATCCTTGATTTAAAATCTACCCCAAAGAAACAGGACAATCCCTCACTAGAGTTCTACGTAATAATTCTGAAACAAAAGGTAATCTTTTCAAAGATAACCTGAAAAGGAGGGGGGAAGTCCTTTCCCAAGCTGCTCTCATTCCCTATGTGCCTTCCTTTTCAATCCCTCCTCTGCCTCTTTCAGATCAATCAATAACTATAGCATGAATGTCTGGCATGCAGCATCTCAAAACCTAGAGTGCTTAAAGTTTAACGGCCTGATCCTCTTCTTTGTTCTGTCCTAGAAACAGGCAAACATTTCTTTCATTTCAATATCTCTGTGACTTATTTGTTACAAATTTTTAAAGTAAGATAAAAATACTAAGACACGCATAAAATGTTGATTGATTTTCAAAAGCTCTCTTTGAATTATACATGAATATGCATGCTATACTCTAAATCTTTCCCTTATGAACAGTGAGATATATAAACAGATATGACATGATGTGTATATAGTTAGGAATCTGTTTAGTTGTAACATTGCATATAAATTTAAACAAAGATGAAAGAAAGACACTTTGTTTAAAATGCCTGAGGCTGAGATGAATGAACTATAGCTACAACACAACTTATCTCTGCTACTGAGAAAAAGAATATACCCCAAATAAAATAATTTGAAGCAAAGTGAATTTGTCATTGTTTGAACTCAGAAAATATTTATAAGTATACTTCTACTCTTAATCTTTTTGTTCAACCAAAATTGGTTTGTAAGAATCACACTAATAAAGTTTCATACACAAGAATATTAAGATAAAACTTTACTATTTCACACTGTACTTTGTCAAAGCAGGCAACAACACAGGTAATAGAAGAAGCTCACGCATCCCTGAGAAATCATCCTTCAGATGATTTCTGACATCTAACTAATGATTAATCTACCTTGCATGTTCATAAAAGTCACACAAATACTGATCTCTAAAGTTCTAACTTTTCTTGGTTTATGTCCTCTTTTTTGAGCAAATTTCTTTTATCATTTTTATTAGTATTTCATAAATTTTAATAAGTATGTGGCTCATCAAAGAAACAGCAGATCTATAATTCCTTCACGTAAAAACATTGTGGGGCCAGGAAGATGCCTCAGTCAGTGATTTATTGAGAGAGGGGAACAAAAAGGTTATCTATTTCTCTATATCTCCAACTTAAGGAAAGACTTAAAGCAAAAGACCACCCTTGAGCATCTGGGTGTGTTGTCTCCATGCTATGCACTACACTTACTCTATATTCTGTCTTTGTTATATAATCTGTACAAAAACGATAACTTCATTTCCACACTGACATTCACTCTGAATGTGTGATAGCATTCACTGGAGAGTCACAGCTCTGATGTACAGGCACTCTGCAATCCAAATGTACCCAGAGGTCCCAAGGAAAATGACAGACTAAAGGGAAGCTGGAAAGAAAATAGGGAAGAAATTGAGCAGATGTTAGGATAGCTGAAGATACAGAAGGGGAGGAAAGGCAGATGAGTGACAAGAGCTCAAACAAATGGCAAGAACAAGTAAATTAATCTATCTCAGGCATCTACTGTTAATGACCTATACAATATGCCTGTTCAGTTTCTGGGAAAACCACTTTTCTCTGCTGCTCCTGGATTCAAGACTGCCATTTATGGAGTGCACACATGATTTGAAGTTCAGGAAGAGTAAATGCCCTAACGTGGACTAATCCTAGAGCTTCTCTTGGGTTTTGTTCAGTAAACTTGGAAGTAAGCCCATACTGGTAAAGAAGGGCATTTTCTTCCATCTAGATTGTAAAGGAAAACTATGGCAGTGAGCAAGGGACAGAGAAAAGACTGTAGCAAGGGAGTAAAGGCAACCAATGCACCGAAGCAGAATTGGCATTATGAGAGAGGGCTTTGTACAGAGAAGTGAAAAGTACTTTGTATGAAATTCTCAGAGAACTAATAAAAATTAGAAAAAATGCATCCCTTGCTTGCTTTGTCCACCTAGTCAACAGTCTAAACAATATACATATTTTATGACAAATATTCCCTACTGCTTGAGTTAGATTTTATGGATTCTTGTACTATCAATATATCAAGAGTCTTAAATAAAAATGTTGAATAAAAACTCCCAACTCCAAAAGATGATGATGATGATATGATAATGATGATGATGATGATGATGATGATGATGATGATGATCTCCCTATTGTTTTTCTCAACCTCACAACAATAGAATAGTCATGGAAACATGGAAATAACTAATTCAGTGATTCAAACTTTAAGGACATTACAAAGAAAAGTTAACAAAAATAAATATGAAATAAAATAAATATAAAAGGAAAGAAATATGCTAAAGAAACAAATACTTCTGGCTACAGAAGTGGGTAATATTTCAGCTTTTGATGATGTTGTTCTTATTAACTTTCACTATCAACTTATAATTAAGTTATACTCTCATCTTAGTCTCTTAGCCTTGGAGTAAATTTGAAGATAATAGCAATACTTTTAAAATTATCTTGTATAAAATAAGCAAGTTTTAATTCTTTATGACATTAATTATTGGCAATTGAAAATAAGTAGATATTCATTGTATACTATCACCCAGTGGAGGCAATGAGTAAAGAGACATAACAGAAATGGATAAAAAATATTACTAGTGACTGATACCTTTCAATTTAGATAATATAACCCATTTGTTCCTTGAGTATGGAGCTAGTAAGCTTTTTAGTCTTATCAAACCAGTCTCCAGTTCATTGAACACAAAGGTGGCCAACCAAATACACTGTCTCATAGTTAGCTGCACTTTATTGTGGGAAACAGATCGGATCTATTACACAACACCTGGATAGGAGATTATTTGCATGGCACTTACTTAGCTCTGATACTCTATATTTATTCAGATGCTCTCAACAAAAGGGAGAAAAACTCTTTCAGTCCCTTTAAATATCTCTCCATACAAATATACATTTGGCCTACAGGGTTTAAGTGAGAGGAATACAGAAGCAGAGTGAATTGGAATTTAGCTATTAAACACCTATGGACCGAGTCTTAGCATTTAGTGGGCAATCGATGAATTTTCAACAGTGACATTTAAAATCTGCTGTGAGATTTTGTTTTTTAGAAATGATAGGAAAGCTACACCTATGATAACTCAACATTCTGCATCCTACTCAATACCTGAACAATAACAATATCAATAGGTGTATTAGAGTGGATAGGGAAACCTTAGGGAATCACACCACTGAATAAAGGACAACAGGCAACCAGTGACTGCTATAAAAGGGAGAACTAGCCATTACCAAGGATGAGTCCCCTAACTAGTTATCCAGTACAAAGTGGTCAGCACTGCAATCATATATACACAAAATAGGCAAAACAGACTCAGCAGGAGATACATATAAACATATACAATATACAAAGTGTAACCCAAAATGTCTTAAGACTCTTCAGTGCCTCCTAGATTAAATTCTTTTCATAAGTTGCTGTGAGATCTGCCCCCTTACTCCCATTTACTTGCAAGTGCCCGTTGAGCTCACTAGAGACTATGTACAATATTTTGTAATAATGCTTATGTAAATACAAAAGTGTGAAGAAGAATTCAGCTATTTTTCATCTAGCTACAGCAGGTATTGGAGAAAATGTAAGCCAATGCTCCTTTCTGAAAGTTTTGTGATACTTAATTTTCATAAAGTATTTTTAATAAGACGAATATATCAACACGGTCCTTCATGGATTTGTAAATAAATATTTTAAAGTTTATCAGGTCTTTTAAATAATCTGCCACAGATATGAAACACATGCTAGCATTATTTGGGTTTTTGTTTCCTTTTAGATGTACAGAGACCATCCCTGTCATATATCACAGGATGCAAGCATTGAATGTTTATCTACGAGGCTGGAGAGAGGGGTGGGCTTTGGCGGTGAGAAAGGCTTGCAGAAGAGCAATAGAATAATACAGCATGTGAAGACTGGAGCTACTAAGGCTCAAAACTCAGGCTGTTCAGAAGAAATGAAAAGACTAGAGATCGATTTACATACAGGGCATGAGGCAAATGGTCTGAAGTTGTGACTGAGTGACAGGGAGCAGGAAGATTGGTATCTAGGCTTGAGGTTTACACCCATGTAGTCAGGAAATAGCAGTGAAGAAACACACGTGAGAGAAAATGTAGAGAGAAGAGATCAGTCCCTTGTTCATGAGGGTGACAGATGATAACAGAGGTGCAACTGCGAAGAGGGATGCAAACTGGAGATTTTTTAAAAACACATTGGTATTCCTGTAATGTTTCAGCCATAAGAATGCACTACTCAACTAAACCCAAGTGCTGAACAACAGCATATTCTACAGGTAAGCATTTTAACATTTCAATTTATTCTTTTTCATATCAATTTAGGGGACCCTGTATATGAAATTATTACCTGTTTGTAGAGAAATTTAATCTAACATTAGCTTGATTACATTGTCAACTTTTGAGCATAAATAATACAGTTATAATTGCTCAATATTCTTATTTTCTAAGTTTAATATCTATGTCATGTTTGGGTTTCACTTCCATATATTGAGTTTTCTCTTTATTCAGAACTGTTCTTTTAAGCTTCTTTCTACATGCATGAATTATGTGCTGTAGAAGAACTATTCATGTGTGTTATCATGTATGTGGAGGCCAGAGCACAACAATCACATGCCTTCCCTAGTCAATTTCCACCCTATTTTTAAAGATAGATTCTCTACTTAGAGTTTGCTTATTCAGATAGACAGGCTGGCAAATAAACTCCAAGGATGCTGTTGTCTCCAACTCTGGCATTTAGGTCTATGCTCCCTCAGCCTCTTTTTTCCTCTTTTTTGTTATTGATTATTTTATTTGCTTACATTTTAAATGTTCTCCGCCTTCCCAGTTAAACACCCTATCCCCTCCTCTGCCCCCCTGCTTCTATGAGGGTGCTCCCCCACCCACTCACCCACCCGCTCCCATCTCATGGCCCATACAACCTCCTTTTTTAAAATGAGTGCTAAAGATCTAGTCTCAGGTCCTCCTGATTATATGGCCAACATTTCTTTCTCTCTGATTTATCACTGCTTCATTTATCATCTCGATGCATAAGTTTTTATTTAATGACAAACTTAATGAGTTTTACCATTGGGAGTATGATGTATTTATTTATTCCAATCAATATTATGGAGTTTTATTGCTAAGTCACTTAGAAGTGTTCCAAATCTTCAGACTTTATGAATTGTTAAGCAATTCATAGTTTCCTGCCTTTGGAGATAGTTATTTCCTACTTACCTTGGCAGGATAACTTTGAGTGTTTTACAAACACCCTGTGAAAATGAGGGTTTCCTGTCTGCCTGGAGTAGGTGAGCAGGCATTATTTCCATTGCTTGCTAAATATCATTTTTTACAACCTCTAATTTGTTGGGTCGCTTCCCTTATCCTTCATTCGTGACTTCATAGGAAGGTATAACAATTGCAAGGAAAGAAACCTCTACAGGTCACGCATGTTCTTTTGCTTTGTACTATCTTCTCTCCAGGATGTTGACTGTGGTGGTTTCAATATTCTTGACCCATAGGGAGTGGTACTGTTAGGAAGTATGGCCATGTTGGAGGAAGTGTGTCATTGTGGGTATGGGCTTTGGAGGTCTCCTTCTATGCTCAGGCCCTCCTCATTGCAGAAGAGATCTTTCTTCTGGCTGCCTGAGGATGCCAGTCTTCTGGTTACCTTTGAAACAAGATGCAGAACTCTCAACTCCAACAGCACCATGACTCCCTGGATGCAGATGTGCTTCCTGCCACGATGATATTGAACTGAAACTCTGAGTTCATCCCCAATTAAATGCTGTCCTTTATAAGAGTTGCCTTGGTCATGGTTTCTCTTCACAGCAATGGAGACCCTAAGACCTTGACCTATGAACTCTAGGTACCTCAGTCTCCCAAAACTTAGATCGTTTTATATCTTGAGAGCCTGGGTTAGCCAAACCTATCTTTTCCCTCTTAGTCACACTTTTGAAAGTCATTATAGAAACAGCTGACCTCATTTGGTCCCAACCCCTATGAAGCTCATTCTCTACTAAACATTAAGAAGCTTGAAATCATGGTTTTATTTATTTTGTACATTTTGAGTTATTTTAGGATGGAGGGGATAAATAAAAAAAATATATGTTTTAATGTACACTTGTTCTGAAAATGTTATTTCAGCATTATTCAATATCTGGCCCTAAGTCTTTAATCTTACAAGAAACTTTATCATTATCATCCCTGTTTTATATGTGAGTAATGGGAGAATGAGTCTGTAACTCTACCCACTCAAGTTTACAGTATGTAAGGGACAAGGTATCTAAAACTCTCACACACATTGGGATACATTGCTTCAAGGAGAAGCAAAAAAGTTGTGGGATAAGTTTTTAATACTGATAATTTCAAAAAATTATTTTGAAATTACCATTTCAAAAAATGGTAGCTAAAAAATTAGCTACCATTGTGAGCTGGTTTAGACCCAAATCTCCTTTAAGAGGCAAATGAATAAATTGGGAGTCTTGAAAGCTGCACACAATAACAATCATAAGACCCCAAGATGTGACTCCCAGATGCTCCCGAAGACTGTACCACCAACCAAAGAATACACATGGAGGGACCCATGGTGCTGGCCACATATGTTGGCCATCAGTGGAAGGAGAGACCCTTGGGCCTGAGGGTATTAGATGCCCTAGTATAGGGGAATGCCAAGAAAGGAAGACAGGAGTGAGTGGGTAGGTGGGGGATACCCTCATAGAGTCAGGGGGAGGAAGAATGGGATAGGGGATTCCAAAGGGGAGATCTGGAAAGGGGAAAACATTTGAAATGTAAATAAAGTGTCAAAAAAAGAAAGAAAACACACACACACAAAAAAAAAACATATATGCATAGTTTTTTAAAGGAATGATTTAGGCAAACACAATATCTTTAGGTTACTATGGTCATAACTTAGGCTACTAATACAGATCTAATATAAGCATAATATTTAAAGTAACAAAATATATTTTATCTATTATTTTGCATGTATTAGAAACACAGACAGCAATCACTCAGTGAAGGAGCAGTAAGCCATCTTTCCAGTCCTCTTCTCTTTTTATTAACAAAGAAAGTCCGCTCTCCCAAGAGGTTCCATGTTTCCTACAGATCCTTAGATGTTTCTAATGTATAGTATGGTCATTGTGGAGAGCCTACATGGAAAGAAACTGAGGCCAAGAAAACTCACATTTTCCCCATATAGCTTAGTAATCAGAGGCTGAACTTCCAAACTCATAATTCAATGCAGGGCCATCATGTACCTCTGCCTGACTACAGCATTTTACAAAAGGGGAATTTCATAATGTAATATCTAGAATAAAAAATTAGTGATAAATTAATGAAGAATAGGTAAAGGAATGTGAATAAAGAAAGGCTTACCAGGAAGTGATGATGGTTAGAGCAAGCTAATGGGTATATGGGGGTCCTGACACTATTTCCTCTATTTTACAATATATTAAAAATTATCATTAATAAAGTTGTATTTTAAGATTAAAAAAAAGACCCCAAGATGTTATTTAATATATATGCATTAGTCACCAACTTGTAATCTGTACAAGTGTGGCAGGGACTGGGTATAACACCTTATGACAAAATGTGGAAATTTATTCAATTATTTTTTAAATATTTTTTTACTTAATTTTCAAAGTACCCCCCTCTTTTTCTCTCTCTCCTCTCTCTCTCTCTGTCTCTGTGTGTGTGTGTTCCACTCTATTATGAAATTTCCTTTATATTACAAATAAATATTTTGAAATAGTATATCTGTTATATTGAACTTTCTATACAACTTATAAAAATATAAACAGAGAAATTACCAAAAAACATATAACACAGCAGGCTACAGACACACACAAACACACAGTCTTTCACACAAACATGCTTTCTTGCAGACGATCATAATAATGACCTCTGATAAAAGTTTTCTTTTTATGTTTCTAAAATGATCAATACATTTCATCATAAAATATGATGAAATGTTAATGAGCTCTGAACATCATATTCAATAGTAAACTACATTGTTACAAATAGTTGAAAAATAAGATTACAATGCATCTAATATAATATGCAATGTCAGATTAGGTCTTAGATAGGTTATACATTTCTAATGCTTAAAAATCATAGCAGACATTTAACACTATATTCACTGTTGAATCAAGAAGTGAAATCTAGGCCCTCTATTCAGTTTTACTCCAGGTAAATTTCTGCTGAGAATAGGTCCCTTTAATTCATTATGTCTATTAAATATTTATTTTTAGATTGGAGTATAAAAGATGTCATAAATGGAAGTGGACCCAATATTCCTCCCTTGTAACCTGGACATCACTTCTCACCTAAACTGACTGATGAACCTGGGTTCCAGACATAGCTTTCTGATTTTAATTCTAGGCTTCTCCCCCAAACACTTCATTGGAATGTGTCTTTGGCAAGATCCCCACTCCCTCCTCATTGTAAAGGCGAAAAAGTTGTGCTGATTCACAACACTATAGTGATAATGAAATGTGCTAATGCCAGATAGTTAAACACTTTCAAGGTTTAAATTTAATTGTTATTTAACATTGGTTTTGTGGTTAAATTGAAACATCTTAATAAGTCTTAGGTCGTTCCATTGAACTAATCTTCCAGATGTTTTCCTAATTGGTATATAATAGCAAAAGATGCATATTTCTGCACTTCAAGTCATGAGAGAGACTACAGGATGTAAAACTCCTCCTACTCTCAGTATCAAGGATGAGTGACTTTTTACATGGCTTCAATGCTGTCAATAAAAACTTGTGCCTTTCGAAATTGTAAAACAGATTCGGATATATTCTGAAAATATTAGGTGCCTAGAGACACTAGAAGATATAAGTAGGCCCATGAGAAGAAACAGGCAAGCCAATGTTTAAAGAAAGAATGAATGCACAGAAACAAAAACTGTATTTCAAAAATCTGTCTTCATTGGAAAATAATCATTGAATAGGACCTTAATAAATAGTAGGAAAATAATACAAGTAGATATTAAAAGATTAAATAATCTTTCTGTAAATTTAAATTTTGATGTCTATGACAGACAGCATAGCAGGCATTATCAAACTAAACATACCCACCTTGTTTCTAAGTGCATGAGTCATTTTGTCATATCAAATGCAAATGCAGTCACTAAAAACATACAGATTATGACCTTTTCCCCAAATAATAAGAAGAATATATGAAGCAGTGCTACCTCTTCACCTTCTTTAGCATTCTGCCAGGCTCAGAACATCATTTTCCCCCCATATAAACATTAATTCGCGTCTGGGTTGAGGAAAAAAATATTTCCTTGTTCCAAGTGACTGCCATTCAAGCCAGGTAATATCTTAAATCATGAGCTATGTGATCACTGACTTCTTTAAAAGCCTTTGGTTGTCTATGAGTCTTTTGGTGGCATCTAATTGTACCTAGTTTCTTTGATTTTCAAACCTAGTTCTTCTAAGCCACAGTAGTATATAGTAGACAGCTCAATTGTGCCCTCTAGCCACTTTTCATATACTGCACTCAGAGGTCACATTTAGTCAACCTTCTATTATATGGCTCACCAAGCTGCTTACAAATCCATACATTAAAAAGGAGTGTACCAGCAGTGTGGATGTTAAAACACCATGGATTCAGTGCTACATGGGAGGAAGGATCAATCAAGGATGGTTTCAAAAATCACGACAAAATTCTACAAATAACTCTCCTAAGAAAAAGTAATACAAGAGAACTTTTGTTTCTTAGGCATTACTTACAATAATTACTTAGCACTTACAATTTTGCATGGAATTTCTCCTGGGTTATATTAGCTGCATATTATATAAAACAAATATTGCTCAGGGTCAAAATCAAATATGTGGCAAGAAAGATAAACTAGCACTCAGATGATAGGTCAATATTGTCTTCCACAACAGGCAAAATGAACACATGTGATTCGTAGACAGACAGATAGGAGATAGTAAGAAAGTAAACATGACAGACAGATATGATATATTATAGCTAGGAAGGTAGATATATAAATACATACATAATAAACAGATAGGATGGATAAATATTTAGATAGATTAGATAGATGTATAGATGGATGGATGAGTGGATGGATGGATGGATGGATGGAAAGGTAGATAGATATCAATCTTGAGATATACCTTCAAAAAATTCAAACAACATATCCCAACTTCATTTGTTCTTAAAAAGTACCACCTGTGAGTGACAGATATATTTTTATAGGATAACATGTTCTTGTTTCCAATATTTAATTATTAAAGTTTGTTACCTTGGTAAAAAGTTAATTTTAACCTTACATATCTACTTCTATTATTAACAAGACTGGAATGATACTTGAGAATGAAGCTCACTTTGCTGTTAGAGATAGTGATGTGGTTACATGTAATTAATAACCATGCATAGTCCAAAGGCATTCCATTTAGAGAAAACTAGAAATATTTACCTGTGTAACCTAAATTGTTCTCAAATTGTGTGGTATGTATGTATATCGCACCCCTGATATTTCGTGGCTATATATATATAAAACATATAATGAAACAGAGACTAACTACTGTAAATTTCAAAATGGCCTTTTGTGTTAATTTGAAGGAGAATGTTTTGCTTTCTTTTGTTTTCTTTTGTTTTGTTTTGTTTCCTGTTATTGCTGTGGTAAAATGTCTGAGCAACTTAAAAGAAGGATTTATCTGGGTTCATAGCTGGAAAGGACGGCTTCTTGTGGAAGACAAGGCAGAGCTTGAGAGAATGGGTGCTCAGTTTCCATTCCCATATTACTTAGTCCATACTTAGGGGGCATCTCCCACCTCAGTGAGGCAATCTAGAAAAATCTCTCACAGAAAGACCCAGAGGTTTGTCTCCAAGGTGATTCTGGATTTTGTCAAGTTGGCAAGCAATACAAATCATCACTGCATTATTGGCAGTTTATTTTAATACTTGCTTCTTTAGAAAATGTCAATCACAAAATGACTTGACCATGTTCAAAGCAGTTACTGAAAACTCCAGGCTTGATGCCCTGGTCTCCATGCTCCACTATAATCCACTAGGGATCATGCTGTCATTCCCATGGCTACATGAAGACAGTGTTATCTCTCTGTCTTCATGGAAAATGTTTTTTCCTGTCCCATCTTGGAACTTGATGTTCAAAGTTTGATTACAATTGGTCTATAAAGCACCTGGTTGCTAACTGAATAAAAATGCACATGCTCTTTGAATAATAATGTAGTATTTTGATGGTATTATGTAAATGATGAACAGATTTGAGCAAACTCTGCCTTGTAATAGAAGGTGTAAGCTGTACTTGACATTCTATGATAGTAACAGATGACATGACAAAATGTGAAAATCACGTTCTTAAGCTAAACTAAGGAAAAAAAAAAACACAGGAAGAAAATGTACTGATGTTAGCATGATTGATTTCAGGACATTATAATACAAAAACAGGATATTTAAATGGCATCTTTCAGACCGACTGACTGTGATAGACTATTATGTAATTTGTTGTTATGTCAACGTCTTCCATATCAACACTGATTTACAACTATCAATAGTGATTTCTAAAATATACATATTGTATTTAATCATGTAAAGAAGTTATTCCTGTAATATATATGCATATACACACCGGTTACACAGTATTCTTCAAACATTAAAACAGCTACAAAGCAAATGCTATCATCTCTCAAATATGTGATCTGGAACTTCTAGAGACTGATAAGTTCTCCAACAGAAGCAATGGAATTAGATAAAAGCCAGGAAATCTAGTGTCAGGATTTCCTTCCTTTATCAGTACATTCCTGAAAAGCTTGTAATTAGCAGTTTATAAATCTTCCGAAAAGGTACATTGTGAATAGCTGCAGAGGGTCTCAAAATGAAATAAATTGATGTGTAATAACATTAACTCAACTTTAAAGAATAAATATTAACTGAACAAGTTCATTAAGATTTTATATATAATTACTCCATACCCTGAATAAGAAGTAGAAACTTTATCAACAACACTTTAAAAGTTACTTTAAAGGTAATAGAGTGGCTGTTGAATATAACTTGATCTTTATTTTCTAGAAGAGTATGAAAAAAATCCAGATGAACAGAGAGAGATGGACTTCAAATCTCAGTGGACTTTTCAAGGGGTTGTCAAGCCAAATGTGCCAGCCCTGTCTGTGTACCTTTAGAAGCACTTCCGAAAGAACTCTAGATTTAGGCAAAGCCTGTCCAGGCAACTTCCAGAGAGAAAAGCAGAGCCAAAGTGAGACACAGGGAGAAGCTGGAGAGCCCAGAACTCTTAAGTCCTGGTCTCCTGGTTATAGATTCTGTCCCCCTGAAACATTTCAAATGACCATCACATGTGGCTTGTTCATTCTATAATCCCATAGTAAACGCACACACTCATGAACTAGTCACAGGGCCCCTGCTGCAGATCAGTTATCAGCTGCTATAACACAGACTTATGGGATGTTATAGGTAGAGGTTAGATCTGGACATAATTTATGAGCTTATTAAATAATGAATCTGGAACATTAAATGAAGGAGAAACCAAGACATAGGAAATAGAAGTGTCTCAACATACAGTAATTTTAAACCTATAAAATATAGGTGTTTTTAATATCCTAAAATATCCTGTAATCAATTATTGGCAATTTCAAATGTAGTACACAGCTATGCAAATGAAACTTTGACCTTTTAGCCAAATAAGACAAACCTGAAAATGATGAACAGATGCCAACCAGTTATATAAATAAATACACACACAAAAAAATAAAAAGTAGTTACAGTCACAATTCATAACAGCTTTAATAAATGATCAATATACACATGGAATCTTCTTTGATTTAAAAAAATCAAATTTTGCCTCCTCAAGATCCCCCCCCAAACCCGTAATCACCATTGTCTACTTTGTTCTATGTATATTTCAGTTTTTTCCTGCTTCATTTTCACCATAGATCTGGCTTTCAATGTCTTTCCTCCTAACAAGCAGGTGTCATTATTCAAAAATCAATCTACAACCGCTAATATATACAACATGCTATTCAAATTAACAAGTTTATGATTGTCATTATAAACTATAATGTAGTTCAAGTTTCATAAAAAAGAATGTATGCACTGATAAAATTAGCACTAGAATGATGAAATCTCCAATTCCTAGTAATGACATTAAGAATAAAGTTATTCCAAAAGTATAGGATTTAAATCACAATTTTTTGTTAATAATTCAGCTGCTTCTGACCAATGACAACCTCAGCTTTCTGACCAATGAATACCTGAGCCTTAGACTGTTATCCAATGACAGCAGTTTTTTACTTTCAGTTAATATTAGTCATGCTGCTTTACTGTAATGTGCTGATTTACACTATCACCATTTCCAGGATACAGAGAGACCTCAGTGATGAATATTCACTGATGACTTAAGGAGCAGTAGAGAAATACAGGCAATCTATCCATAGTACTACCTCTGAGAGTATCTGTTTCTTAATTTAATAGATACTCTATTAGCTTTCTCTAAACCATACAAAAATACCTTTATCTCTGGCTTTCATAAGAATATCAATTTTTTTCTATCATCCATTCTAAAAGTAGAATATTCTAAATATTTATTTAAAAAAGTAAGACAGGAAAGAATTAACATGAATACCTCTGCTCAATCCTTTCTATAAGGAGAAAAATACAGCCATTTTTTTTTTACCATAAATCATACAAATAAAAAGTATAGGGGCATCACAAATTAAGTTCTCCAATGATTAAAACGTTGTAATCTTAGTTGTCAGCATGAAACGAATCTCTCCAAAGCTCTGGCTCAACTTAATAACTTAGTGTGTATACTAGGAAAAGAAAATCAGAATCCTAAGAGCCTCAAGCATGGTTGATACTACTTCTGGTTTTTGTGGTTTTTGGTTTGGTTTATTTAGTTGTTGTTTATTTTTGGAAATCAATGGAGTAAAGCACTCTCATTGTGTCTATTTTGCAGCCAAGACTAAAGAGTATGATACAAGTACCTCTTCTGGAAAAGCAATGCAGTATTCTTCCTGTGAGCATTTCCTATTAGACAGAGATAACTAGTAAATATTCATAAGGCATGAACACATTAGAAAATGTCTTAGATATCTATTTTCTTAGATATCAATTATCTTAGATATTGTATGATATTTTGAATTTACTCTCAGCAACTTGATAGTTAATATACATAGTATCATATATATATAATATAATATCACACCTGTGTGTATGTGTGTGTGTGTGTGTGTGTGAAAAAGCTTAGACATCCAATCAAAGAAGTGCTAAAGAGCTTAGAAAGCTATTTGGAAATAATACAAACTGTGAAACACAATCTCCTATAAATCATTAGAAAATTCCCTTTGTGTTAAGTAAGCTTACTAAGGTCTCAGAGGGCACATGACTCTTTCATCTGTCAGCTAAATCTTTGCATTGTGCAATAAGAATGATTGGAATAACTCAAATGCCCTAAAAATGGGAAAGTGGCTCTGCAAACTTCTTCACATAAACCTTGAGAGACGGAAAGAGATATTTGAAATTCAATACGAAATCATTCTTATAAAAGTATCTCAGCCTCTCGCAGGTAACAATATCCAGTTGAACTGACTGAGCGATTCCAGTGTAAGGTAATATGATCGAAACTATATTTAGCCTCACAAAACAAACCTAATAAGCATCAAAACATTGATGCCATTTAATCCTGTAAAGGTAAGGTAAGAGTTCTCCCTAGCAGGTAGCTATCTGCCCAGGCTCAGATCTCATAGGAAGCAAGATGCTAACCAGCACCTACTCTAATCCTTTCTGCCTTACCCCACACCATAGTCTTGTCTACTACCAAGCAACAGCCAGTTCTGTATATAGCATTACTAACAAAAGCTTGTCAGTTTCATTCCTTCAGCCTCTGAACTAGTCATTGCTTCACTTCAATTAAATTATCTTCTGATTTAAATGTTAGTACAAAATCCATAGTGACATCTAATTCCAAAAGTTCAACTTTGCCATCAAGAAAAGTCTGGACCTTCATCTTCTTCCTATTGCTGTTTTTGTATAAAACATCAACTGTGTGCTTCAAATGGTTAGCCTATTTTGGTTTTCAAATTGTGGTTTCTTTGAAACATATTCCTACTTAACATCTGCAAACTTTCTTAATTCCAGTGATGATGGCTCTTACTTTTTCAAATACATTGTTTTTGACCCATTGTATGGAGTCCAGAGGACAGTCCATAGAAGACTCTGACTCCACACCTGGCACTTATTATGAACACTTTGCTTATGAATTGGTTCCATGAAGCATGTTCAAGCCGTGTGCAACAGGTCCAGCTATTGTGTAAACACAAGCTCCTAACACCACAATAGGAACAAGAACCAGTCCATTACAACAGCCAAGAACCACACCAATCCCCGCCGTTTCAACTGTAATTCTTCTGAGATCTATGAAGCTGTGATAACGAACTAAGAGAAGTTTGTGTTACCTAGAGCCTCCCACAGCCTCCACCTTAACTGTAATGTTAGTGTAAGGAACTATGTAACAAAAAGCCCAGGTGTGCATGGCTTTTCTTGACTCACTGCCCATGACCAGCTTTAAAGCTCAGTTCATGACAGGAAGAGCACTTTCGCGAAGGTCTGACAAGTCCTTTTCCTTAAGTTGCCCATTGCTGTTGCTGTCTGTTCCCAAAGCCATCACAGTAAAACAAATGGCAACCAAAGATGTCTAGGCTTTGTCATGTCAGTGTGAAATCAAATTTAAAACACACCCCCAAACTATTAGAAGAGGCCACGTTTATTTCCAGTCCCTTGGGAAGGGAGAGAGTAGGCTCTTAGAGGAGATAGATTTCATGTGCTCTGTATAGTTAGATCTAGTTTCAGTGTATTAAGTTATGTCTAATAGAAAGACACTGTCTGCTTGAGTGTTTTATCACAAAGTGATGTTATTAAGCATATCAAGTATTCCCATACACTCCCCTTGGATTCTTTGATTTTTTTACCTCCCTTTGTTAGGACCAGACCACAAGGAGAAATATTGCAGGAACAATACACAGGCACATGATGCCAACCGTCAGTGTGGTTTCCCTGTGCATATGCATCATAAACTCAAGCTTTCTTATAAATCTGCACATTTGCTCTACATAGAGCTTTGCCTCTTCCCTGGCTAAGCAGCACCAGCATGCTACAGTGTGTCTCTGAGCATGCAGCATGGTGCTTTGTGCAGCTGGGGATAACGGATTGTTGGTATCCAGGCATCCATCACTTAGAACACTGGCGAACTCAACAAGGGTTTTGGTGGCTGACTGGCAAGGGAAACAATGTGCTCTGAGCTACAAGGATCCAAGAAGTGAAGGAAAGGTTCCAGGGAGCAGCCTAGCGAATGGAGAGGAAGGAAGCACTGTACTCTTACCTCCACATTGAAATACTGCTCCGTTCCGCAGACTGTAGCACATAAAATCCAAAGCAAGGTTTGCAAGAAAAACACCCCTGAATGATGCACGAAATCCAACCTTCTTCCAGAGCTGAATGCGAGTAAGATCATAGTGAACTGTGCCTCAACGGATGGACGAGCTCCCCTGCGTTTTCTCCCTCTTTCCGAATGCCCACTCCCTGTTTCCTTTTAAAAAAAAAAAAAAAAAAAAAAAGCCAGTCCTGGGGTGGATAGAAGCTTGCAGGTTCACCCACCCGTCCAGGGGTGGGGATGGGCGCCAGGCTCGGCAGCCGGGGAAGAACAGAGGAAAGGCAGGGTCAGCGGCGGCAAGTGTTCACCATCCTCACCCGGCCGTCGCCCGGAACGTGGCGCCCAAGTTCACCCGCGGTTCCGATTCCCAGCGCCGCCGAGTCGCAGCCGCCGCCTCCAGCCCGTGCGTCCTCCGCCTTCTCCACCTCCTACGCCGCCGGTGCCCCCAGTTTCTGCGGGAAGGGCCTCAGCCGCTCCCAGCTCACTGCCTCCGCTGCTCCTTCCCTCCTCTCTGCTCCCCTCCAGAATGTTCATCGGTAATCTACATAACTCCTCCTTCCCGGGGTCTGCGGGGATCTTGGGGGCCCCGCGCGCGCACACACTGAAACCACACACGCGCGCGCACACGCTCAGTCCTAGACACACACACACACACACACACACACACACACACACACACACACACATTCAGTCACACTCACCCGAAACACACGCAGGCGCGCTTCTTAAAGGAGACGACTCTTAAAGGATGCCTTTTAGATACTGGCGCACTGGATTGGGTACCGGGCCCTTGAGAAAGGCCCTAGTTTGTGATGAACTCTTTTTTCCTTATTACCTGTCCCTCATCCAGAAGTCTGATACCTAGGACTCCAGAGAATCCATTCTTACTTACACCTCTTTTGCTCCTTGTCTAAGCATCTAAAAACAAGTGCTCCCCTCCCCAACCAGAACTTGGGTGGGGCTTGGGCTGTGGACCTTGCCCAGGCCTGGTCTTGAAGGGTATTCCGCATCTTATCTAAAGAGGTTCAGAAAGATCCCTAGTGCTGGAAATCAGAAGTACACCCAGGTTCCTGTGTGTTGCTTAGTAGTCTAGGTCAGTCACCCGGACTCACCAAGTTTGTAAGATAGAGAAGGTAAATTCCTGCCCTCAAAAAGTTTGTTAGGATCCCTTAATTCCGTGGCCTGCCGTCTCCCAGGATCATTGCAGAAGCCTTATAGGCTCAGGTAATAGCCACAAGCTTTTGGTAGGAGACCAGTCAAAGCCAGAATCAGCATGAAGTTACCCTCATCAAATGAGTGGTGAATACTCATCAAAACGCTGGGATTCCAAAGATGTGGTCTGTAATACATCTGAGAAAAGAGGTGAAGTAACTGAGGAGAAGGCAGATGTAGAGCACGGATAGAAGCTGAGTCAAGAGGGAGCGCTCACCACCCCAAGGGTGGTGGTGGGGGTTCTGAATGTGAACAGCTGAGGCAGGAGGAAGATGCTGGGGGCAAATCAGAGAAGGCTGGGGGTCTGGAGGGAGCCCAGAGAACTGCAGGAGCTGGAGGGGGGCTGCTGGTATTCCAGGCTGGCAAACAGAGCCAGAGAACTTCAGAAGAGGGTGCAAAAATGGAGCTGAACAGCGGCAGTGTGAGGAAGTGGACAGGGGAGGCAGCAAATACCAGCCCTTGGCAGGTGACTTTTGGCTGGAGAGAAAGGGGGAAGGGAGCAAGGCAGGCATCTTGTCTGGGGGCAAGGCCAATAAATGTGCTTCTCCTTGGCTGCCAGTAGAGGGAAAGAGGAGCCCACAGGAGGGAAAAGCAGCCAACGCAGAGGCCAGCATTGTTCCAGGTACATGACAGCTGCCTAGGCAAAATGGAAAAGAGAACTGACAAGATGTATTTCATGGTCAGTCAGTAAAGCAAGAAACAGAACACAAGAGGTCACATTTAGTAAACAGAAGGAAAATGTTGGGAAAAATAGCTTTCCAAACATTGCATTGGACAGTAATAACTTGTATATGAAACTTGGAGGGTAGAGGAGGTGCTGAAGACTAGAAGTTTGTTGCTACTGCTTTGTTAAAATCGTTGGAACATGTACCCAGCCTCTTGAGTTGAGATTCAGGAAGCCCTTTCTAGTAATCTGCCGTGTATATGTGTTTGTGAGTGTGTGAGTCTGTGCATGTGCGTGCGTGTGTGTGTGTGTGTGTGTGTGTGCGCGCATGTGCGCGTGTGTCATGAAGACATATTAAGAAGCTAGCTCACATACTGGAGTCAGTTAAAATTGGCAGAATGTTTCCCGTCATAGTCTTCCACTGAATTTTCACAACAGCCTTGATCTTGTATGTATTACTGGGACTTGCTGGCCTGTGGCCAAGCTGACAAAGAAAATCCTAGAACTGTAAGTTCCTGATAGAACCTCTCCAGGTCTTAAAGTGCTGTGCAATAGAGAAGGGAGCACGGTAGTCTCCTTTGCCATTTGAATGACATGATTAACAAGGCATGTGCAAGTACATATGCACGCACACATGTAAACCTTTTTATAGGCCACTACATCTAGAAAGTTCCAAAATTAGAGAGCAAAGATGGTGGTAATAAAAGGTTTAAAACATTTCTTAGTCATCTAGATACTGTGGAAACAATGAAACTCATTTCCAAAAGAACTATTTGAGGAAAGAGCTCTAAATTGTGAAAGACTTGCTAAATGAGCCAGAGTGTTAGAGGAAAATTATCAAGGAAGTGGAAGAGAGGCTAGGGCCTGATGAGCAAGGAGGCATTTCTCCAAGGAAATTTGGAAAGGAGAAAAACGGACATTTATGTGTGCAAGTATGTTAAGGGTGCATCATATATAAATGTAAGAATCAGTCAAATGAAAATAAAAACATATCAAGAGAAGGGCATCTTTAAAATTATTCATGAGATTTTTTTCCTGGGAACAAATTGGTAATAAAGAGATAATAGGAAAGCTGAACATGTGGAATGAGCTCAGAAACTTATGCCTTCAAATAATAATCTTAAGAAAAAAATGGATTTTCAAACCAGGAATTAATAAATTTATAAACAATAAAATAATAATAAGTGAAATTATTTGCAAACATTTGTTAATCTGAATAATGAACATTCACGAGTGAACAATGAATGGAAACGCATTTGAAATTCTAGAAACAGTTCACAAATAAGATACAATCTCATTTCAATAATGGAATTCAGGATACATAGTTCAGTGAGAGAGATATTAATTATCACAGTACTGAAGAATGTAAGAATGCAGGTAGTTAAATATGAAAGCTACCTTACAGGAGATTGGAGTAAGCAACTGATTTCCCCCCAACGATGTCTAAAGAAAAAGTCACAGAATAAGTGATTCTCATAGAATATTGGAAATTAGAAAGTTAAGAAAAGGAAAGACATTTCAGACCTGTTGTGCCAAGAAGCAATGAATATGCGAGCAGGCATCTGTAGAAGTACAGACATTGTGTAAAGGGTAAAGGCTGGAGCATGTTTAACAGTCAAGGTTAGAGGTCACTGGGATGAGGAACAAGAAGAACAATGCATGCTAGATTCAGCCTTATGCTTTACCCTGTAGAAATTCTTAGAAAGAGGTCATTGAGTTTGTTCTGTCTTTATGTAGTTAGTGAACTATGGAAATGTACCTTTTCAAACTTCCTGTATATTCTGTCTCCTAAAATATCTTTGTAGGTATCTTGTCACACTTCCCTAATAAGTCTGGTATATTAATACTTGGCATGCATTCAGCTGAAAATTCAAGGATAAGAACTGATTTTATTGTCAGGGATTTGTCATTCCATTTCTAACCTATTGGCTATGTTTCCTTTTAAGGTCCAGGAATATAGGAAACACCCTGTTCTCATATCTACTAATATGTGCTTTTTGTTTGTGCCCTTCTCAGAGAAGTTTTTAACTTACCTATAGTAAATTAAAATATTATCATCTTTCCATTTAGGATACTGATGAAATCTTTCATCGCAATTCCTGTCTCTTGATGTGTGTACTTTTCATCATATGCCTTCTCTCTCGTAGGAATTTCAGGAAACCAATAATCCCATAATTGCCTGTGACTAAAGACAACAGAGGAGAAAAAAAATAATAAGAAAGCTAAGAAGAAAGTGTAATTGCCCCTGGCAAAGGCCAATGGCAATTCAATAAAATGTCATATGGGAGTTATAGAGACTGAAAAGGCAAATAATAGCTATATCCTTCCTAAGAACAATGGCAGCTAGTTAAAAGTGAGCAATTCTGTGACATGTTAGTGTTTGAGAATGAATATAATCAACTACAAAACAATAGAGGTAAATTATATTCTTTATAAATACCATTGAACCAGGTTTCTTAAATTATAACCTTAAAAATGATTTCTGAAGGTGGGAAGTTACATCAACTTTTATACTGTACTAGTGTGTGTACTTTCTTCCTTATTTGCATCAGTTAAAACTATAAAACTTTTGAATAAAAAAAATCTAATGCATAAGAAATTAGTGTCAAGCCACTGGCATACCATTACTACAGGAGCATGCATATGCAGATCAGACCTTGTTATTTAAATTTGCTGTCAGGATGAAACTTTAAGGTTTGGGCAGTTGTCAGAAATGTATACTTGCTGAATCCACTAGCTCCGGTGACTCACAATCCTAAAAAAACTGGGATGCGCAGTTCTGAGAGTTTGCCCACAGTGGAAGTCTTTGCACTGAATCCATGTCCGTAATATTTGTAACATCATGCTTTGAGTAAAGTTGCTGGCTGACTTTGGAACCACTATGATACTGAAATGAAATGATACTCATTTCCTCGGAAATACAACCATATGGGCTGAAGTTATTTACATGACTGATTATGTTGGGTAGCATGGGATTCCTTGACAGCACATCTTGGGTAAAGATGTTTTTGTACATGATAATTAAGAAAAATCGGAAGAAGAGTTCAACAGAAAAGGTGTTTACTGTACAAAGGGACTTAATATTGGGTACCCTGGGCTCACATAAATAGATGAAAGGATGAGCTCCAGGTTTGAGATTCTGTCTCCAAAATAAGGTGGGGAAACAAGTGAGGAAGACGTTGTGGTACTAATATTTTGCATTCACATGCATGAAGAAGCACACGAAAACACACAAGTATACATACACACACACACACACAGACACACACACACACACACACTGAAAAGGAAAGGAAATAAAAGTCTTCTTGTTTCATTCTAGTGAAATGGCTTGATTGCACTGTTTCTTTGATTTGTTCTATAGTTTCTTTCCCACAATTGGGTGTGTTCCAAATTTTTAATCATTTGTTCCTTTGTCAATTTTTCTTCATTAAACATTCAGTAATATCCACAAAATACCAACAACTAAAGACATGAGAAGATAAGTGTGAGACAAATTAAGATAAACTAATTCAGAATGGTTAAGTTCTTATGATTGATGAGAAGAAATTCTTCAACATTAACATTGCATTTATTCGAAGTGACTATTGAAATAAAGACCTGACAGTATAAAACCAAGAAAGAGTTGGGGGGGGGGGAGAAAGAAAGAATTCAGAGAAGAAAATCTAGTATCCAATAGTCTCAGCTCCACCATTTCCCTTGATTTTGGAGTGCTTGACTTTCAGAAGTCCACGCTAGCTTAGACCTGTGTGAAAGCCTGAATAGTAAAAGCCTGCATATTGGGGAAGAAAGGAAAAATGGACTTTATGTCACTAGGTCACTGGAGGAATTTCCGCGCTTGCTCTTATTGTGTCATCAAGGCCAGGCCATTCCTCCAACCACACACTAACACCTTTCTCAGAGACATTAGTTGGACAGCAGCACCCACAAGTGGTTGTGGATGCTCAAATTCTAGCTGGATCTCCTCTCAGCATCTTACTAGGAAAAGGTTTTTAGATCATCAGATTTTCTCCTGTACTTTCATTCTGATGATTTTCAGATGTTCCAGTTCTTCTGTCACAAAATCATATTGTTACTTTCACTTAAAACTCAGCATGTCCTAAGCCAGCTCACCACTTTTTCTTTATACGGGTTTTATTTCTTTGTTTTTGTTTGTTATTTTTACTTTCTACATTTCATACTAGATCCAATAATTAACCAATCTGTGACTATACCTTTCAATCTTTTGTTAATTTTTGTTTCATACTGAGTAAGTAACCAGTATCTATGGTGTCATTTTGTTCAGTGACATACTGATTAGTTTGGTTTTTTGTTTGTTTGTTTGTTTGTTTACCTGCACTGCAGGTAAATGTTGTCCCTGTAAATTTATGCTCTTCTTTACAGTTCATGTCTAACATCTTTAACATCTCTGACATTTTATTTATCATGTGTACTTTGTTTTATTTGTTTGTTTGTTTCCAATTGTCCTGCATGTTAAATCCTCTGGAACCTCTCCTTAAATAACCTTCTTAAAACAGCTATACATTCTAAAATTGGAAGGATAAAGTACTTTTGCTAAATTCCTTAATAATCATGAAAAACAGGAAATTGAGGGTCTCCCAAAATGAAGCCATGTATGTAAGGGGAGCAAGTGTGTATTTTGATTTGTATCATATTCCTTATGATTGCATATTGCTTATAAGCAAAGTAATATTTTGAATGACTTTAGAAATGCAAATAAGTACAATGAAAAATAGCAACTCATATTAAGAAATAGTTTCATTGCTGTTTTAGTGGTACTATTTAAATAATTATGATAGTCTAAAGTTCAAGAATATTCTTGGTTTCATAGTGATAGATCTGATGATGTAGTTGGTTGGTCCAATAGGAGAACTGAGAATCCCTTTAGATATGGCATTGGGAAATTTATCCTTTCTTACTTCACTGTCTTTATACTATGGGATTCCATGCACTTAGAGAAGTTTGAAAATTAAATATGATATTTATGTGCAGAAGAACCAAGAAATTTGTATATATGATACATCAGAGATAACTCCTTCTTGTTCTATCACATATACATGTTCACATATAAATGTGGACAGAAAGGACCAACTATGACTGGTTATTGTTTTGAGCAAAGACATGTTGGGAGGGAAGAGCTGCTTAGCTATTAATTGGCATAAATAGAAATGATAAAACACAATAAAGCTTATTATCATTCATCAAAAGAAAAAGAACTTTGGAGTAGCAGGTTTTAATATTTTATGGAAATAAAATTAGCTTCCTTTAAACTATTACACACTGTATTAAGTGTGTGTTTTATTAGGTCACAGGCAAAAAGAAAAAGAGAGAAAACAGAATAGAAATTAGATTGACTTTCACTAAAAGTTTTAAATTGACAATGAAAATTTATAATGTAAAACAATTTTTCATTACAGTAGGAATATTGGATTGCAATCTAAACTTGGGGAGTTCATGAAAGCTCTTATGAGCTAATTTCCAACAATAATGAAAAATAAGCATCCAAATGACATATCCTTTATTATATCTTTTGGATCAAAAATAAAAGCAAATTAATCCATATCAGCACACATAACATTTGAGCAAGGATATAATAAAAAGAGCAAATAGCAGATATTCTTAGTTCTAGTGTGTTTGCATTTTGATTGTATATTTTATCATTCAGAAACTGATTAATATGTGTTACCTTTAAATCTTTCTCAAGTCAAATAGGCAAAATTATTCGTCCTTGTTTTTCACTATTGAAAAACTCAAGATGGCAATGAAGGTAGTATCTTCTGCATGTTTGCTGATTACCGTTTGTCCATGTGGAGAAAAGTGGCTATTTTAATATCTTATATTTGGGTCGGGTGGACAGTGCCACCAGACAGAACTAGTAAGGTTGAGTGAGCCCAACAATCTAAATCTCATAATTGAGAACAGTACGAGTGGGGCCACTTTCTGCCTGCCTCTATATGCTCTGGAACATGTATTCATGACACCCCACTGAGAAGACCATGGCAATCAGTCACATAACATAATAAACTGAAGTTCTCCATGTTAATGAGGTATCTAGATAGACTGCAAGTGTTCAGTCAATGAGCTTCCGTTCCTGGGCGTTACTTCCCACAAAAGTTACTTTAATCCCTGGTTCACCCTGTGTGACTCTCATCCACCATCAAATAAAGAGTTTGGCCATCTCTTCATCAAGGATGGGGGGAGGGCTTCATTGTAAAGAGCCATGCCTAAATCTCCTGGAAAAAGCCTTCTCTCTCCCAGCACCTCCTTACTCTCTCCACTCACTCTGTTTTCCCCTTCTTACCTGGCCTGTTGGACACCTGAGAGGTAGTACAGACTGGAGACTCCATTCCCAACACCCAGCATTATTCCCGCATGCCAGCAGTGGTACACAGGAGACAGGGAACCTCAGCAATCATCACAAGTCCCACTGTCTCCTACCAGGGAGAACAAGGGCTTAGGGCCACCATTACATACTGTGTTCTGCTTCTGCTGGAGCTCTGGGTACCCCAGTGAGGAGGCAGACAGGTAGCCCAGCACATAGAGTCTAACTAAGAGTTACTCTTTACTTGCATTTATAACATCCCTCCAAGACAATCTTCTTATATAATATATTAGGTTTCTGCTGTTACTTTCCTAGTATTTTTTAAAAAGTATTCGCCTCTATTTACATTAAGGTTATGCTTTCCCATTGTCTTCAATCTTAAAAATTAGTGACTTGTTCATGTTAAATTATAAACATATCAATGTCCACAACTCTAGAGCTTTACAAAAACTTTTTTTTTCTCTGACAAAATAGTAACAGTCAACTAGATAGGTAGTTCACTTTGTACTGCCTGGGTAGGAGTGAAGAGCTGGTTCTAGAACTCACTTAAAATATAGACATGGTGGCACATGCTAATAATCTTGATCATTGCTAGCGATCGAGAAGATGAGCAAATCCTTGGAGTTCTTTTCCCCCAAAGCTAGTCTAATCTAATTAGAGAATTTCTAGGTTTGTCAGAGATCCTGTCTTGAACAAAAGGAGGAAGTGTCCATAAAAACAGTACTAGAACTTGCCCTCTGTTCCCCAACACAAATGTATACACATATACGAATGCATCCATACACACATAGATAAAGCTGCAGTCATTTAAAATAAGCTAAGACTTGAAACAACGTTTTTATATAATTATGAATAATGTAATTTCAATGCAAGAACATAATTCAGTATCAGTAAATTATACATTAATAATATAATTATTTATCTATTTTGATGAAATGTTTAACTGTTCTCAGAAATATTAAAACATTTTCATTTAAAGCTGTGCATGTATTCCAGTTCTTAAAGTTCTTGCTTTGTATGCACAAGGCCTTTGTGTTCAGTGCCCATCATTGTATCAGTTATATCAAAAATTCAAAATCCAAGGCCTGGAAGACGAAAACTCTTGGGCCTACAAGGTGGAAAAAGGGAACTAACTACAGAAATGTGTCTTCTGATCTCCATGTGTGTCATGGTACATACGCACACACACTAAATGTACATATATACACAATAAATAAATAAAATGTATTGAAAATTTTGAAATAATATTAAAGTTACCCTAGGTTATATAGCATCTTTAAGTTTACCCTGGGATACATATCAAAATGATACTGTATTAAAATGAAATAAAACATAATATAAACAGGGTCTATTCACTAATCTAAATAAAACTTAAAACATGCCTTAAAGTGTTGCAAAAATGCCTGGCTAAATATCTGTACTTAAGCATTTTTTCAACTGAAATATCATTATATACTTCAAAAATGTTATTATCAAACTAGTCAAAGTAATCAGAAAAAGTTAATAGTCTTGCTTTAGGATCTTACACTTTCCATCAGACAGTGGAAAGTACAACTACCCAACATGCAAATTATTTTAATACTGTCATATTTTAGAAAGTCAGTAAATAAAATACATGGACTTCATAAGGGAACTTTAATATATCTATAATAAAGATACATTTGTGTTTGTCACATTTTAACACTGTCATATTTTTAAGTTGTTATGCTAAAAAATATTCTATTTCCTACTTCTGCATAATCTTGTTCACATATATGTATACACATTAAACTTGAAAATTAAGACAATAAAATGAGCTAGATATTATTTCTATGAAAATTTGCCTGGCTTCTAAATTTTCAATTAAAGTGAATGAAGTCTAAACCTTATTTGGCTAGAGGCTCAACTGTTCACACCGAAAGTGTAGAACTATTCACATATAGAGTAGGAGGTCTACAGGTGTTTCATTTTGTGCTCTTACTCAGTGTAAGGAAAAACTCATTTGAAGTTTGAGCTGTTACAATAAAAATACTATAAACTGGGTTACTGAAACATTAAACACTTATTTTATATTCTGGAGGTTGTAACATTGAAGATTAAGAAACTAGCAGATCTAGTGTCTGGTCAGGACAACCTTCTTGCCTACAGACAACCTTCTCTATAACTTTATACAAAGACCAAAATACAAATCATTTATGCTGAATCTCATCTTACAATGGTGCTAATTTCATCCATGAAGGCTTAATTCTGATAATCTAGTTAATTCATGAGCCCACCTACATACATCACACCAGACTTCTCTTTAACATGGAAAGGAAAAGGCACACTGCTACTTCTGGAGAAAACCTACAACTTTATAAGGTAAAATAATCTGGCGCACATTCACCTAAATATTATCTGTGAGATTTGGGATAATTTGTTTGCATTGAGATTATGCCGCTTTTTTGTTAACACCATAGTTGATAAATATAATCTTTGATTACTTTGGTTGTCCTACGGTAAATTTCTTTATACTTTTAAGGGGTAGCACTAGCTCTACAATTCATCTATTTCTATTTTAGGGACTGAAGAAATGGTTCAGCATTTAAAAACACTTGTTCTTCTAGATGACCCCATGTTTGATTCTCTAGGCCATCTCATGCCCTATTCTGATTTTCAAGGATGGCCACCAAATATATAGTACACACATGTATACACACACAAACACTAAATACATAAAATGAAAAAAGTAAATAAAAATGAATCTTTAAAAATATCTCTAAATGAAATTGTATGAACTCTTTCAAAAAAGTGGGTAATTTTAAAAATATTACATGTTACAGTAAGATCTTATGATTCATAGTACAAGAAAAAAGACAAATTTAATTTACACATAATATATGCACATAAATATTTATAATAAATATAAATATTTAAATAAATATAAATACTATCAGTAAAATGGCATGCTTGATAACAATAATCAGCAAGTATATTACCAAAGCATTGTTACACATATTACCGCCATAGAACTTTAAATTATTGTTTGTCATCTACAGGGCATTTACAAATAAAACGAAACATTTATTTAAAAAATATTATCTCCTCTTCTACTTTATGACCTCCACATTCTTCATAGTTAAGTTTTATTAATGGTTAGTTTCTTAGAATTCTGAAATTAAATTTCTCTTCTGCGCTGTGGACTTGAAGTCACAAAGATCCACCTGTCTCTGCCTTCAGAGAGCTGAGATTAAATGTGTGGACTACAGCAGAGCAATGGACCATGAGAGGAAGCCTGGTAAGGTCAAGCTAAAGGTTAGAAGCTCCAGAGACCCTGAAGGGATGGTAGAAGCTTCACCCGCTCTCAGCACCAGGCCCCTGTCATGTAGCCCCGGACCCTCATAGACTTGTGGCCATCGGTCCCATATGGGCAATGCCCCAAGCCCTTCTACTGTAAATGAGGCACCCCCAACATATCAGATCAAGACAATAGGAAAAGAGATATGACCACAGTCAAGTAAGCTCAAAATGGAGATCTCCATGCTAATGAGGTACCTAGAGGCCCAGAGGGCACTGCCAATAAGCTTCCCTTCCCAGACCTTCCTCCTTGCACAAGATATTAAATCTCAAGCTGTACTGACTGGTTTTGTGTCAACTTGACACAATCTGGAGTTATCACAGAGAAAGAAGCTTCAGCTGAGAAAATGTCTCCATGAGATTCAGTTGTAAGGCATTTTCTCAATTAGTGATCAAGGGGGAAAGGCTCCTTGTGGATGGTGCCATTCCTTGGCTCGTAGTCTTGGGCTCTATAAGAAAGCCAGCTGAGCAAGCCAGGAGAAGCAAGCCAGTAAGGAGCATCCCTCCGTGGCCTCTGCATCAGCTCCTGCTTCAGTTCCAGTACTGACTTCTTTTCGTGATGAACGGCGATGTGGAAGAATAAACCCTTACCTCCCCAACTTGCTTCTTGGTCATGATGTTTGTGCAGGAATAGAAATCCTGACTAAGACACAGGCCCACCCTGAGAAGGGGAGAATGGTTTTATTCACCTACTTTCCACCATGAAAATAAACTATTTAGAACTACAGACTGTATTTTTTCATCAATATCTACCATGGGGAGCCAGGAAGAGGGTCTTTGCCTAATCTTCCATAGAAGGCCTCTCTACACTCCCAGCCACAACAGCCAACAAACCTGTCTCCATCAAGCCAAGGTCAATCTTCCCCAATGGGACAAGCCAGAGCTTCCCTCTTTCCCATCAACCCCACCCCAGGGATAGACACCATCGCAAGCAGGCAGGCCCAACTCCATTCTCTGCTCTTCTGCAACTTCCAGAGACACTTGGAGGTCCAAGAACCTGAGAACCCCAGGAACCCATTCTCGTAGCGGCCCAGGTACCCCCCAATCAACTCTGGCTTTTCCACATCTCAGACAGTGCTTTCCCACCCCAGGACCTGTGTTGGAGGTGGTGTGGGGTAAGTGCAGTCAAACTCCCCGCAGGCATGCCCAGTGGCCCAGCCGATGGAGGTCCACAGCTCTTCACACTACTATGTCTAGGTATAAGCATGGGTAGCACACGCCTTTAATCCCAGCACTTGGAAGGCAGAGACAGGCAGATTTCTGAGTTCGAAGCCAGCCTGGTTTACAGAGTGAGCTCCAGGAAAGCCAGGGCTACACAGAGAAACCCTGTCTCAAAAAACCAAAAAAGAAAAAAAAGAACAATTTCTTTTGCCACCAGGATCATTCAGTTTATAATCCTACAGTTGATCTTAAAATGATGATGAAACTCAAAATGGATATTTGAAAACATTTTAGAACTCCAATATTTATTCTGGGTTTCAAACTTACCTACAGTGTCTTAATTTTTCTTAGTTTTATAATCACTTCATTACAGGATATTTATTTAAATCTTTGTGAGTTTGGACTAAAATTCCAAATTCTAATTATGTGTAAAATATTCAATAGGAATTATATCTATGTTTTCAATGCGTTATTAGCATTATAATTTGGTCCTTGTTGTTATAATCTACTAGCCCAAAATTATTAAGCCATATTTAAAACTTTCAAAGTTTTGTTTTTTATTGATATGAGCGTTGTTAGGCCTTAACATTAATCATATTTAGGATGTTGCTTGTTGTTTTTTAAATAGTGATTGCATTTCATAGAAATTCCTCAAGAAAAGTCCTATAGACTCTTTCCTAGAAGTATCATCTATCTCAGTGCTTCCCTTATTGTAAAGAGTATAACTTTTCTATAAGAACATACTGGAGATGCTGGAGAACTCACTGAGGTGGTCCTCTGGAGAGGGGTTCTTACTTCAGATTCTGTGAGTTAAGAATTGACATAAACAGCACTATATATACTCAGTGAATAATGAAGTTTGAATTGTATCAATCTTGTAGTATTTGAAATTTTTAAAATTCTCTGTATGCATACATTGATAGTAACCCAAAATAATCCATATCTCTCTTTCTAAAATAAGGTCTATAAGATGTTGGACTGGGTATAAAAGACATAAAGACTGAACATAAAACACAAAAGGCCCATTCCTAACCCAGTCCACTCCCTCTATTCACCCCTGATGTCTGTTCTATTTTGCCTTCTCAGGGAAATTCAAGTGTACTTCCTTGGGCCATGCTTGTTACTTAAATTCTTTGAGTCTGTGTATTTTAACATGATTACTCTGTACTTTATGGCCAATACACATTCATAGGTGGGTCTGGGATACCATGTTCAGGATGATTTTTCTAGTTCCATTTCATTATTTTTAGTAGCTGAGTAATACTTAATTTTATAAATATATCACAATTTATTTATTAATTCTTCAGTTGAGGTACATCTATTTTTTTTCCACTTTCTAGCGATTATGAATGATGCTGCTATGAACATAGTTAACCAAATGTCCTTGTGGCAAGATAGAACACTCTTTACATACATGACCAGGAGTGATATAGATCCATATTGGTGTAGAACTATTCCCAATTTGCTAAGAAATCACATTATTGATTTCTAAATTGTTTGTACAAGTTTTCAATCCTACCAGCAATGGAAGAGTGTTCCCCTTACTCCACATCCTTACCCGGATGAGTTATCACTTGAATTTTTTATCTTAGCCATTTTAAAGGGTATAAGATAGAATCTGAGTTGTTTTGATTTGCATTTCCTTGGCTAAGGATGTTGAACATTTTTTAAAATGTTTCTCATCTATTAGAGACTCCTCTATTGAGAATTCCTTATTTAGATCTGTATCTTAATTTTTTTATCAGATTATTTGGTTTGTTGATTTCTAGTTTATTGAGTTCTTTATAAATTTCAGATATCAGCCCTCTGCCAGATGTGAAGATGCTGAAGATCTTTTTTCATTCTGTAAGCTGCTGTTCTGTCCTTTGGATTGTGTACTTTTCCTTACAAAAGCTTTTCAGTTTCATGAGGTCCAGTTTATTAATTGTTGATGTTATTCCTGCCATAATTGGCATTCTGTTCAGAAAGTTGTCTCCTGTGCCAATGCATTCATGACTATTCTCTACTTTCTCTTCTATCAGGTTTAGTATATCTAGTTTTATTTTGATGTCTTTGATCCATTTGTACTTGAGTTTTGTGCAGGAAAATTGATATGGACATATTTGTATTTTTCTACATCCCAGCATCCAGTTGGACCAGAAACATTTGTTGAAGGCACTTTCTTCATTTATTGCTTAATTTTGCCATCTTCGTCAAAAATCAAGTATTCTTAGGTATATGGATTTATTTCTGGGCTGTCAATTCAATTCTCTTGGTCAACCTATGTGTTATTGTGCCAATACCATGCAGATTATTGTTTGTTTGTTTGTTTATCATTCTTCCTCTGGGATGGTGATCCCTCTAAACTTTCTTTTATTGTACAGGATTGTTTTAGCTATCATTGGCTTTTTTGTTTATTATTTTATTTTTTTATATGAAGCTTAATATCATTCTTGCAAGGCCTATAAAGAATTGTGTTGGAATTCTCATGGGAAATGCACTAAATCTGTAGATTGATTTGAGTAAGATTGCTATTTTTACAATGTTAATTCTGTTGACCCATGAGCATAGAAAATCTTAACATTTTGGTATATCTTCCTTAATTTCTTTCTTCAAAAACTTGAATATTTTGCCACACAGGTCTTTTACTTGCTTGGCTAAAGTTACACTAAGATATTTTATGTTTTTGCAGATGTTGTTGCATGTAGTTTTGCACTACCACATTTAAGCTCTGAGATAGGATACACTACCAGCCTCCACCTCCTTGAATCCACAGATAAAAGACACACAAACAGCTGTTCCTTTTCAATTTTTGGCACAATTGCTAGGTGCTACTATCTCCCACCTGAAAAAGCATACCCTTATCAATTTCTAATCTCTGGCTTCCAGAATTCCTGGAACTTTAGTTGCTAAACTCCCCTGACCATCAGCCTATAGGAGTGGCCTGTGTGGCCACCGTGTTTTGAGACCTCACATTGCTTCTTGGTTCCTGTCTCCGAAGCATGGTGAATCTCTTTCTCCTCCCTTGCAACTCCCTGCTTGCATCCAGGGACCCAAAGTCCTACCTATCCCTTCTGCCCAGCAATTAGTCCATGGCTTTCTTTACTGACAGATCAAGAACCAATGGGGAAACAGGACATTGGCATCAGACCTGCACCTACATATTGTGAAGGGTGTTGTGTCCCTTAATTTCTTTCTCACCCATTTATTGTGTATATATAGGAGGGCTAGTGGCTTTTTATATTTTAGTTAATTTTATGTGGAGCCACTTCATGGGAGGTTTTTATCAGCTATAGTAGTTCCCTTGTAGAATTTTTGGGGCTGCTTTTGTATACTATCAAATCACCTGCATATAGCTATACTTTAACTTCTTCTATTTCAATTTGTTTCCCCTTGATCTCCTTTATTTTAGCTAGAGCAAAAAGGTAGATTTTTATAGTAACGTTTGACTTTTTGTATAAAAGTCACTGTGTATTTATATTTATATCTATGTCTTTAATATGTGTCACAGGTGCCTTCTTCTTCCCACAAGTGGTCATCATGATGTGTCTAGCTACAGGCAAGACAAATTTTCAACATTTTCTTTTTACTTTTGGAGTAGTATAGTAACATATCATAATAAGGTTGTGTTTCTTGGATTATATAAGAAAATGGAACTTATATGACGAGGATCAACATATGTAGCATGTAAAATATCTATATATAATATACATTTATATATATATGAAATTATTTCAGAAAAGATAAATTTTATAATATAATTCATCTACTGTTTCCATTAAAAACTTTATAGTTTTTTTTTTCTACAGTGTCATCTATTATTTGAGGAATCAGTAAAATGTACAATTTACTCAGTATATTGGTTGATGTATTATGGTTCCTATACCTTTGTAAATATATTTATGTAAACTGCATTACAAATCACTGCTACAAATAATGCAAATAATACTCAACTGTTAATAGTTGTACAAACAACTAATATTGTGGTAACAAATTTAACACACAGCAGACAAGCATTAAATTGGCAAAATTCTAATTACAGTAAACGATGCCCACAGTCTCCTTAATGAATCATAAAATTTTAAAAATGTTTAATATATGGGTCTGTGCATTGTAGCATGGCTATCCTATATTTCATAGCTATTATCTATTTATAAGTGAGTATATAAAATGTTTGTCTTTCTTTCTTGGGTTACCTCACTCAAAATGATATTTTGTAGTTCCATCCATTTAACTGCACATTTCATGATGTGCTTATTTTTAATAGCTGAATAGTATTCCATTGTGTATAAACTCCAAAATGTCTTTATTTATTCTTCAGTTTCTTCAGTTTAGGGGCATCTAGTTTGTTTCCAGTTTCTGGCTCTAACGAATAAAGTGGCTATGAATGTAGTTGAGCAAATGTCCTTGAGGTGTGGTGGAATACCCTTGGGTATATAACCAGGAGGGGTATAGCTGGGTCTGGAGGTAGAACTATTTCTAATTTTCTAAGAAACTGTGAAATTGATTTCACAGTTGTAGTAGTTTGGACTTCCACCAGCAGTGGAAGAGTTTTCACCTTGTTCTACATCCTGGTCAGCATGTGCTATCACTGAGTTTTTTATATTACCCACACTGACCGGTGTATAATGGATCTCGGAGTCATTTTGATTGACATTTTACTGATGGCTACGGATATCAAACAGTTTTTTAAGTGCTTCTTGGCCATAGAGATTGCTCTGTTGAGAATTCTCTGTACCCCATTTTTCAATTGGGTTATTTTGTTTGTTGGTGATTAATTTCTTGAGTTACTTATATATATTGGAAATTGGTCCTTTTTCAGGTGTAGTGTTAGTGAAGATAACACTTTTTCTATTCTGTAGGCTGCTATTTAGCCTTGCAAAACCTTTTAAGTTTTATAAGGTCTCAATGCTCTACAATGCTTACACACAAGAGCCTAGAATAGCTGTCTCGTGAGAGGCTTTATCCACTAGTGGATGGAAGCAAATGCAGAGACTCACAGCCAAATATCAGGCAGTGATAGGGGAGTATTGTGGGAGAGTCATGTACAGAATTGAGCTAACTGGCCGGACTCCATCAGCACCTCAGAGCTAAGGCTGCCCCACAGCCCTCTGTACCCAAATTCTGCAAGGAGAAAGCTGGTCTCCAGGGTGCTCTTACTCCTAAGCACAGAGGTGAGATCACTGTTTTCTCTCCAACAAGGTCCAAAGAAGGACTCACCAGGAGTTCACAGGGCACAGAAAGAGTTGAGCAGCTGGGGACAGGATCCTCCTGGTATCCATCTTTATCCTGGAGCTAAAGGTATCCCATAGCACTCCGTACCCAAATCCTACCCAGGAGAGAGCTGGTATCCCCAGGAGTACTGACAAACTTAGGATCACAGGCTCACATGCCCAAAGAAGGGCAAAGGTCTAGACCGAGACAGAAAGACAAACTAACACCAGAGATAACCAGATGGCAAGAGGCAAGCAGAAAAACCTAAGCAATAGAAACCAAAGCTACTTGGCAACATCATAACCCAGTTCTTCCACTACAGCAAGTCCTGGATACCCCAACACACTAGAAAAGCAAGATTCGGATGTAAAAGCACATCTCATAATGATGACAGAAGACTTTAAGAAGGACATAAATAATTTACTTAAAGAAATACAGGATAACACACATGAACAGGTAGAAATGCTTAAGTAGAAAACACAAAAATCCCTTTAAAATTATAGGAAAACACAACCAAACAGGTGAAGGAAATGAACAAATTTATCCAAGATCTAAAAATGGAAATAGAAACAATAAAGAAATAATAAAGAGAGACAATCTTAGAGACAAAAAAACAAAGAAAGACATCAGTAGTCATAGAAGCAATCATCACCAACAGAATACAAAAGATAGAAGAGAGAATCTCAGGGGCAGAAGACACCATAAAAAATATTGACACAACAGTCAAAGAAAATACAAACTGCAAAAAACTCCTAACTCACAAAATCCAGGAAATACAGAGCATGATAAGAATACCAAACCTAAGCATAAGAGGTATAGAAGACAGTGAAGATTCCCAACTTAAAGGGCCAGTAAATATCTTCAACAAAATTATAGAAAAAACTTCCCTAACCTAAAGAAAGAGATGCCCATGAACATACAATAAGCCTACAGAAGTCCAAATAGATTGGACAGAAAAGAAGTTTCTCCCGTCTCATAATAATCAAACACCAAATGCACAAAACAAAGAAAGAATATTAAAAGCAGTAAGGGAAAACAGTCAAGTAACATATAAAAGCAGACTGATAAGAATTACACCAGACTTCCAACCAGAGACTCTAAAAGTCAGATGATCCTGGGCATATGTCATACAGCACCTAAGAGAACACAAATGCCCGCACAAACTACTATACCTAGCAAAACTCTCAATTACTATAGAAAGAGAAACCAAGATATTCCATAACAAAAACTAATTTACAAAATATATTTCCACAAATCCAGCCCTACAAAGGATAATAGATAGGAAATTCTAACACTGGGAGGGAAACTACACCCTAGAAAAATCAAGAAAGTAATCTTTCATCAAACTCAAAAGAAGATAGACACACAAACATAATTCCATCTCTAACAACAGAAATAATAGGCAGCAACAATCACTTTTCATTAATCTCTGTTAACATCAATGGATTCAATTACCCAATAAAAAGACATAGACTAACAGACTGGATACACAAACAAGACACAGCATTTTTCTGCATATAGGAAATGTACCTCAGTGACAAAGACAAATATTACCTTAGAGTAAAAGGCTGGAAAAATATTTCTAAGGAATGGTCCAAGAAACAATCTGGAGTAGCCATTCTAATATTAATAAAATTGACATTCAACCAAAAGTTATCAATAAAGATAAGGAAGGACACTTCATACTGGTCAAAAGAAAAATCAACCAAGATAAACTCACAGTTATGAACACCTATGCTCCAAATTCAAGGGCATCCACATTCATAAAAGAAACTTTACTAATGCTCAAAGCAAATATTGCAACTCACACAATAATACTGTGAGACCTCAACCCTGCACTTTCATCAATGGACAGATCATGGAAACAGGAAGAAGATAGAGACACAGTGAAACTAACAGAAGTTAGGAATCAAGTGGATTTAACAAGTCTTTAAAGAACATGTCAACCTAAAACTAAATAATATACCCTCTTCTCTGTACCTCATGGTACATTTTCAAAAATTGATAATATAATTGTTCACAAAACAGGTCTCCCCAGATACAAGAAGATTGAAATAATCCCATGCATCCTATCAGATCAGCACAAACTAAGGATGGTCTTCAATAACAACAAAAACCACAAAAAGCCCACATATATATGGAAGTTGAACAATGCTCTACTCAATGATAATTTGGTCAAGGAAGACATAAAGAAATAAATTAAAGACTTTTTAGAACATTTTTTGATACTTTATTTACATTTCAAATGTTTTCCCCTTTCCAGGTCTCCCCTTTGGAACCTCCCATCCCCTCCCTCTTCCCCTGCCTCTATGAGGGTATTCCCCAATGCACCCATCCACACACTGTTGTCTTCCCTCCTTGGCATTCCCCTATACTGGGGTATCTAACACACTCTCTGGCCCAAGGGCCTCTCCTCCCCCTGATGGCTAACAAGACCCTCCTTTGCCGCATATGTGACCAGCACATGGGTCCCTCCATATGTATTCTTTGGTTGGTGATTCAGGCTCCAGAACATCTGGAGTTCAGGCCAGTTGACACTGTTGCTCCCTCCATGGGGATGCAAATTCCCCCAGCTCCTTCAGTTCCTTCTCCAAATCCTCCATCTGGGACCTCATGCTCAGCCCAATGGTTGCTGTGAAGTGACTCTTGGGTATTGCAAACTTTTGGGCTAATAACCACTTATCAGTGAATACATACCATGTTCATTCTTTTGTGACTGAGTTACCTTGCTCAGGATATTTTCAAGTTCCATCCATTTGCCAGCAGATATCATGAAGTCATTGATTTTAATAGCTGAGTAGTATTCCATTGTGTAAATGTACCATATTTCCTGTATCCATTCCTCTGTTGAGGAGCTCTGGGTGGTTTCCAGCTTCTGGCTATTATAGATATGGCTGCTATGAACATGGTGGACCATGGGTCTATATTACATGTTTGAGCATCTTCTGGGTATATGCCCAAGAGTGGAATAGCTGGGTCCTCAGGTAGTATTATGTTCATTTTTCTGAGGGTCCACCAAACTGATTTCCAGAGTGGTTCTACCAACTTGCAATCCCACCAGCAATGGAGGAGTGTTCCTTTTTTTCCACATCCTCACCAGCATCTGCTGTCACCTGAGTTTTTGAACTTAGCCATTCTGACTGGTGTGAGGTAGAATCTCAGGGTTGTTTTGATTTGTATTTCCCTGATAACTAAGTATGTTGAACATTTCTTTAGGTGCTTTTCAGCCGTATGAATTTCCTCAGTTGAGAATTCTCTGTTTAACTCTCTTCCCCATTTTTGATAGTGTTATTTGAATCTCTGGAGTCTAGCTTCTTTTGTTCTATGTATATATTGTATATTAGCCCTCTATTGGACATAGAATTCGTAAAGATCTTATCCTAATCTGTTGGTTGGTATTTTGTCCCATTACAGTATCCTTTGCCTTACAGAAGCTTTGAAATTTCATGAGGTCCCATTTGCTGATTCTTGGGACCAACAATGGCTTATGCTCTAAGATAATATAAGAACATAAGCCATTGGTGTTTCTGTTCAGGAACTTTTCCCTTGTGCCCTTGTGTTTGAGACTTTTCCCAACTTTCTCTTCTATTAGACTCAGTGTATCAGGATTTATCTGGAGGTCCTTGATCCACTTGGACTTGAACTTTGTACAGGAAGATAGAAATGGATCATTTCAAATTCTTCTACATATAGACTGCCAGTTGAACCAGCAACATTTGTTGAAGATGTCTGTTTTCCACTTGATTGTCTTAGCTCCTTCATCAAAAATCAAGTGACCATAAGTGTTTGGGTTCATTTCTGGGTCCACAATTCTATTCCATTGATCGGCCTGCCAGTCCCTGTACCAATACCATGCAGTTTTTATCACTATTGCTCTGTATTACAGCTTGAGATCAGAGATGCTGATTCTCCCAGAATTCCTTTTATTGTTGAGAATAGCTATTGCTATCCTGGGTTTTTTGTTATTCCATATGAATTTGAGAATTGCTCTTTCTAAGTCTATGAAGAATTGAGTTGGGATTTTGATGGGGGTTGCATTGAATCTGTAGATTGCTTTCTGCAGGATGGCCATTTTAACTATATTAATCCTGCCAATCCATGAACATGGGAGATCTTTTCATTTTCTGAGGTCTTTCTTCAGAGACTTGAATTGCTTGTCATACAGATCTTTCACTTGTTTGGTTAGAGTCATACCAAGATACTTTTCATTGTTTGTGACAATTGTGAAGGGTGGCATTTCCCTAATTTCTTTCTCTGTCTGTTTATCCTTCCGGTATAGGATGGCTACTGATTTGCTTGAGTTAATTTTGTATCTGGACACTTTGCTAAAGTTAGTTATCAGCTGTAGCAGTTCTCTGGTGGAGTTTTTCGGGTCACTTAATTATACCATCATATCATCTGCAAATAGTGATATTTTGATTTCTTCCTTTCCAATTTGTACCGCTTTGACCTCCTTTTGTTGTCTGATTGCTTTAGCAAGAACTTCAAGCACTATATTGAATAAATAGGGAGAGAGAGAGGCCAGCCTTGTCTAGTCCCTGATTTTGGTGGGATTGCTTCAGTTTCTCTCCATTTAGTTTGATGTTGGTAACTGGTTTGCAATGTCTTTTACTATGTTTAAGTGAGGTTCTTGAATTCCTGATCTTTTCAAGACTTTTATCATGAAGGGATGTTGAATTTTGTAAAATGCTTTTTCAGTATCTAACAAAATGACCATGTAGTTTTTTTCGTTGAGTTTGTTTATGTAGTGGATTACATTAATGGATTTTTGGGTATTAAACCATTGCTGCATCCCTGCAATGAAGCCTACTTGTTCATGGTGAATGACCAAGATGTGATCTTGAATTCAGTTTATGAGAATTTTATTGAGTATTTTTGCATTAATATTCACAAGGGAAATTGGTATGAAGTTTTCTTTTATTGTTGTGTCTTTGTGAAATTTTGGTATCAGTGTAACTGTAGCCTAATAGAATGAATTGGGTAGTGTTCCTTCTGTTTCTATTTTGTGGAATAGATTGAAGAGCATTGTTGTTAGGACTTCTTTGAAGGTCTGATTGAATTCTGCACTGAACACATCTCATCCTGTCTATTTTTTGCTTGGGAGATTTTAAATGATTGCTTCTATTTCTTTAGGGGTTACCGGACTGTTTAGATGGTTTTTCTGATCCTGAATTAATTTTGGTATTTGGTATCTGTCTAGAGACTTGTCCATTTCATCCAGATTTTCCAATTTTGTTGCATATAGGCTTTTGTAGTAGGAACTGATGATTTTTTGGAAATTTCTCAGAATCTGTTGTTATATCTCACTTTTCATTTCTAATTTTGTTAATTTGGATACTGTCTCTGTGCCCTCTGGTTAGTCTGGCTAAGGGTTTATCTTTCTTGTTGTTTTTCTCAAAGAACCAGCTCCTGGTTTTGTTGACTCTTTGTATAGTTCTTTCAGTTTCTACTTGGTTGATTTCAGCCCTTAATTTGATTATTTCCTGCCTTGTACTCCTCTTGTGTATATTAGCTTCTTTTTGTTCTAGAGCTTTCAGGTGTGCTGTTAAGCTGCTAGTAAACACTCTCTCCAGCTTCTTTTTGGAGGCATTCAGAGCTGTGAGTTTTTGTCTTAACACTGCTTTCATTGTGTCCCATGGGTTTGGGTAACTTGTACTTTCATTTTCATTAAATTCTAGGAAGTCTTTAATTTCTTTCTTTATTTCTTCCTTGACCAAGTTATCATTGAGCAGAGCTTTGTTCAGTTTCCATATGTATGTGGGCTTTCTGTTGTTGTTGTTACCATTGAAAACCAACCTTAATCTTTAGTGATCTGATAGGAGGCGTGGGATTATGTCAATCTTCTTATATCTGTTGAGGTTTGTTTTGTGAACTATTATATGACCAATTTTGGAGAAGGTACCAAAAGGTGCTGAGAAGAAGGTATATTCTTTTGATTTAGGATGAAATGTTCTATAGATATCTGTTAAATCCATTTGGTTCATAACATCTGTTAGTTTCACTGTGCGTCTGTTTAGTTTATGTTTCCAAGATCTGTCCATTGAGGAGAGTGGGGCATTGAAGTCTCCCACTATTATTTTGTGATGTGCAATGTGTGCTTTGAGCTTTAGTATCATTTCTTTTACGAATGTGGGTGCCTTGCATTTGAGGCATAGATGTTCAGAATTGAGAATCCTTCTTGGCAGATTTTTCCTTTGATGAGTATGAAGTGTCCTTCCTTATCGTTTTCATGACTTTTGGTTGACAGTTGATTATATCTTATATTAGAATGGCTACTCCAGCCTGTTTCTTGGGGCCATTTGCCTGGAAAATTTTTCTAGCCCTTTACTCTGAGATAGTGTTTGTCTTTAACATGGGGGTGCATTTCCTGGATACAGCAAAATGCTGGGTCCTGTTTATGGATCCAGTCTGTCATTCTATGTTTTTTTTATTGGGGAATTGAATCCATTAATGTTAAGAGATATGAAGGAATAGTGATTGTTGTTTCTTGTTATTTTCAATGTTATTTTTATGTTTGTGTGGCTATCTTCTTCTGAGGTTGTTGTAAGATTACTTTCTTGCTTTTATTATGGCATAGTTTCCCTCCTTGAGTTGACATTTTCCATTTATTATTCTTTGTAGGGCTGAGTTTGTGGAAACATACTGTGTAAATTTGTTTTTTTCATAGAGTATTTTCATTTCACTATGTATGACAATTGAGAGTTTTGCTGGGTATAGCAATCTGGGTTGGCATTTGTGTTCTTTTAAGGTCTGTATGAGATCTTCTAGCTTTCATAGTATCTGGTGAGTAATCTGGTGTAATTCTGATAGGTCTGCCTTATATGTTACTTCCCCTTGTTCCTTTATTGCTTTTAATATTCTTTCTTTATTTTGTGTTTTTGGCGTTTTGACTATATTGTGACAGGAGGAATTTGTTTTCTGGTCCAATCTATTTGGAGTTCTGTAGGCTTCTTGTATATTTATCTTCATCTCTTTCTTCAGGTTAGGGAAGTTTTCTTCAATAATTTTGTTGAAGATATTTACTGGTCTTTTAAGTTGGGAATCTTTGCTCACTTCTATACAGGTTCTGTCTTCTCATTGTATCCTGTATATCCTGGATGTTTTGGGTTTAGGAGAGTTTTGTATTTTCTTTGACTGTTGTCTCTATGTTTTCTATGGTATCTTCCACACCTGAGATTCTCACTTCTATTTCTTGTATTCTGTTGGTGACACTTGCATTATGACTCCTGACCTCTTTCCTAGGTTTTCTAACTCCAGTGCTGTCTCTGTTTGTGATTTCTTTTTTGTTTATATTTCTATTTTTAGTTCTTGGATGGTTTTGTTCGTTTCCTTTGTCTGTTTGACTGTGTTTTCCTGTAATTCTACCCGTTTCATTGTGGTTTCCTGTAACTTTTTAAGGGAATTTTGTGTTTCCTTTTTAAGGGCTTCTTGTAGTTTACCTGTGTTCTCTTTATTTCTTTAAGGGAGTTATTTATTTCCCTCTTGAAATCTTCTATCATCATCTTGAGATGTGATTTTAAATCTAAGTCTTGCTTTTCTGGTGTGTTGGGGTATCCACGGCTTGCTGTGGTAGGAGAGCTGCATTCAGATGATACCAAGTAGCCTTGGTTTCTATTCCTTATGTTTTGCCATTGCCTTTCACCGTCTGATTATCTCTGGTGTTATCTGGTCTTATTCTCTCTGACTGTGGCTTGTCCCTCCTGCAAGGCTAGGTCAATATTCCTTGAAGACCAGTTCTCTCTGAGAGGTATTTAGTTTTGGAGAGCTGTGGTATAGGGTCAGCTCTGGTATGCAGACAGAAACCAGAAGGTTCTTATCCACAGAAGTTCCTTGGTTCCTGTGTCCTGATGTCTCTGCAAGGGTTCCTCATGATCCAGTGAATTTGAACAGAAGTGGTGGTCTTGCCTGTGCTTGAAGGTGTGCTGGCATTCCTGGGATTCCAGCTCTCTCCAGGCAAAATTTAAGTATCGAGCCCTGTGTCACAGGATCCACCCTCCATCCACCTAAAGAAACCAGAAGACCACTCATCCGAATCTGTGTCCTGGGGATTCCATGTGTGTCTCTCTGAGCAGAGAGGCCTGCCCACACTCCTGGGAGTCTAGCTTTCTCCTTGCACTATTTGGCTATGGAGACCTTGTGGCCCAGGCAGAGGTCTCCAGCTACAGATGGAAACCAGAAGGCTCCTCCCCCTGGCTGTTCCTCAGTCACTGTGTCCCAAAGATTCAGGGCAAGTTCTGCTGAACAGTGTTGCTCATTTTACCCCCACTCACGGGGTTTTCCACACTCCTGGGTGGCTAGCTTTCTTTCAGCTCTATTTGGCTATGGAGCTCTGGTGGCCCAGGCAGAGGTCTCCCTCCACAGAATGACTTTTTAGAACTTATTGAACATGTAGGCAGCACCCACCACCATTTATGGGACACAATGAAAGCAGTGCTAAGAGGAAAACTCAGCTCTGAGTGCCTCCAAAAGAAGCTGGAGAGAGCATATACTAGCAGCTTGTCAGCACATCTGAAAGCTCTAGAACAAAAAGAAGCAAACAGGAGTCTACACCCAAGAGGAGTAGACAGCATGAAATAATCAAATGAAGCAGTCATTAAAAGTCTTCCAACTACAACAACAACAAAAAGCAAAACAAAACAAACAACAACAACAACAACAACAACAACAAAACGGAACCAGATGGGTTCAATGCAGAATTCCATCAGACTTCAAAGACAACCAAATACCAATACTCTTCAAACAATTCCATAAAACAGAAAGAGAAGGAACACTACACAACTCATTCTATGAAGTTGTAGTTATGCTCATACCTAAACCACATGAAGACCCAAGAAAGAAAGAGAACTTCAGACCAATTTCTCTTATGAATACTGATGCAAAAATACTCAATAAAATTCTCACAAACTGAATCCAAGAACACATCAAAACATTCATCCATCATGATCAAGTAGGCTTCCTCCCAGGGATGTAGAGCTAGTTCAGTATATGGAAATCCATCTACATAATCCACTATATAAAAAAAAACTCAAAGAAATACCCACATGATCATTTCATTAGATGCTGAGAAAGTACTTGACAAAATTCAATACCTTTTCATGATAAAAGTCTAGGAAAGATCAGGAATTCAAGGCACATACCTAAACATAGTAAAAGCAATATACAGCAAACCAGTAGCCAACATCAAACTAAATGGAGAGAAACTTGAAGCATTCCCACTAAAATCAGGGACTAGACAAGGCTCTCCCTATCTATTCAATATAGTACTTGAAGTTCTAGTTAGCGCAATTAGACAACAAAAGACGGTCCAAGGTATACAAATTGGAAAGGAAGAATTCGAAATATCACTATTTGCAGAAGATACGATATCATAATTAAGTGACTCCAAAAATTCCACCAGAAAACTTCTACAATAGTTAAACAACTTCAGCAAAGTGGCTAAATATAAAATCAACTCAAACAAATTAGTAGCCTTCCTCTACTCGAAGGATAAACAGTCTGAGAATGAAATGAGTGAAACGAAACCCTTCACAATAGTCACAAATAATATAAAATACCATGATGTGACTCTAACCATCAAGTGAAAGATCTGTATGATAAGAACTTCAAGTCTTTGAAGAAAGAGATCAAAGATCTCAGAAAATGGAAATGTGTCTGTGTTAGTCAAGGTTTCTATTCCTGCACAAACATCATGACTAAGAAGGAGGATGGGGAGGTTACTCTTCCATGCTGCTGTTCACAGCCAGAGGATGCCAGAACTGGACATCCTGTCAAGCAGGTCAGGAATCAGGAACTGATGCAGAGGCCAAGGATGAATGTTACTTACTGGCTTGCTTGCTTCTCCTGGCTTGCTCAGCTGGCTTTCTTATAGAGCCCAAGACTACCAGCCGAGGGATGGCACCACCAACAATGGGCCCTCTTCCCTTGATCACTAATTGAAAAAATGCCTTACACCTGGATATCATAGAGGAATTTTCTCAACTGAAGCTCCTTTCTCTGTGATAACTCCAGCTGTGTCAAATTAACACACAAAACTAGCCAGTACAGTCGCCCATGCTCATGGATTGGCAGGATTAATATAGTAAAAATGGCCATCTTGCTGAAAGCAATCTACAGAGTCCATGCAATCCCCATCAAAATTCCAACTAAATTATTCATAGAGTTTCAAAGAGCAACTTGCAAATTAATTAGGGAAAAAAAAAGCAAGATAGCAAAAACTATTCTCAATAATAAAAGATTCTGAGGGAATCGCCATCCTTGACCTCAAGCTGTACTACAGAGCAATAGTGATAAAAAGCTGCATGATATTGGTACAGAGACAGGTAAGTAGATCAGTGGAACAGAACTGAATACCCACAAATGAACCCACACACCTATGTTCATTTGATCTTTGACAAAGGAACTAAAACCATCCAGTTGAACAAAAGACAGTGTTTTCAACAAATGATGCTGGTTCAACTTTAGGTCAACATGTAGAAGAATGCAAATAGATCCATTCTTATCTCCTTGTACAAAGCTCAAGTCCAGGTGGATGAAAGACCTTCACATAAAACCAGATATACTGAAATTAGTAGAAGAGAAAGTGGGGAAGAACCTCAAACATATGGGCACAGGGGAAATTTTCCTAAACAGAACACCAATGGCTTACGCACTAAGATCAACAATAGACAAATGGGACCTCATAAAATTTCAAATCTTTGGTAAGGCAAAGGACACATTCAATAGGACAAAACAGCAACCAACAGATTGGGGAAAGATCTTTACCAACCCTACGTCTGATAGAGGGCTAATATCCAATATATGCAAAGAACTCTAGAAGTTAGACTCCAGATAACCAAATATCGATATTAAAAAAATGGCGTACAGAGCTAAACAAAGAATTCTCACCTGAAGAATAAATACCTAAAGGCTGAGAAGCATGTAAAGGATTGTCCAACATCCTTAGTCATTATGGAAATGCAAATCAAAACAACACTGAGATTCCACCTCACACCAATAAGAATGGACAAGATCAAAAACTCAGGTGACAGCAGATGCTGGTGAGAAGGTAGAGAAAGAAGAACACTTATCCATTATTTGTTGGATTGCAAGCTGGTCCAACCACTGTAAAAATCAGTCTGCCAGTTCCTCAGAAAATTGGACATAGCACTACCTAAGGACCCAGCTATACCACTTCTGAGTCTATACCCGGAAGATTCTCCAACATGCAATAATGACACATGCTCTACCATGTTCATAGTAGTCATATTTATAATAGCCAGAAGCTGGAAACAATCCAGATGTCTTTCAACAGAGGAATAGATGCAGAAAATATGGTACGTTTACACAATGGAATGCTACTCAGCTATTAAAAACAATGACTTCATTAAACACACAGGCAAATGGATAGTTCTAGAAAATATTATCCTGAGTGAGGTAACTCAGTCACAAAAGACCAGACATGGTATGTACTCACAAATAAGTGGGTATTAGACAAAGAACATAGAATACTCACAATACAACTCATGGACCACATGAAGCTCAAGAGAAAGGAAGACCAAAGTGTTCAGTTCTACTTAATAGGGGGAACAAAATAATCAAGGAAGTAAAGGGTGGGAGTACCTTGGGAGGAAAAGAATAGGAAGTGGGGGAAAATGAGGGGAAGAATTAGGTCTGGGAAGAGATGGAGGAGGCGTACAGAAGGTCAGGCAATTGAAAAGAGGTGTTTAGCAATGGGAGATGGGGAACTGGGGGTTGCAACCAGATTTCAGGAAAGCAAGAGCCTCCCAGTACCTGACAGGGATGACATTAACTGAAATACCCATCAAAGGGGAGGGAGAACCTGTCAAGACCATACCCAGAAGTTAGGCTTGCCTCCCTGGTTGACGGAAGGGGTCACCCACCCATCTCCAAAATTTTAACCCAGAATTGCTCCTGCCTAAAGAAAATACAAGGACAAAGAATGGAATACAGAGTGAAGGAAAGGCCATCCAGAGACTGCCCTACCTGGGGATCCATCACACATGCATACACCAAACCCAGACACTATTGTAGATGCCAAGAAGTGTTTGCTGACAGGAGCTTGATACAGCTGTCTTCTGAAAGATTCTGCCAGATCCTGACCAGTACATATGCAAATGGTCACAGCCAATCATCAGACTGAGCATAGGGATGCCAATGGAGGAGTTAGGGGAAGGAATGAAGAAACTGAAGGGGCTTTATCTCACATCAATGGGAGGGGAGCCTCTTGGTCCTGTAAAGGCTTTATGTCCTCTATAGAGGAATGCTAGAGCAATGAGTCAGGAGTTAGTAGGTGGGGGGGGGGGTACCCTCATAGAAGCAGGGTGGATGAAATAGGGGATTTATAGAGGGGAAACAGGGAAAAGGGATAACATTTGAAATGTAAATAAAGAAAAGAAAAAAAATCTCAGGTGAGAGCAGATGTTGGGGAGGATATAGAGAAAGAAGAACAATCCTCCATTGTTAGTTTTATTGATTCCAAGTTGGTACAACCATTCTGGATATCAGTCTGGTGGTTCCTCAGAAAATTGGACATAGTACTACCTGAGGACACAGCTATACCACTCCTGGGCATATACCCAGAAGATGCTCCAACATGTAACAAGGATACATGTTCCAGTGGCTACCCTTATTGGACATCAGTGTGAGGAGAGGCCCTTGGTCCTAGGAAGGCTGAACGCCCCAATGTAGGGGAATGCTAGGGTGGTGAATCAGGAGTGGGTAGGTGGGCAGGGGAGTACACTTATAGAAGCAGGTCAGGGAAGAATGGGCTAGGGGGTTTCCAGAAGGAAAACTTAGAAAGGGGATAACATTTGAAATGTAAATAAATAAAATATCCAATTTGAAAAAAAATTTAGCTAACTGGAGGGGTGAAGAACACAAGAAGACCTATGCAGTCAACTAATTGGTGTACATGCAGGCTTACAGAGATTGAACCGCCAATCAAAAATCATGCAGGAGCTGGACTTAGTTTTCACCCCACCCCACCCCCCACTCACATTTATAGCAGATTGGTCTTCATATAGCTCCCCTAACAATTGGAGGGAGGGTATCTCTAACTCCATTGCCAGCCATTTAATCCCCTTCCTAAAACTAGACCTGGATGGACCTCAGTTCAACTATGCCTGGATGTCCCAGAGTGGGGTGGTACCCAAGGTGGGGGAGCTTCTCCTTTGGAGAAAGGGAATGGATAATGGGGGGAGGGATTTGTAAGGGTGGGACTGAATATCAAACTTCAGTGGGTGTTTTCTGTATACTCTATTATATAAATGTGTAATAGGTCAAGGCTTTTGGAAGAGTAAAATAATAGATGATTAGATGTAAATGTTATACACCTGTGTTGTCATTTGCCTTATCTGAATCTAGTATGAGTGATTAAAGCTGAAGAATTTGGTACAATGAGAACTACAGAAATAGGAAGAGGGATGGATGTAAGTAAGGAAGAAAAAGAGAGAAGAAAATGACATATGGCAGTGGCTTCAGTAACCTGACTTCTGAACAGCTGACAACTGAAATAAACCAAACACTGGAAGGACTGTGCTTGATATTGATTTGCTGAAATTAGTCTACTTTCCACCCATTTCAAAGCAATAGAGTATCAGGAAGCAATTATAGAAAACCTGAGAAATCAACTGGACACAGACTGGAATAGTCCAATTTACAAGAACTAAATCTGGAGGAAGATAAAATAATTTAAAAGAGCAAATGTAATGACAATAGGACTGTATGTTTCAACATATGCACACACGAGTATGTGCACATACACACATAGTACTATTCCAGGGACTTTAATCAGTGCTAACATTGTAGAAGTACAATGGAATAGGTCAATTCATATTTTGAAGAAATATCATGAGAACCATGGAACAGCTTTAAAAATCATAATCACCAGGCAATCTCTACACCCAGCAACATATTGGATGGTTGTGGCCCACCCATTACAGCTCTAATACTGAACGACTTTGACTTATCAAGAGTAGAAATGAACACTGCCATACTTAATTGATTTTAGAAAAAAATAGATAAATTAACACATCAACGTGGTAAAGATGAATTAAAACATAATGTCTTATAGGTAGTGCACTTACATAGAAGTCTATTCAATATAGAGAACAAGAGAAATATTTCATTACAGACTATATTATGATGTTTTTACTTTGGTAGAAAAGACAAACCTCTTTTTGTCATGAATGTATTCAAGGAGTCAGGACAAAAAAAGAAGGGAAATGACAGGGATATGGAAAACAAAAAGAGTGCTAACCTAGGCACTTTGTTGAAAACCTAGGTAGCTAAGATCTGATAATTCCAACATAGTAAATCACTGCCAGCTATGAAGGCTGCTGCCACAGAGTTGACATTCTCATTTTAAAGGGACATTTTTATGGTAAAATGACAGTGAACTAAGCTTAAAACTTAAAGGTATGTGATATTGGATAGGATCTCCCTAACTTCCTGGGCATTGACTAGGAATCACAAAGTAGTGGAGACTATGAATTGTGTTTGCAGTGACTATATCCTAACTTCCTTCATGCTTGAGTTTTAACTCTCTTGAACCCTGTCAGGTACCCTCTATGAATTACACTATCATCTCAGTTTCCTTAGCAATACTTTGAAGATAATAATGTCAAATAACACCTGAGGGACTGGAGAGCTAGCTTAGTTGTTGAAAATCTTTAAGGATCTTGCAGATCACTTATTTTAGGTCTCTGCACCCACAAGATGGCTTTTAACTACCTGAAACTCTAGTTGTTGGGGCTCTAGGGTCCACATCTACCCTTCAGAGGCTCCAGTATATATACAGTATACATAAACTTACCCATGCAAATGCACAAAATGGATGAATGAATGAATGAATGAATGTTAAAAGCACACCAAGCTATTACACGTGGTTCTTATAAAGACAGTGCAATGGAAAGTTTTTAATTTGGTAATATTTTGAAATAGTATAAAAATTGTCAAACCGTTTATTATTCTTAATATTTCTGGTACTGTTAAACTATTATTTAATATTGATTTTTATTTAAATCCAAGAATTGTCTAAGTCCTTCATGTGTATCTGCACTTCATTTTTAAAAGATTCAGGAGTATTATTAATTCAATGAATTTTCTTCCATTTGAGTTTTGAATGCTTTTATATGCTTGCTTTCTATTTTACTCCAAAACATGTGTTTAATGAATCGCCTCTTATCTTCTGCCAATATGACCTTTCTTTTTGTTGTTCTAAACAGATTGATTTTTTATTTCACTATAATTATTTTTCAAGCCTCAATTCCTTGCTTATGAAGTCTTCCACATCTTTTTAGTGGTTCTAACATGGTATTTGTTGGTAATACAGTCACTTGCATGTTTTATTAAATAGAGAGTCAAACAAAAGGAACATACTCCTATTGTTGCTCAGAAAGCCACATAGGTTTTACATTAAAAATAAACTGTTTACTAGGCTCCTAACCAGTTATAGTTTCTCAATATTCTGGATAAATTGTCAAGTTTAAAACTAATGAAAAGGGTAAATTTCTATTAAATAAAAATATTGTATATCAAAGAGGAAAAAAATGTTACTATGGTTCATAAACTTTACTTATATTGTTTCTATGTTCCGTGCAAAACATATTTAATGAGCACTTAATGTACAACTTGTATAGCCAGCTGCAGGGATCATATACAAAACAAGACTGTTATCCTCAAGAAGTTTACTCTTGAGTCTATTAAAATAGAAAGAGGCACCTGATTTTTCTTCACTGAATTTTTTTATGTTATTGTACAAAAAGTTGAGTGTCCAATAAATAGCATCTTATTTCTTTTCATACATACAATAAGATCTCTTTCTACAAAACTGTGCTATTACATTCCTTCATAAAAACAAAACATAAGAGACAGATGAGAAAATGAAGGGGTATTTAAAGTGGGTAAGGATAAAAATGAAAAATGGTATCATTGAGGAACAGAGAGGAAAGGGAAATAAAAAGTCAAAGATGCTTGAAAATTCATAGGGAAAATTATTTTACAAACTTACTTAAACATATATATGTACAATATATGTGTATGTATAACTATACATATATATGTGTACATAGGCATATACTCCCACACCAACACACACACACACACACACACACATTGGAGCTCTCATCTCCTAGGAAATATGTTTTTGTTTTTTTGTTTTGTTTTGTTTTTTGTTTTTGTGTTTGTGTTTGTTTTCTGTAGCACTCAAGTTCCCTAACAGAAAGCCACAACTGATCAAAATACAGAGAATAAGAAAGCATGGAATCAAGGCTTCAAATTGTATATTTTAAAAGAAACCTCTACATTTAAGCCTCGGGGATAATAACGAAAAATTAGGCATAAAGATTGTAAGAGCCGGAGGACCATAGTGCTTGCTGCCAGAGGTATTGTCTTTTAGACATGACAGGAATATTATACCTACAAACACTCAATAATATGGTTGCTTAAACAAACCAGTTGCTTCAATCCAATGAAAATCTTATGAAAACAAGCTTATTTCTATCAACTTGGTCTTATAGTCAAAAATTCTAATTTCATAGAATTCAGGTGAATCATTTTAGACAATTAATATTGACTCTCTAACACATACACAGTCCACTAGGCTGTCGGTGTGTTATATTGAAAGGCTTTAGGAATATGAAATATATGATTATATGTAGTTTATTGATACTAATTACTTGATCATGTGGTTGTTTCTCTTGCTTCTTTTAGGTTGAAATAGCTTTTCAGGTTGAAGCAAGAAGAACAAAATTACCTCTGCTAGCAGATAGTTTACTTTACGATCACCTGTGAACTATGTGTATGTTTCTTTTTATCTGTACTTCTGTACTATATATCGCTTTGAAAAACTCAAACCTTTATTCCTGTTTGGAATTTTCAGTCAAGTGTTGACATTGTAAGATTTGTTGTCTAGACACTGTTTCTTCTGCTCATGTCCATGGGATATTTTATGAGTTTCTTGGTTTTGAACTTGTATACTGAACTATAGTTGCAAAAGTAGACAGAAAGAAACAAAATATTTGCATTGGTAATTAAAGCAGTATAATGCACTAGATATGTTCTCAACCTTCCTAATACTGTGATCATTTAATAAGGTTCCTCATGTGACCCCCAACCACAAAGTTATTTTTATGGCTACTTCATAACTGTAACTTTGCTACTGTAATATAAATATTTTGGAGATAAAGGTTTGGCAAAGGGTTGATATCCACAGTTTGGGAACCCCTGCATCAGAATTTAGTATCAAATCTGTGCAAAAATCATAGTTTGTAAGTGACAATGAATTATGGTAAAGTGGCATTTGTGAGGAAATAAGTACTGTTTCATTTTTCAGAAAGTATATCTTAATATGTGACTTCTGTGTAGGGATTTTCTTGAATATATACAGCCTTTTAAACCATTACTATAGTTAAATAAAATCAGTAAAATTTATTACTTCCCTTATTAATATATGCTATTACGTGCTAAACATGTATTTTGTTAATTTTTAGAGTTTAGTGTGTGTGTGTGTGTGTGTGTTTGTGATGATTTGGTGCACTTGCATGTGAATGAATGTGCAACAGGACATGTGGGGAGATCAGAGAACAAATTGCAGAAGTAAGTTCTTTCTCTCCATGGTGCGAGGTGTAGGAATTAAACTCAGGTAGCCAGGCTTGGGGATAGGAAGCTTTACTCACCAATCTATTTCTATGGCTCTTAACATGTACTGATTTCATTCAGACTATAAAATAAGACTCTTAAAACAATGGCAATTTTATTCCTTTAATGCCACCAGCATCTACTAAAGAGGGGTTTTCAAATCCCATGACACCGCCAAGCTTATATACAGTTCTCCAAGATTTGTTTCTATTTATTTTCATTTAAAAATATTCTAGAGCTATTTCTAAGTATACATATTGAGTATTGGTTATATGATGATCAATTCAGGTCAAATCTATAAGTAACAAGAAAAAATTTATATGGGGAACATCCGCTCATTAATGAAGAAATTCTAATACAGTTATCCAAAATAATCTGTGCTTGCTTTTAATTGAAGGAAAAAAGTCAGGACCAACAATGGTGTTGGTTGCAGAGTGCTTGTTGAACATTCACAAAAGCCTGAGTTTAATCCCTAACACCACACACACTGTCGTGGCAGCGACAAGGCAGTATATGTCTATAATCTCAGCTTTAAGGAGCAGAGTGAGGAGGACCTGGAATTTAAGGACCAGAGAGTTTGAGGCCAGTCGGAAATTCATAAGAAATTATTTAAAAACAAGAACAACCAGAAATCTAACTATTCTGTTTAATGATAATTTCATATAGCTGGTATTATTGAGAAAACACTCAGAGGGTTTCTGATGTGTTTGCATGTCTGTGTATGATGTATTGGCTGACCTTTGTTCTGAACTCTCAGAGATTATTTGCATAAATACCAGACATGCAGGATATAGTGTCTCCCTCTGAAGTAAAGAGTAAATTTGCTTGCTCCTCAGCTTAATAATGTAATGATTGCATGAGAGTCGAGGACAGACTTGCTTACCTACCCTTATGAAATATTCAAGTTCCCAATGCTTAGCATTCCTCGTTTGAAATCTACATCATTTTGTATGGATCACCTGGGCATTTCCACATCTCTGTGGGAAAAGAGTCTACATTAAACTGTGCAAAAATTCAAATATTCTGGACTGTATGTTCTTATATCTTTTACTAACCCAAAACTATGTCAGAGTAACATCATTTTGTAAGTTATCTGAAAAATTAATCTTTGTGATTTTTAAAAGATATTTGGCCATAAATGTAAGGTGATAGCAACTCTGAGAGTCACACAGGCTGTTAATGGAATTTAGTTGGAAGTCCATGGTCACACAGTACACACATTGTTTAATCAGGAAGTACTACTACTGTTCTACATTGTTGTCTTCCAACTGTATGTTGACAGTTGGAAAGTAGGCTCAGAAACAGCTGCCTGAGAGTGTCCTATTGTATCTGTCTCTTTCTGTAGGGAAAAGCTGGATTAGAGGCAAGAGGAGTAAAGATGGAATGGGAGAAGTTCTCAACAATACGGAAGTTAAATGTCCAAAAATGTAAAAGGAAAAATAAACAGTACCATCTTTACTTTATGTAGAATAAACAAAGAAAATGGTATCTATCATTGAGGACAAATTTTGACACTTCTCTACACATTCTAAAGCAAAGCTGAGGGGCCTTTCCATATTTTTAAATCTAAGAAACTGGTGTTTTGGCTAAATTGCAACTTGATGGTGTTTACTTGACTTTTTTCTCCGTTGGAATTTATGGCTTTAGCAGCAGCTATGTAGAACTTAAACTTCATAGATTATCCTTAAACATCTACTCCTATATACAAATGTATACAGTAAATAATGTGCTGAAGCAGTCTAGACAGGGAAACTTAAGTTAACATGAGGATGAAACAAAATCCCTGACACCTCCAGATTTGGTTTATGTCTCTCATTGGGTTTGAGACATATATTCATACTATATATATTCTTGTAAATGTCATACTACTACACAATGTATCGTGATCATATCCACCCCTCCATCCGTCGCTCCTATTGCCCTAGTATCCTCACCAACACATCTTCTTTATGTTCTAGCTCCTTTTCTTTAAACACCAAGTCCTATCTGAACATAGGTGTGGGGTCATCCATTGAGACACAGGCAAATGAATTGTGATTTTCTTCCAAAGAAAAGTGACTTTCCCACCCCAGCAGCTAACAGTTGCAAAACCTAGAGATGGTGCCTCAGGAGCCTCTTCTGCTTCTTCCAGAAATTTAAACTCATGCACATTTCATCAAGTGGTCATAACTACTTGTACAACAGCCATGCCAGGTCCAGAGGACAGCACCTCACAGTCTCCTTCTTCATCCTCTGGCTGTGACACTCAATCTGCTCCTCTTGTAAGATATTCAGGAGTATTGGGGGTTTAATATAATGTTTCTTCTACTCTGCTACTTATTTTGAACAGTTCAGAGTCTCAGCATGGTCAGGGCAATAAGAAGCTCATTTGGCCAAAGTTCAGAGGAGCATAGATGTTTTTTTTTTTCATATGTATTCAGCATATTTATTGAGAATAAGTTTTTATGCAGACACTTTTACAGGTAATAGAGAAATCACAGTTGCTACGACAGATAAATTTCTATTCCTATATATCTTATCTTCTGATGGAGAGACTGGAAATAAATACATAAAATGAGCTGAGATAGCTAGTGCTATGGAGCACAGACTCTTGAGTATAACTGTGAATAGAAGGTAGTTTGACAGGAAACCACCAATGGTCCAACATTATGTAGATTATTAATGTCTTTTTCTTCAGTAGACGCCTCTATCTCCCCTTCTAGCACTATGAAACCTAACCAGCAGGTAGAGACTTCTCTGGACAGTTCCAGGCTGATTTCTCTATGGTCTACAAACAACATCTGTGCTTTATTGAGCAATAAAACTTACCATATATTTATTACTGGAAACTATTGTTATCATTATTGTTTTAGATGACACTGGGAGGGACCTTCCTTATCAATCATTTAGACATAGATTTCCCATATCTGGCACATCTGCATGTATACTTACACACACACACACACACACACACACATATATATATATATATATATATATCTGTTTCTGTATCTTTATCTGTATCTATATATATATCAGATGAATATATGTCTCAAATATATGTATATATATATGTGTATATACACACATACATATATATATTATTTTTCAAACAATTGTTTTAAAATAGCTTAAAGATGATTACTAAGGTAAAAATCATGCCTGATATCCTTAGGATCTTTCATTTTTTACGTTATCAACACTTCTTTTTTTCATAAACCTGAACAATACTCTTCGTACACTACAGTGCAATATCATTTCAATAGAAAATTCTTTAGAACAAGAGAAAAATATAAGCAAGCTCATTTTCTGCTTAGTCATTAAATTTCCCCTAATTTTCAAAGTTTAATTACTATTTAAACCCAGCCATAGAGATATAGATTACATCTTTAGGATAATTTAATTTTTAAAATAAAATATACTTACTCTCAAGACAATTACCCAAATATTTTTCTAAACTTTTAATTCCAAACTACTTTGAGTATACATTTAAAAAAATACAACCCTGCAGTTCAGTTTAGCAATAAACATTTTTGCTGAAGAGTAAGTCAAGACACTGGAAACATCTGGGTCCAGGTTTTGGAGAACTCCTCAGGCTGGTAACTGGTAATATAGTATTAAGTTCCTTATGGCCAGGGGCAGTGTGAAAATATGCAAGACAATGTATTGTCTGTAAAGAAATGTATGTCAATATGGACTAAATAAAGTACAATTGCAAAAGTTCAAGAAATACAGAAAACCCTTTTTACAACAAAGACACAGTGGACATCAGGAAAAATATTCAGGAAAAATATCAGTAATCTAAGCCATTGTGTTAAAAATCAGTAAGAGACATGTGATTGGCAAGCTCCATGTTAATCAGAAGTCCAGTAGGCTTACCTCAATCAATTTCGCCTTATTGCTGAGACAATCCCCCTTTATTACCAAGTGTGGTGCCTTGTGATTAATGAGAATTCCTAAATCACTTATTGGCACACTTATCATTGATGTCCTGATGTTGGAGTCAAGGGTTCTATTTTTTGCCTTTTCTCAGTAGTCCTTTCTCTGGCTTCTTAAAATATCAACATTGTTTAGCTATTCCCTCAATTTCTGTTCCATTTTTACCCCTGCATGCAGAAAAAATTTTGGGTAGAAGGTTTTATGGGTGGGTTGATGGCCCTTCCTTCCGCTGGCTATAGGAGGTGGCCACTTTAGTCTCCATATTCCCCACTGCTAAGAGTCTCAGAGTCTTATTATATGGGGGTGCTAGGGTCACCCCCATATAATCCCAGAAGTCTTCTCTGTCTGAGATCTCTGGCTCATCCCAGAGAGATGCATCCAAACTATTTTTGTTCTCTCTCCCAGGCCTCCCACCCACCTCTCCCCATACTTGATCCTCACCCCAGTTCCCCATTTCTGTCCCCACCTCCTCTTCTACACAGTTCCCTCCATCCATCTACTTCCAATGTCATTTGATTTCCCCTTCTGAGTGAAATTCAGGCATCCTTTCTTGGACCCTCTTTGTTACTTTGCTTCTTTGGGCCTGTGGATTGTTGTTGCATGATTATCCTGTGCTTTATTGCTAATGTCCACTTATAAATGAGTACATGCCATGTGTGTCTTTCTGGGTTTAGGTTACTTCACTCAGGATAACATTTTGAAGTACCATCCATTTGCCTGTATATTTCATGATGTGCTTGTTCTTAATAACTGAGAATTCCATTTTTTAAATGAACCACATTTTCTTTATCCATTCGTCAATTGAGGGACATCTGGGTTAATTCCAGTGTCTGACTATTCCAAATAAAGTGGCTATCTGTTAACATAGTTGAGCAAGTGTCCTTGTGGTATGATGGATCATCTTTTGGGTATATGCCCAGTAGTGGTATGGCAGAGTCTTGAGGTAGAACTATTCCTAACTTTCTGAAACTGACTGGCCCAACTTGAGAACCACTCTATGGGAGTGACACTATTAACAATACTCTGCTATGCCTGCAGACATGAACCTAGCATAAATGTCTTCCAAGGGGCATGATCCAGTAGGTAGCAGAAATAGGTGCAGAGTCCCACAGCCAAACAATAGGCAGAGCTTGAGTAGTCTTGTGCAAAAATAGGGGGAAGGAATAAGGGAACTGGAGGTATCAAGGAAATCACAAGAAGACCTACAGAATAAACTAACCTGGGTCCATGGAGTCTCAACCAAAGAGCATACATGGTCTGGACATAAGTCCCCTACAAAGATGTAGCAGATAGGCAGCATGCTGTCAGTGTGAGTCCCCTAACAGTTGGCGCATAGGATGACTCTGACTCTGATGCTTCCATTTGTATTCCTTTCTCCTAGCTGGACTTCTTTGTCTGACCTCAGTAGGGAAAGATGCATGTACTTTTGCTGAGACTTGATATGACAGGATGGGTTGGTATGCATTGGGGGGAACCTCCCTTTTTCTGAGGGGGATTGGTGCATGGGGATGGGAGGGTAGGAATAGGAGGAGAGGAGGGAGGGGGTAATAAAGTGAATAAATGAATAAATTAATAAAAGATATTGTAAACTCATGGTCCAAGTATACTGAACTAAGGACTGAAGGAGACACACTGTGTAGGTTTGTAATTTCTTCTTTTTTGCATAAATAACTACTATATGCAGATTCTTGTTACTTTTGCTTCTTCAAACTCACAGATTATAGTCATCAATTTAGAAAGTTTACTGGGTTTAGCCATGAATCATAGATTTATAATACAACCTGGAAATTCAGTATAGGCCATAAACTTATAGCAGGACTTTCATGATTTAGAAAAAAAGAACATCAACAACACAAGGGCAAATAGTACAAACAAACAACAACAACAACAAAACCACCATAGACTAACAGCTTATGTGCATTAATAGAAAAATAGCATAAAATATATAAAACATAAAAATAGATTTATTTATAGTTTGGTTGATGCTGTGGATGGTCATAGACTGTCCCTGTCTTCCTATAGCAAACTGAGCATTCATAGAAAGCTTGTAAGGAAACCCAGGAAATACGCACATGAATCTTCAGTGGTGGGTCCTAGGACATGGATCTGGGAAGCCAGCAGGAAAGTCCCTGACTCCTGTGCTTCCAAGACTGTTTTTCCTGAGGAATGCAGCTGTCTCTATTCTTCCTCTTACATTTGTTTGTCTAAGGTTGGAAAAACAAACTATTTAAACATTCCTAATTTTAAGGAGACTGTTTATAATTCATTGTAAACACAGGCCTCATCTTCCCTTCCTCCTCCACTTCACAGGTCTGGAGTTTTCTGATATCCAATATAAGAAAAAGCAACAGTTTGTTGTCTTCTTCCCTCCTTCCCTCCACTTCCCTTTCTTCTCTCCTTCTTTCTTTTCTTTCTTCCTTTTTTAATTTGGTGAACTCAAGTTTTAAAATAAGTAACTGATTGAAATTCTTTTGATAATGTAGATAGTAATTTTCTTTTTTTCCCCCCTTGGGGGGAATGTGTGTGTTTTAGAGTCCAGTCCCAAAGAATACATCTACAAAACACTTCCTCACTTAAGGCCCTGGGAATATTATGTAAAAGGAAGCAGAAAGTTTATAAAATCCTGAGGGAGTTCTCTGAGATTGCTTTTCTATTTTTAATTGTAGTTGATGTCAAAGTGAATCCTGTCTCCACCTTCTATTTGTTCTAGGGTTATATATCTTGCACTTTGCTTATATCTGTCATTTTAAGACATTTCTAACAGAGATTAGTACTATAGACTCCACTTGGGAAGCAGCTGCCAAGCAAAATGACCATCTCTCTGGCTTCTGCTTTTCATTCTCTTAGTTAGTGGTGACTCCTGATCACCAGAGAGAAGGAAGACAACTTTTTATTTAATGATTTTTAAGCCTATAGTTTGTAAATATTCCTCCGTGGGTGTGTGCATGTGTGCATCTGCCTGTTTCACTGTCTTTCCCTCTGATTTACTATTGCTACAAAGAAATTCCATGATAAAAGCAATTTGAAGAGAAAAAGATATATATATATATATATATATATATATATATATATATTCATATATATATTCATATTCACAGGGGGGCTAGTTCTAACTTGTTTATGTTCCTTGGTTGGTAGTTCAGTCTCTGAAAGTCCCCAAGGGTCCAGGTTAGTTGACACTGTTGGTCTTTCTCTGGAGTCCCTGTTCTCTTTGGGTCCTTCAATCTTTCCTCCAACTCTTCCTAAGAGTCCCTGAGCACCACCTAATGTTTGACTGTGAGTCTCTGCATCTTTTTCATCTATGGGCGGAGCCTCTCTGAGGAAAGTTATGCTAGATTCCTGTCTGCAAGCATAACAGCACCATTAATAGTGTCAGAGATTGTTTCTTGCCCATGGGATGGGTTTCAAGTTGGACTGATTATTGGTTGTCCATTCCTTCAGTCTCTGCTACATCTTTGTCCCTGCACGGTTTTTTTTTTTTTTTTTTTTTTTTTTTTTTGCACAGGACTCCACTTGGAGTCCTGCCTAGCTACAGAATGTGTTCCCTTCAGGTTCCATATCCCCAGTGATATGAGTCTCAGCTAAGGACAACTCAAAAACTCCTGGGAGATCAGCCATACCAGGTCTCCTGCAGCTCATATAGATCTTCCCCACCCCCACCTCCAAACCTTCCAGGTGCAGATTTCTATTCATTTCCCTAGCCCTCTGGCCCTCTTTTCTGTCTCTCCCCATACCTGATCCTGCTATACTGCTCCTGGGCATATCCCCAAAAGATACTCCACCATACCACACGGACACATCATCACTATGTTCATAGCAGCTTGTTTATTTTTATAATAGCCAAAAACTGTAAACAACCATTAACCTAAAAATACATGCAGAAATGTGGTCAACTTATGCAATGGAATACTATTCAGCTACTAAAACCAAGGACATCATGAATTTTTCAGGCAAATAGATGAAACTAAAAATATTATCCAGAGTGAGGTAATAAGATTAAAAAGGATATACATGGTATGTACTCACTTATAATTGGATATTAGCCATAAAGTACATGATACTCACGATACACTCCACAGACCCAAAGAAACTAAACAAAAAGGAAGGTCTATGGGATAGTGCTTGAATCTCACTCAGAAGGGGGAACAATATAGTCATAGGAGAAAGAAGGAGGGAGAGAATTTCGGTGGGAGAGGAGATGAGAAGTTCAGGATATACATGCTTTCTTATATAACCGAGGGCCACCAACCCAGGGATGGTTCCACCCATAGTGGGCTGGCCCCTCCCCCAAAATGACTAATTTGGAAATTGTCCTTTAGGCTTACCAAAAGCTCGATCTTACGGAGGCATTTTCTTTATTGAGGTTTCCTCCTTCCAGATAACTTTAGCTATATCAAGTTGACATAAAACTATTCAGCAAAATAACATACAAGTCTTCAATGGGAATATGTATATAGAAGCAGAAATCCCCAATGAAATCCATACTTGATATACTAAATATTGTTAGATTGTTTGTCAATAAGAAAATACAATATGAGGTTTTATGGTTATGGAAAGGAGGTACAAAGTATTGTCATTATCTATTTTATCTTAGTGTGTGATCAGAAGCATAAGGTGAGTTTTTATAGGGTGGTACAGATGCTATAGCATGTGTGTGGTGGTCAGAGGACAAATTTTTTAATTAGTTCGTTCATTCAAACCTTGTGTGAGTTCCAGTGTTTAAATTCATATTTTCAGGCTTGTGGGGCATGAGTCATTACTTGCTGAACATCTGGCCAGTCATTCATTACCTATTTAATGCAATATTATATTAAAACTTTTGTAATTTAATAAAAAATGGAAAAATGCACAATTAAATAAAACTTGAGCCTTTGGTAGATACATATTTCATATCCTAAGCCTTTAGAATATCTGTCTGGAGATCAGATCTAACAATTGCTCTTAAATTTAATTTTGTGAATTTTGTAATATTCCATACATTATATATTTGAAAACTCACCGTTATGTGACCACATGTTATGCAATATTAGGATCAAGACCACATTGTAACATACAGATCAGCTTGTTTAAACTGTATGGCCTATTTTCCTGTGCCTCATGGACCCGGAGTCAAGAGAAGAAGCAGAAGCTTTTAGAATTTCTGACAGCTCCTGTTGCCTTGAGCCTCTTCAGCAGTGTCCTGTTCTCTGCATCCACATTCAGCAAGATTCCAACAAGGTTACATGTTTATTTTCTATATTGGTAGATAATGAATTCAGATGGCAAAGTTAATCTCTATTTAGCTACATGAAATTTTGCTCTATTCTAGATGTTGTAAGTATTTATTTAAAATTATGAACTTGTGCAGAGATTACAATTGATGCTGTGCTGAACTTAGTTCTTAAACCAGTCTCAAAATATTTTCTATCTTGGTGGTACTTAGTGACTTTGTCCAGAATAATTCTTCATTCATGGAGAGGTTTCACTTTTCTTCACAAGGCCTGGTAGTTTTTAACATGAATGTTTTGCAAGCTTTTTAAAATGATTCCCCTAAATGGTTCTTATATGACACTATTGTTATATTCTCTTAGAATTTCTTTTTTTTAAAAAAAGGACTTAACCTCTTTTTTTTTTCACATTCCAGATTTTATCCTCCTCTTGGTCCACCCTCTAACTATTCCCCACCCCATACCTCCTCGTTATCCCCATCTCTATGACCTCAACTTAAAACCAGATACACTGAATCTAATAGAAGAGAAAGTGGGACCGAGCCTTGAACTCATTGACACCAGGAGGGGGAAATTTTCTAAACAGAACTTCAATGGCTCATGCTCTAAAATCAAGAATTGATAAATGGGACCTCATGAAACTGAAAAGCTTCTCTAAAGCATAGGACATAGTCAATAGGACAAATTGGCAAATTACGGATTGGGAAAAAATCTTCACTAGCCCCTCTGATAGAGGGCTAATATCCAAAATATACAAAGAACTCAAGAAACAAAACAAAAACAAAAACAAACAAAGAACAAAAAGCATAACAACAACAACAAAAAACAAAAAAACCCAAAAACCCCAAACAATAGAATATAATGGGATATAGAAATATACAGAGAATTTACAACAGAGGACTCTGAAATGGCTGAGAAGCAGCTAAAAAAATGTTCAATGTATAGTGATCTGGGAAATGTAAATCAAAACGACCCTGAGATTCCACCTTACACCAATTAGAATGGCTACAACACATGTTAGAGAGGATGTGGAGAAAAGGAGCACTTCTCAATTGCTGGTGGGATTGCAAACTGGTACAATTAGTCTGAAAATCAATCTAGAGGTTTCTCAGAAAACTGGAAATAGATCTACCTGCATACCCAGCTGTACCACTGTTTGGAATATACCCAAAAGGTGCCCCACCAGGCCACAGGTGCACAGGTTCTACTATGTTCCTAGCGTCCTTGTTTGTGATAGCCAGAAGCTGGAAACAACCCAGATATCCCTTGACAGAAGAATGGATACAGAAAATGTGGTTCATTTACACAATTGGAATTCTACACAGCTATTAAGAATGAGGACATCCTGAGTTTTGCAGGCACATGGATGTAACTAGAAAATATCATCCTGATTGAAGTTACTCAGACCTAAAAGGACATGCATGTTATGTACTCACTAATAAGTGGATATTATATATATATATATATGTATGTATGTATATATATACATATATATGTATATATATATATATATATATATATATATATATATATATGTATATAAAAGTATGGAATACTCAGGATATAGTCAACAGAACCCAAAAAGGTCAATAAGCTGAAGGACCAAGTGAGGATGCCTAAATCCCACTTGAGAGGGTTAAGAAAACAATCACAAGGGGGGAGAGAGGAAGGGATCTGGGAGGGAAAAGGAACAGGGTGGGGGGAGAGGAAAACATGATCCTGTATTGGGTGGGTAAAAAGAACTGAAGCCCTGAGGGCCAGCAAAAAGAATGGAAACAGGCAATCGTGGGAGGTAGGAGGTGGCAGGACCATCCTCACTGTACCAGATACCTGGGAGGTGAGAGACTCTCAGGACTCAAAGGGAGGGATGATGGAATTTCTAATTTTCATTTCCTAGATTTAAAAAAACCTGTTGTTTTTAACATGAGTGTAAAAAAAAATATTAATTTGGCAGCTAAAGAGTAAGCTCAACAGTTAAGAACACCTTTTTGGTCTTGCAGAGGATGCAGGTTTAGTTCCCAGAATTCACATGATGGCTTATAACCATATATAACTAACTTCGGTTCCTGGTGACTCTCTTCTGACCTAAGGTGGCACCAAGTGGACACTGTGTGCATGGATATACATGTATATGTGTATGTGTATGTGTATGTATATGTATAGGTATATATATATATATGTATGTATAAAAAGAGACATGCTGGACTTGCCCCGATTGTATAGGAAATGCATTTAATCTTTCACTATTATTATTACAATGTTACTTCTAGAATTTTTAAAGATGATCCTTTCTGTTTTCTTTTTATTCCCATTTTGATGAAAGACATTTATCATGACTATGTGTTGCATTCAAAATGTTCCCTCTTTTACCTATTATATCATCATTGCCTCTACTGGCTGAATCATGTACAGGAATTCAGACTAATCAATACTGTTAGTCACAGAAGAGATGCTACTCAGGGTATTCTTATTTTTATTAATAGTAGTTGATATTTGATACTTATACATTTTTCATTAACTTGACATAAAATTGTACACATTTGTGGGGTGCCATGTGGTAGTTTATCACAGGCAAATGATGGTGCACCAGTTTAGGTAAACATATGTGTGAAATATTTATCATTAAATTCTTTTTCTCAGTTTTTAAAATGATACAGTAAATTCTCACTGCTGTAGCTTGAATGTTAAATGTGTCCCATAGGCTTATATGTTTAAATACTTGATCCTCAATTGATGGTACTATTTGAGAAGGCTGTAGAAACAACTTGATTCCTTCTAAACTGGTAAGTGTCCTTTATGGGGGAAAGCTTTAAGGCTTTATAACCTGGGCCCACCCTCTTTGCTTCCAGAATAGCAATTCAATGTGTGTAGCCAGCTTTTTGCTCCTGCAATCATGCCTTCTCTGCCTGATGTCATCTTTTCCTTTTGTGATGGATCTATTACTCTGGAAATGTCAGTCAAAAGAAATCCTCTCCCCCAATTTGCCTTTTCAGGGTATTTTATCACAACAACAGAGAAAAATCGGGATAATCATGGTTGCTACTTTTCTATGCAACAGAAAGCAACATGGTATAATTCCTTTTCCTATATCATTTCATGGGAACCTTTAGTACTCTGCGTTATTATAAAGTTTCAAAATGTTTTCTTATCTTTGTCATGCATGAATAGAGAGCTATGGTAATTTCTCTTCTATGACACTGGTAGTTTGTGTTCTTCTATGTTTGTGGTCACAAAAATAGCACACTGTCACTTTTGTCCATGAAGGTGAGTATTGCCTGCACAGCTGATAAGAATGTGTTTTTTGACTTTGCTAGATAAAGTATTCAGCTAATGGCATCTTGGTCAAGTTAGTTGGTAATATTTAAGGATTCTGAGTCTCTGCTGGAAATTTTTCTACTTGTGTTAAATTACTTGGTGTCGAGTATTTTGCCACCAACTATAATTTTCAGTTAATCATTTCTCCTTAAAAGCCCATGAGTTTTTGTTTGGTAAATTTTAACATTGGTTCTAGTTATTTACACATTGAACCATTTCTCCATAAGTTTATCCCAATGAACAACAACAATACATTGTACAAGACAATAAGCCTTTCAAGTTCTGTTTCTATGGCTTGAACACAACCCCTTTACCTTTCTTATCATTACTTCTATTACAGTGTATATTTTATTATGACTCCATTTTAATGTATTTATATCTTTTAGTTTTAAGTGAATTACTTGCAGACAGGATATAGTTGTGTTTTGCATCCTTATTCATCTGAAACTCTTTTCTTTGTAGTTGCATAGTCCATTTATATTTCTTATAATTATTTATATGGTTGGCTTTAATTAAATCCATCATTTAAATTTTAATTCAAAATATCTGTTTATTTTTGTATGTGTCTGAAATAGTCTTATTAAGGTATGATTCTCATACCCTAAATTTTATGGTAAGATGATCAATAATTTCAAAGGCATAATTCAAATAATGGCTTTCAGTATATTCATAGAGTAGTCCATCCATTTTCACAATCAATTTAAAAATAATTCCTTTACCCTCAAAGAAATATTGTTTCTTTTCCATATCAAGTACTTTCCACAGCAGCCTAGACAAACACCAGTCTGTACTCTTTCTCCAGAGATTTCCTTATATCAAATAACTCATATAAACAGAGTGTAAAATATGGAGCCCTTCTGAAACAGCTTATTTTACTTTGCATAATGTTTCTGTGTGAATTCATATTGAAATGGCTCAGAACTTCAATTATACTTATTGATTACTTATACTTTAATATTTAGTCATCTATATTATCAGTTGACAAACATTTCTGTTACTACTATATTTGTCATGTATGAATATTGCTGCTGTCAACTATTAGACTTTTATACTGTGCAAAAGTTTCTTTGTCCATACGTATTCTCATTTCTCTTGTGTGTACTTAGAAAAAGAAGTATTGAATCCCCATGTTTAGCTAAGTAACAGAAAGCCACTCTGTTTCCCAAAGCAGTTTCTGCATTTTGTATTCTTACTAGCAGCAAGACAACTTCTTTCTCATTAACAGTTGACACCATTAAAAATAGCCATCCTAGTGACACAAGCTGGAATTTCATTTCAGTTTTGATTATTTAAAGAATAATGATGTTAATCAGTGATTGATAAGTTTTTTTTATATTTACTTTATTTATATTTCAAATGTTTTCTCCTTTCCAGGTTTCTCCTTCAGAAATCCCCTATCCCATCCCCCTCCTTCTGCCTCTATAAAGCTGCTCCCCCACCCACCTGTCCACTCCTGTCTTTCCTCCTAGCATTCCCCTACACAGGGGCATCTAACACCTTCAGTCCAAGGGCCTCTCTTCCAACTGATGGCCAACAAGTCCTTCCTCTGCCACATATGTGTCTAGCACCATGGGTCCCTCCATGTATATTCTTTGGTTGGTGGTCCAGTCTCCAGGAGCTCCAGAAGGCCTGACCAGTTGACACTGTTATCCCCTTCTACCCTCCTCAATTTCTTTAGTCCCTTCTCTAACTCTTCCATCTGAAACCCCACACTCAGTCCAATGGTTAGCTGTGAGCATCTGCCTCTCTATTTTCAGGCTCTGCATGAGCCTCTTGGGAGACAGCTTATCATGCTTCTATCAGCAAGCACTTCCCAGCATCCACAAGAATGTTCAGGTTTGGTGGCTATATGAGATGTATCCCTAGGTGGAGCAGTCTCTGGAAGGCCTTTCCTTCGGTTTCTGCTCCATCCTTTCTCTCCATATTTGCTTCTGTGAGTATTTTGCTCACCATTCTAAGAAATTTAGGTTTTATTGTTATATTCTTAGTTTTGTTTGTTGTCATCGTTGTTGTTTGATTTGTTATTAGTTTTCTATTGTTCTGTCAAAATATCATGACAATGAAAACATTTAAAAATAAAAAAAGCAAAACAATAACAGCAGCAGCAGAAATACTTTAATTTGGTTTATTATTTCAGAAGGCTAGATGCCATGATGGCAGAGAAAAGGCACAGACTGCATCAGGAACTGCAGAAAGCTTGCATACTGATCTGAGAGCACACTGGGGATAATGTCAGTCTTTTGAAACCACAAAGCCTGCCCCTAGTGAAACATCTCCAACAAGACCATTCTTTCTAATATTTCCCAATAGTACCACCAACTGGTGACCAAGTATTCAAAGATATGATTCTATGAGGTCCACTCTCATTCAAGTACCAAATTCCATTAATTGAATGAATTTTGTTTGTTTGTTTGTTTATTTATTTATTTATTTATTTATTTTTGGTTTTTTGAGACAGGGTTTCTCTGTATAGCCCTGGCTGTCCTGGAACTCATTCTGTAGACCAGGCTGGCCTTGAACTCAGAAATCTGCCTGCCTCTGCCTCCCAAGTGCTGGGATTAAAGGCATGCGCCACCACTGCTGAATTTTGTTTTGTTTATGCTTGCAGTAAAGTATATTTCTTATATCTATAATTTGTAGTTTTGATAAATTTGGGATACTGTAGACAATATTCCTTCAAGACATGTGTAACACTTTCCACCTTTACTTTTTGCATCTCTAATTATGCTTGTATTAAAATACTTCCATTTTCACATTTATTTTTCCACATTTGTTGAAAATGGATTATTTTCTCATAAAATGTATCCTGATTACACTTTCTTCTCCCTCTCCTCCCACTCGTTCTAACCATCCCTCCCAATGCATGCATGCACTTTCTCTGCTCCTTAGAAAAGAAAAGGCATTTAAAAGATAATCACCAAATATAACAAAATAAAATAAAATAAAGCAAAAACCAGGGCAACAAAGTTGGATAAAGTAAACCACAAGAAGGAGAAGAGCTAAAGGTAAAGTACCAGAATCAAAGGCCCACTCATTCCAAAACTCAGACATCCCATAAAAATAGTAAATTGAGAGGTATCATTTATATACAAAGGACATGGTGCAGACTTTTACAAGCTCTGTGTTTGCTGGTTCAGTTTCTGTGTTCTTAGGAGCTTTGCTCTGTTGATTTAGGGGCCCTGGCTTTCCTTGTGTCCTCCATTTCTGCTTGCTCTTGCACTTTTTCTACTTCCTCTTCCATGGTCCTCCCTGAACTCCAAGGAGGAGTATGTTTCTAAATACTCTTCTAAATGTTTCTCTCTCCTTCTGCAGTTTCTAGCTGTGACTTTCTGTATCTGTTCCTATAGTCTACAAGAACAAACTTCATTGCTGAAGGCTGAATAAGGCACTGATCTGAATATAGCAGAATATCATTAGCAGTTTTTCACTTCATTTTTTAAAGACTAGTAGTATTTAGTTTTACCCTAGGTCTCTGGGGTATCTAGGCATTGATACTCGGTGACACAAACATCGTTGGGTATGGCTTCCATCTCATGGACTGGACCTTAAGTCAAATCAGATATTGGTTGATTACTCAAATAAGCTTTGTGTCACCATTACCCCAGCATGTTTTTCAGGAAGGACATCATTGGTCAAAGGTTTTGTGGCTTGGTTGATGTTAACTTTTCTCCTAGGTAACCTGCAGAAAATGTCTCCATACCAAAAACATTAAAACATAGGGTGATGATTCTATTTGGGCAACAACTTGATGCCTCCATGTTCAGTGAGTTGTATAAATGCTGTGTTCAGGAATGGAGGCTTACATTCACTTTGTGGAGAGCAACCTATTGTCTTGGCAACACCATGGGTTGTTTGGGGGATTTCCATGAGATCCTTATGGCTAACAAGTCTATTGTGTAAAACCTAGTCTCAGTACTGAGATCTTTGTTTAATGCCATGTGATTGACATGTGGGACTCTGTTTCTTTCTATTATTTGCAAGCTTCACTACAATGCCCTTCATATAACTTAGGAGGTTTCCACTTTACTACGTTTCCATATTACTCTTCCAATATCCCTTAGTTATAATTTTTTCTTTTCTCATTCACTTCATCAACTCAATTTCTCCTTCTACACTCCTGCTTTACACATTCTTATCTCCCATCTCTGCCCCCAGTCTTCCCATGAAATCAATTCTATTTCTCCCCTCCCCGGGAGATCCATCTTTCTCTCCTAGTCCCTTCCTCTATGTCTAACCTCTGCATCCAAAGATTGTAACTTTGCTATCATTTACTTAGTAGCTAATATTCAGATATAAAGAATGCAAACCATATTAATCCTTCTGGGGCTGGATCACCTCACTCAGGATTTTTTTTTTCCATTACATTAATTGCCTGGAAATTTTATTATGTCATTTTTTGTAAGAGTTGAATAATAAATACTCCATTATATAAATGTACCACATCTTCCTTATTTATTCTTCAATTGACAGTAATCTGAGTTGTTTCCACTTTTTGTCTACTAGGAATAGAGCAGGAAAAAAAGAGAATAGAGCAGCACACTGAGAAAGTATTCTTGGTACAGGATGAAGCATCCTTTCAGTACATGGCCTAGAATGGGAAAGCTGAATCTTGAAGTAGATCAAATGCCAGTTTTCTGAGGAATTGCCACATTGATTTTCATAGTGACTGTATAAACTTGTACTTCTGCAAACAATAGACAATTGTTCCCTGATTCCACATCTTTACCCTTTGAATTATTGTGACATGTATAAGATGGAATCTCAAAGTTGTTTTTTCATTTGCATTTCCCTGGTGGATTAGGATGTTGAACATTTAATTAGGTGTTTTTCAGCCACTTGAGTTTACATGATTGAAAATACTGTGTCTTGATCTGTACCCTACTTTTAATTGGATTATTTAATATTTTGAGATTACATATCTTGAGTTCTTTTTATATCTTGGATATTAGTCCTCTAATAGATATGGAGGTGGTAAAAATATTTCCAATTCTATAAGCTGCTGTTTGTCTTATTGATGGCATCCTTTGCCTTACAGAAGATTTCAATTTCACTGTATTCCTTTTATTAATGATCTTAGAACCTGTGATAATTGTGTTCTGTACAGAGAGTGTTCTTATGTTCCAGTGAGTTCAAGGATATTCCAAACTTTCTTTTGTACTAGGTTCAGTGTATATAGTATTTATGTTGAGCAATTTGATCCATTCGGAGTTGAATTTTGTGCAGAGTGCCCAAGGGTATATAGATTTATTTTGGGGTTTTGAATTTGAATCTATTGATCAACATGTCTATTTTTGTGCCACAACCATGGTGTTTTTTATTACTACAGCTTTGTAGCACAACTTGAAATCTGGAATGGACATATCTCTAGAAGTTCATTTATTGTTCAGGACTGTTTTAGCTCTCCTAAGATTTTTCTGTTTTCATATAAAGCTGTGAATTGTCCTAATAATATCTGTGAAGAAATATGTTGGAGTTTTGATATAGATTGAATCTGTTGATTGCTTTTGATAGCCATTTCAAATGTTAGCACTATTATTCTATGAATATGCAAGACCATTTATCTCATATATTCTTTAGTTTCTTTATTTAAAGATAAAAGTCATTTATTTTTTCGAGTTACTCTATGAAGCTATTGTGAAAGGTGTTGTGTACCTGATTTTTTCTAAGTTTGCTCATCATTTGTATATAGCAGGGCTAGTGATTTTTTATAAGTCCCAGGTAGAATGCTTTTTTTTTTTATTTATTCACATTAATTCCTAATATCACCTGCACATCTCCTCCCAGTACTTCCTCATGCAGATCCTCTTCCCATTCCCTGTCCCATTCTCCTCTGAGATAAGAGAGCCATCTTCTGGGTATCAGGCACCCAGTACTCCTAATACCATCCAGCATCCTCCCAACCCTCCACCAACACTGCCCCCCAGTACATCAAGTGACTGAAGGACTAGGCTCATCCTCCCCCACTGAGGCCAAACAAAGCAGACCAGTTAGGGGAAAAGAACCCAGGCCAGGCAACGGATTTAGGGATTGTCCCTGCTCCAGTTGTTGGGGGACCTACATGAAGACTAAGCTGCACATCTGCTATATATGTAGGAGTCCTAGGTCTAGCCCATGGTGATCACTCTTTGGTTGGTGATTCAGTCTCTGGGAGCTGCCATGTGTCCATAATGGTTGATACTGTTGGTCTTACTGTGGAGTCTTCAGTCCTTCCCCCAACTTTTCCATAAGACTCCCGAAGCGCTATCTAATAATTGGGGATGAATCTCTGCATCTCTTTCCATTGGTGGCTTGCTAGAACCTCTCAGAGGAGAGTTATACTAGGTTCCTGTCTAAAAGCATAACAGAGTATTATTAATAGGGTCAGGGATGGGCTGTTGCCAATTGATGAGTCTGATTTGGGCTAGTCATTTGTGGGCCATTCCCTCTTTCTCTCTTTTTTGTTTATCCCTGCACCATCTTTTTTTGGGGGGAGGTAGGAAATATTTTGGGTCAAAGGTTTTACAGATGCTTTCTGTCCTTATCCCGCCACTGGGAGTCCTGCTTGGCTACAGGAAGTGGTCATTTCCAGATCCATATCTCCCACTGCTAAGAGTTTCAGCTGGAGTCGACCTCATAGACACTTTGATAGACAACTTGGGGCTTCCCCCATCACAAGTCCCAAGTGGTATTTTTAGTGTCACTTACGTTTACTGTCATATCATCTGTGAAAAAACAAAAACAAAAACAAAAAAACCTTTGATTTCTTCCTTTTGAATTTATATCTCCTTCATGTTTTTCATTTGTTTTATTGCTTTAGCTAATACTGAAAGTACTCTATTGAATAGGTGTGGAAAGAGTAGAAAACCTCATTTTGTTAAACTTTTATTTCATATATATATATATACACACACACACACACACACACACACACACACGCACTTTATTTACATTTCAAATGTTTCCCCCTTTCCAGGACTCCCCTTTGCAACCCGCCTATCCCCTGAATCTACGAGGGTATTCCCCCACCAACCCACTTTTGTCTACTCTCCTTGGCAATTTCCTATACTGGAACATCTAACACCCTCAGGCCCATGGGCCTCTCCTCCCCCTGAAGGCTAACAAGATCCTCCTCTGCCACATATGTGGCCAGCACCATGGGTCCCTCCATGTATATTCTTTGGTTGGTGGTCCAGTCTCCAGGAGCATCAGGAGGTCAGGCCAGTTGACACTGTTGCTCCCTCCATAGGGCTGTAAACTCCCACAGCTCCTTCAGTCCCTTCTCCAACTCCTCCATCTGGTACCTCACACTCAGCCCAATGGTTGCTGTGAACTGAATCTTGGGTATTCCGAACTTTTGGGCATATAGTTGCTTATCAGTGAGTACATACTGTGTTCATTCTTCTGTGACTAAGATGCCTTGATCAGGTTGATATTATCAAGTTCCATCCATTGGCCTGCAAATTTCATAAAGTCATTGTTTTTAATAGCTGAGTACTATTCCATCGTGTAAATGTACCACATTTTCTGTATCCATTCCTCTGTTGAGGGACATCTGGGTTGTTTCCAGCTTCTGGCTATTATAAATGTGACTGCGATGAACATAGTGAAACATGTGTCTTTAATACATGTTGGAGCATCTTCTAGGTATATGCCCAGGAGTGGAATAGTTGGGTCCTCAGGTAGTATTATGCTCATTTTTCTGAGGGTCTACCAAACTGATTTTCAGAGTGGTTAGATCAGCTTGCAATCCCATCAGCAATGGAGGAGTGTTCCTCTTTCTACACATCCTCACCAGCATCTACAGTCATCTGAGTTTTTGATCTTAGCCATTCTGACAGGTGTGGGGTGGAATCTCAGGGTTGTTTTGATTTGCATTTCCCTGATGACTAAGGATGTTGAACATTTCTTTAGGTGCTTCTCAGCCCTACATGTTTCCTCAGTTGAGAATTCACTGTTTAGCACTGTTCCCCATTTTTTGATAGGGTTATTTAGCTCTCTAGAGTCTAATTTCTTGAGATCTTTCTATACATTGGATATTAGCCCTCTGTTGGACATAGAATTGGTAAAGATCTTTTCCCAATCTGTTGGTTGCCATTTTGTCTTATTTACAGTGTTCATTGTCTTACAGAACCATTGTAATTTCATGAGGTCCAATTTGTTGATTCCTGATCTCAGAGCAAAAGCCCTTGGTGTTCTGTTAAGGAACTTTTCCCCCGTGCTCATGTGTTCTAGACTTTTCTCCACTTTCGTTTCTATTAGATTCAGAGTATCTGGTTTTATGTGGAGGTCCTTGATCCACTTGGACTTGAGCTTTGTACATGGAGATAGGAATGAATCAAATCACGTTCTTTTACATATAGACCACCAGTTGAACCAGCACCCTTTGGTGAAAATGCTGTCTTTTTTCCACTGTATGGTTTTAGCTCCTTTGTCAAAGATAAAGTGACTGTAAGTGTGTGGGTTCATTTCTGGGTCTTATAATTCTATTCCATTGATCTACCTGCCTATTGCTGTACCAATACCATGCAATTTTTATCACTACTACTCTGTAGTACAGCTTGAGGTCAGGGAGGCTGATTCCCCCAGAAGTTCTTTTATCTTTGAGAATAGTGTTTGCTATCCTGGGTTTTTTGTTATTTCATATGAATTTGAAAATTGTGCTTTCTAAGTCTATGAAGAATTGAGTTAGAATTTTGAATGGGAATTGTATTGAATCTGGAGATTGTTTTCGACAGAATGGCCATTTTAACTATATTAATCCTGCCAATCCATGAGCATGGGAGATCTTTCCATGTTCTGAGGTCTTAGATTTCTTTCTTCAGAGACTTGAAGTTCTTGTTATACAGATCTTTTACCTGTTTAGTTAGAATCACACCAAGATATAGTGTTTATGACAATTGTGAAGGGTGTCATTTCCCTAATTTTTTTCTCAGCCTGTTTATCCTTCGAGTATAGAAAGGTTACTGATATGCTTAAGTTAATTTTGTATCCGACCACTTTGCTGAAGTTGTTTATCAGCTTTAGCAATTCTCTGGTGTGGGGTTTTTTGGGTTGCTCAAGTATACCATCATATCATATGCAAATAGTGATATTTTGATTTTTTTCCCTTCCAGTTCATATCCCTTTGACCTCCATTTGTTGTCTAATTGCTCTAGCTAGAACTTCAAGTACTATATTAAATAGATAGGGACAGAGGTTTCTCTCCATTTAGTTTGATGTTGGCCACTGGTTTGCTGTATATTGCTTTTATTGTATTTAGGTATGGTCCTTGAATTCATAATCTTTCCAAAACTTTTATCGTGAAGGGATGTTGAATTTTGTCAAATGCTTTTTCAGCATGTAATGAAATGACTATGTGTTTTTTTTTCTCTGAATTTTTTCTGTAGTGGATGACCTCATAGAATGTGGCCTCATAGAATGAATCTGATAGTGTTCCTTCTGCTTCTATTTTGTGAAATATATTGAAGAATATTGGTATTAGGTCTTCTTTCAAGGTCTGATAGAATTCTGCACTGAACCCATCTGATCCTGGGTTTTTATTTATTTATTTATTTATTTATTTTTGGTTGGGAGACTTTTAATGATTGCTTCTATTTCTTTAGGGGTTATGGGCCTGTTTAGATGGTTTATCTGATCCTGATTTATCTTTTGTGATTGGTATCTGTCTAGAAACTCCATTTCCGCCAGATTTTCCAATTTTGTGGCATATAGGCTTTTGTAGTAGGATTTGATAATTTTTTTTTTAATTTCCTCAGAGTCTGTTGTTATATCTCCCTTTTCATCTCTAACTTTATTAATTTGCATACTGTCTCTGTGCCCTCTGGTTAGTCTGGCTAAGGGTTTATCTATCTTGTTGATTTTCTCAAAGAACCAGCTCCTGGTTTTATTGATTCCTTGTATAGTTCTTTCAGTTTCTACTTGGTTGATTTCAGCCCTTAATTTGATTATTTCCTGCCTTCTACTCCTCTTGGGTATATTAGCTTCTTTTTGTTCTAGGGCTTTCAGGTGTGCTCTTAAGCTGTTAGTATATGCTCTCTCCAGGTTCTTTTTGGAGGCATTCAGAGCTATGAGTTTTCCGCTTACCACCGCTTTCATTGTGTCCCATAGGCTTGGGTATGTTGTACTTTCATTTTCATTAAATTATAGGAAGACTTTAATTTCTTTCTTTATTTCTTCCTTGACAAAATTATCATTGAGTAGAGTGTTGTTCAGCTTCCATGTGTATGTGAGCTTTCTGTTGTTGTTGTTGCTATTGAAGACCAGCCTTAATCCTTAGTGATCTGATAGGAGGCGTTGGATTGTTTCCATCTTCTTATATCTGTTGAGGTTTGTTTTGTGACCAATTATATGATCAATTTTGGAGAAGGTACCATGAGGTGCTGAGAAGAAGGTATATTCTTTTGATTTAGGATGAAATGTTCTATAGATATCTGTTAAATCCATTTTGTTCATAACATCTGTTAGTTTCACCATGTCTCTGTTTAGTTTGTTTCCAAGATCTGTCCATTGATGATAGTGCTGTGTTAAAGTCTCCCACTATTATTGTATGAAGTGCAATGTGTGCTTTGAACTTAAGTAAAGTTTATTTTAGGAATGTGGTGCCCTTGTGTTGGGGCATAGATGTTCAGAATTGAGAGTTCTTCTTAGTAGATTTTTCCTTTGATGAGTGTGATGTGTCGTTCCTTATCTTTTTTGATGACTTTTGGATGACAGTTGATTTTATCTTATATTAGAATGCTTACTAAAGCTTGTTTTGTGGGGTCATTTGCTTGGAAAATCGTTTTCTAGCCCTTTACTCTGAGGTAGTGTTTGTCTTTCTCATGGAGGCGCGTTTCCTGGATGCAGCAAAATGCTGGGTCCTGTTTATGGATCCAGTCTGTCAGTCTATGTCTTTTTAATGGGGAATCGAGTCCATTGATGTTAAGAGATATTAAGGAATAATGATTGTTGCTTCCTGATATTTTTGATGTTATTTTTATGTTTGTGTGGCTATCTTCTTTTGAGTTTGTTGAAAGATTACTTTCTTGCTTATTCTTAGGTGTAGTTTCCCTCTCTGAGTTGGAGTTTTCCATCTATTATTCTTTGTAGGACTGGGTTTATAGAAACATACTGTGCAAATTTGGTTTTGTCATAGAATATTTTGGTTTCACCATCTATGATAATTGAGAGTTTTGCTGGGCATAGCAGCCTTGGTTGGCATTCATGTTCTCTTAGGATCTCTATGAGATCTGCCCAGGATCTTCTAGCTTTCATAATCTCTGGTGAGAAATCTTGTGTAATTCTGATAGGTCTGCCTTTATGTGTTTCTTGACCTTTTTCCTTTACTGCTTTTAATATTCTTTCTTATATTGTGTATTTAGTGTTTTGACTATAATGTTATGGGAGGAATTTCTTTTCTGGTCCAATCTATTTGGAGTTTTGTAGTCTTCTTGCATATTTATGTTCATTTGTTTCTTTAGGTTAGGGAAGTTTTCTTCTATAATTTTGTTGAAGATATTTACTGGTCCTTTAAGTTGAGAATCTTCTCTCTCTTCTATACCCATTATCCTCAGATTCTGTCTTCACATTGTTCCTGGATATCCTGGATATTTTGGGTTAGGGAAGTTTTGCATTTTGTGCTTTCTCTGACTCTTGTGTCAATGTTTTCTATGGTATCTTCTGGACCTGAGATTCTCTCTTCTATCTCTTGTATTCTGTTGATGATGCTTGCATCTATGACTCCTGATATCTTTCCAAGTTTTTCTAACTCCAGGGTTGTCACTCTTTGTGATTTCTTTATTGTTTCTATTTCTATTTTTAATTCCTGGATGGTTTTGTTCATTTATTTTGTCTGTTTGATTGTGTTTTCCTGTAATTCTGCCCGTTTGATTGTGTTTTCCTATAATTCTTTAAGGGATTTTTGTGTTTCCTGTTTGAGGGCTTCTAGTTGTTTACCTGTGTTCTCTTGTATTTCTTTAAGAGTGTTATTTATTTCCTTCTTAAAATCTTCTATCATCATCATGAGATGTGGTTTAAAATCTGAGTCTTCCTTTTCTGGTGTGTTGGGGTATCTAAGGCTTGCTGTGGTGGGAAAGATGGGTTCTGATGATGCCAAGTAGCCTTGGTTTCTGTTCCTTGTGTTCTTGCCCTTGCCTTTCACTGTCTGGTTTTCTCTGTTGTTAGCTGGCCTTACTCTCTCTGACTGTGACTTGTCTTTCCTGAAAGCCTAGGTGTCAATAATCCTTGAAGGCCAGTTCTCTCTGAGAGGAATTTGGGTTTGAAGAGTTGTGGTACATAGTCAGGTCTGGAGTTCAGACTGAATCCAGAATGATCTAGTTCCCAGCTGTCCCTTGGTTCCTCTGTCCTGATGGCTCGGCAAAGGTCCCTCTTAATCCAGTGAATTTGAACAGAAGTGGTGGTCTTGCCTGTGCTTGAAGGTGTGTCAGCACTTCTGGGTTACTAGCTCTCTCCTGGCAGTATTTGTGTATGGAGCCCTGTGTCACAGGGTCTGCTCACTGGCCACTGTAAGAAACCAGAAGCCCATTCCTCAGTTCCTGTGTGCTGTGGATTCCAGGTGGGTCCCTCTGATCAGACAGGCTTGCCCACACTCTTGGGAGTCTAGCTTTGTCCTGGCATTATTTGGCTATATAGCCCCGGTGGCCCAGGCAGAGGTCTCCTGCCACAGACAGAAACCGGTTATTTCCTATTTTAATTTCTGCGTGTCTTTTTGAACATTTGCGTTGCTGCCTGTATGTACTGATTTTGATTATCTTCAATGATTAATCTAAAAATTGTCTCTTCCTATACTGGATTCATTCTACACATTTTGAATAAAAAAGCCTCATTTGGATTTTTACTATTTTTTAATTATGTTTACGTTCTCCTCTTTAATATTTGACATATGGCCCATGAGGCAGCGGGAACTTGATCACTTCAGTTCAATTCCCAGATACTATATGCTCAAAGGAGAAATTCAACTTCCTAGAATTTCCCACTTACCTTCATGTACATGCTGTCCTAGACAAATACCTGCACACACACACACACACACACACACACACACACACACACACGATTGTTTCTGAAAGTCTTTATTTTAAAACTAATATTTAGCTCTTACTATTGGATTAACTTGTGCCCTCTCAGATGAGTCACTCCACTCTACTGTATACAATATAAAGTACAAGGACTCTTATGTTCTTTGCAATTACAAAGAATTGTTTGACTATGTCTTGTCAGTAGTTCTCTAGATGATTCAAAGTTTGGATGATACTTCATTTTTTTGTAATCAAGCAATTTAACTTCACTCAGTACTTAAGCAAATTCCTGGAAGCTCTTGCTTCTAAGCTCTCTTTTTCACTATCCTTCCAGCTTATCTTTAATTTGGTGCAGGCTTCCTAATTGCTTCATTCTCTCGAACTCCAATATTTGTTTTCCTAGTTCAACCAGAACTCTTGGCTCTTCTATTAATCTGTCTATATGTGTTATGTATAGACATGTTATACTTGTCTCCTTACTTTTTCTCTTAGAGTGATTATTATCCTGACCTTACTGCTTGCAATGTCTCAAAATAGTTATTCCACATTTTTAGTTCTGGACAATTGAAATAACAAAGCAATTTCTGGTGCAGTTTGTCTCTCAGGCATGCATTTATGAGTATTCAGTCAATGGTTCCAAAGACCTCCATTCATGTGTGCCCACTGCCATTTCCCTTGGTTATAACTGCAGAGTATCCACCTAAACTCCATAGGATCTTCCATGAGGCTGGAAATTTTGATGGAATTTCCAGCCTCATCCTATGTTCATTACTCCCACCAAAGTAGTCTTTCAGAACAAAAGTATAAATATTAATTTTCTCCCTAATGTATGTCAGTAAGTTCTTTCTGAACAAAAATTATATCTATCAATAAGTGTGATAGAGAATCTAATCTCATTGAAAGACATAATTATAGATATTCAACTTTGACCACATATTAGTCCATACAATTTTCAAACTGTTCCTGTAATGCTGGTGAATATGGCCTTAGAAAGGAATGAATTCAGTGAGATTGTGTGAAGGAATATAGCTAGGCTTCAGCTCATGTAGTGTTATTCATTTGTATATCTCTTGAATGAAAGGCATATTGTTTTTCTTAAAGTACATAAACAAAATAATAATGATGGAAAATGGGCCCAACATTTAATGTAGCTTCCAAAATATAAGATATGTGTGTGCATTTTCAATAAAATTATGTATAAAATTATGAAGTATAAAATTGTGAATATAGAAGAATAAAGGTATAATATTAAGTTGTATAAGCATGCATTGGTGTGGGTAAGCAGATGATACCCAGAGGCCAGGCCTCCCCTACACAGTACAGCATAGGCAGGCTGTAGACACACAGAGGCCCCCACCCAGCAGACATACCACACCATGAAGGCAGATGGAGGACATCCAGGGACTCACCGGCCACCATGCAACAGTGACCTGGCAGAGGAAGATATCCAGAAACAATATCCCCACCATGCCATGTGGTGCATGCAGAGGAGGACACTCAAAGGTCTGCCAGTAATATGATATACCCACAATGGTATCTATTACAATGTGCGATTATATGGTAGACAGATGGGATAGGAGAAGCAGAGCAGTTTAAACATTATGAAGAGCGGTAGAACTGGAGGTGTGAGGATAGATAGAAATAGCCTGTTATGAATAGCCTGCCCCATTGCTTGAGGACATGGTGAAGGCCAAGTCCATGCTAGATCCAGAGCCATGCAGCAACAGGGGTCTGTTTTTATGTCTGTGACTGATCATACCACTGAAGTCTAGGCTGATGTCTCTAGTCTGGGCAGCAACCTGGAATCATCTTGATGTCCAGGAGCTGTCCAGAGCTTTCATAGTCACTCATTGGTTGTGACATCCTGGATAGCTGGCCTAACCTCTCACAGGTGGCAGCACTCTAGTGAAGGGTCCCTGGCCCTTGCCTGGGCAGCACAGTAGAACTGGACCTGGTGGAAGAGAGAATGGTTGGACCACTCTGAGGGTATGAGTGTGGGAGCGCAAGCCCTGTCACTTGTCTGCCATGAGGTTACATGGGTACAAGGGTGATATCTTTCTACCTTCATTCCTCACCACTTAAAGTAGTCAAGAGTGCTGGCCCTGAAGTCAAGACAGAAGTATCATTCTGGAGAGTAGGCTTTGCACCTCACTTGGACAACCCAGGAGAGCTGACCCTGATGAAAAAAGTATTGGTTACCTACCACTGGGGGTGGGGAAGTGGAAGAGCTGTCCCAGTCACTTGTCTGCTGCAGCACTTTGGTTGTAGGATCTACAAAATTAATTTTGAATTGACTATCAAATTCTTTCCCTGCTGACTAACTTATAAAGTGCTAACAGTACAGGCTCCTGGGTAAAAGAAGACTTCAGTGGTCTTACCCAGTGGAGAGATCAGCATATCATTGTACTGTCCTCCAGGTGAGATGTATCCACAGATGTAATAGTGGCAAGACTGTCTATGGAAGGATTCAATTACTCTTGGTTAGATTTAAGGTTTGTTCCTCAGGAGGAAATTCATGACTTCTACTGTAAAATGGTGTCAATACATGTAAAAGTAACTTTTATTCACCTGACATAATTGCAATCTCATAGGCTTACTGATGAATAAACTCATCTTTTCTAGTTCTTTCTAAATTCTGCCTGGCTGGTTCAACTCAGCTACTTGGGCTCAAGCTCTTCTCCAAATGGACTGATTCAAAGTAGCTTCTCTTAACTTCTGACTGAATTGCTCTGCTTGGCCTCAAACTATCTCTAACAATTTGTTCTAATTTTCTTGCTCCTTCTCTTGCCTCCTTGTGCCTTTACCTGCACCTTGTTCTCTCTGCAACTTGTCTGTAAATTGTCGTAATAAAAAACTTCCTCCCTCCTCTGTGCTCTCTCTCTCTCTCTCTCTATTTATCTCTCTCTCTCTCTCTGTCCTGCTCTTTTAAATCTCCTCTCCTTCATGTCTTTCCTCATGGGAGTTGGGCATATTCTATCTGACTGATTCTCTCAAATCTTTCTCAGATTTTCATTTTTTTCTGCCCCTCAATTAGGATTTACAAACAATCATGCCTGATTCATTCCATCAAACCAACTTTACTCAGATGTTTGGAATACCTTATCTTGTTAAGGATTAAAATTGCGTACTAAGAATTTATGTGTATTCCAGACAGATCACATAGACCTAGAAGGTCTTTGGATGTGATCCCTTGCCAAAGCAGACATTTTGCTGGATTAAAATTCCTCTATAAATACTCAAGGTTGGAGAAGTCATAGGCCCAAAGGTAGAACCTGTTTATGTTGGGCTCATAGAGGCTCACAGAACATGAACTACCCACCAGGAATCCTGCATGGGACTTACTTCGTCACTCTTAATATACATAACAGTTTTGTAGCTTGGTCTTTTGTGGTACTCTGAACAGTAGGAGCAGGGTCTGTCTCTGATTCTGTTGCCTGCTTCTGCGATCCTTTCCTCCTACTGGATTGTCTTGTCCAGACACAATGTGAGAGGAGATGTCTTGTCTTATTGCACCTTGGATATGCCATGGCTGACTGATATTCCTGTGAAGTCTTCCCTTTTCTGAAGAAAAATGGAGGACAAGTAAATGGGAGCTGGAGAAAGGGGAGATAGAAGGAAGATCTGGTAAGAGGGGAGGGAAGGGAAAAGTGATTGAGAAGTAAAATACATATAAATAAATAAATAAATCCCATGTTATCAAACTGCCATTTATTCATATTAAATAAATAAATATAAAGTAATAAGGAAATTATCATGTTGTCAATCTGCCTCCTAAACATTTATGTTTATATTTGTAGATTTGTGCTGTCCTCAACCTCAGTCAGAGAAACTTCTTACTGTGGTTAATGCAGAGACTCATTTCTGTTTAAAGTGAGGAACATAAGTGACTGTGAGTACTCTTCTGTAGATGAAACATCTCTATCCTTCACATCCCCATTCAATGTTCAGGGAATATCATGGAGAAGTAGAGGAAAGAACATAAGAGCTGAGGTGCAAAAAGATAGACATGATATGGCCTTTGCTCTCAGAACTCAAAGTAGTCATGATTATATGCAAAAAGACCTGCCCATGAGCAAGTTAGTCAAACTGTTCACCAGGTACCTTAGTTAAGATTTTACTGCTGTGAAGAGACACCATGACCAAGGCACCTCTTATAAGGACAACATTTAATTGTGGCTGGCTTACAGGTTCAGACGCTCAGTCCATTATACTCAAGGTGAGAGCATAGTGGCATCTGGACAGGCATGGTTCAAGAGGAGCTAAGTGTTCTACATCTTCATCTGAAGGCCACTAGGAGAAGAATGGCTTTGAAGCAGCAAGGACAAGGGTCTTAAAGCTCAAGCCAGCAAAGCCACACCTACTTTAACAGGGCCACACATCCTAATAGTGACATTCCCTGGGCCAAGCATATTTAAATCACCACACCAGGGAAAGAGGGGAAGATGCCAGGCCTTACTCCTGAGGAGCTATTGTTAGTTGTTCTGTAGTAGGGGAAAAATCAGGCTACTATTTGTTTGGTATGTGGACACTGATAGGTTGCCTATTACCCAGTGAATGACTCTACAACTTTACATATATAGGCAACACTAGTTGTACTTGCTGAATTAAGAAAAAGAGAAGGGTGGAGATAAATCAAAAGAGAACATGGAGTTGGGAGGAAGATGTTCTAAGTCTTGGGGAGAATAGAGGCAGGACAGAGATGGAGGATATAGGAGGCATGAGGTCCTTATGCTCAGAGTCAAACACTATGGGTAACAGGAATGGAAGACACAAAGTATTGTGTCTTCAAAGGGAGGGATGTATGGTTAAGAGCCTAGTGACCTTTGGGCTGTCTGTGTGGCTGAGACCACAGCAGATCCTCCCCTATACCCAAATCCTGAGCTTGATTTTCTCAATTAATCTGTAGAACCTATCTTTTTAGATTTCATCTGTATTTTACAAAGAGTTTAAATGTAGTCATGTCTCCAGCTTTATTGTGAACATGGGATTGAATTAATCTATTACCAGGCAATGTTTTGCTAAATTGTGCTGTGCTTAAAAAATGCCTAAAATAAACTCCTTGATGTCAGACTCCCCACGTTTAAACCAACACCTGCTACTGAGTCCTCTTGAACCAAAGATAGTTACTCTGCTTGCCATGGTAGTCACAGAGACCCCTGCAGGATTTGATCAAGACACATCATATATATGCTTGAAAGTTTTTAAAAAAATATTAGTTGAAAAAATATATATACTGGTTTGTGAAACATGGCTTCCAGTCAAAGATTAGGGGAATATCCCACCTATGTTAAAGGTTTTACAGAAAAGAATGACTGATTGGAACTTCAAAATTGTGGAGAGTTAGAATGCTGCTGATCCACCCCACATTTTCTGGAGTTATTGTGAGTCACCATAATAGTTCCAGTTTTAGATTTAATTTTTGAAAACTAAACAAACATCATCCTCATGAAACCATCCAGAGTTGCAAGGACTAAGGAGGAGATGACTGGAAATCTCAGAGGTTCTCTGTCCACAGGTGTGTCGTTTCATTCACTGTCTTCTCATGAGCACAGCAACACACACATTCTACTTCTCTGCTCGCACACAGTGGATATTTATAAATTTTTATCTTTCCATTTCCTTTGGATTTGTATATTTATTCTACCTTTGTGTTTCTCAAGAGCCATTCTTTCCACCTGACTCAAGTAACCTAAAGTGCCTTTTCAAAATGCAAATTGTGAGAACACTTGATCAGAATTGCTGGGAGCAGGTCCAGATATGTATGCACTTCTAACCCATTCCTATTGTGATTGTTACAGGCATTTGAGTTCTAAAATTGAATGCTGCTCTTTGGAAGATTCAGAAGAGCCATTAGCAACAGAAGCAGCATCTACCCCATTGTGAGTCACCAGTGATCTAGGAAATAACTATAATAACAAGAAAAGGGGCAAACACAATTTCGCATATTGGAATTGGCTCAGAGAATTACTGCATAATGTAGCAAGGTCAAGATGTGGGTTTCAGTATAACAGGACTGTCTTCTTACTGTCTTTGATCCTGTCCCTGGGATGAAGCAAGAAATCAGCCAAAGACAGACATTTCTTTTTCTTAACTGTGAGAACGACATTATAGATTTAACAACAAAAATGTTTTTAGTGTAAATTCTATTTGTTGTGAAATTTCTCAAAGATCGCTGAATTTTTCATGCTCTTGTAGATGATGAATGAAACATTGGAACACAGACTGTATCCTTTGCCTACAGTGATTACTAGAAGAAGAAATGCAGAAACAGAGAGGACAAGATGAAAAGATAGAAGAAAAAAAGGAAGCAGGCTGCAGAACATACATTGGGCATGAATTTCAGGGGAAAATAAAAGCAATTCATTTCTTTTCAAATCTTTCCCAATTAAATGGCCTTTAAAAGAGGAACTTAAAACCACCTTTGCTACCTAGCATTGAGTACTTATCAGGACCAAGAAGCTGCTTTCCTGTTTCATTTCATTTCTGTCTCTGATTCCTCTTTCCCATGACTGACCAACATAAACGAAAGCCATTGTAAGTGAGAGCAAGGATTCATCTCAAGGAAGCACTAATCTATCTCCTAAGAACCAATTGGTTACTTTAAGTGATGGGGGATTCTTTGGACCACCTTATACATTCTTAGCTAAAACAATAGAAACAATGATTACTCACAGAATCACACCTTGACCATGGTGATTTAAATGTGAATACTCCTTACCCTTTCCTTTGTCCTTCCTATGTTTAAATGTATACCTCCCATCAGTCCTCCAAAACAGGACTTGGGGATTGTTCTCATTGTGGCTAAAATGATAAAATCTCCTCTCTGGTTTTCATCATCATGGCTTAAGGGTTTATTGGGGCCTAGAGCTTAGCTAGCCTGTTGAAACTGCCAGAGCATGGACCTTTTCTCCACACCACTGTTTTGTTTTGTTATGTTTTTGCTTTACATCATAGGCTCCTTCCACTTACCTAGGAAGAAGGGAAGTCCATCTATTGACTCTGGCAGAAACTGCTGACAAGTGTCTGACCTTGTGTTTCAGTTACTAAATCAGCGGCTGAGAGATGGTGGGATCTCTTGTGTATGTATTCACTAGTCTTCAATGTTTCAAACACAGACATAAAAGCAAAACAAACCAACCAAACCAAACCAAACAAACAACCAAACAAAACACCAGTGACCATTTCTTTTGGAGAATTACCAGTTTTTGTAACAGAACATTTTTTTCTCATCTAACAGTCTCATATAACACAGAGCCATTTAGATTCTCCAAAGCATAAACAGATACTTGGCAGGAAATGAGTACACCCGTTTGCATTCTAGTGTGTTGGCCCTGCAGCTAAACTATTGCCAAAACTTGTAAAAGTTAGATAATTTGGTAGTGGTGAGGGCAACAATGAATACTTAAAATTAACCCAAATGACAGCATGCAGAACCTATCTGAGTGTATTTTCTTTACCTGTTCATTCATTGAATAATATCCAGGTTGAAATATAGTTACTTTAATATCAGATATTACAAATAATGCTGCAATGCACATGGAGGTGACACATTTCTTTAATATACTGATTTAAGTATTTTGAGTAAATATCTCAAGGTGGGATAACTGTATCATGTAGTCTTTTAAATATTCCTTCGAGAATGCTCTGCATGTTTCTCTGTTTATGTTTCTTGATATGACTTACAAATATTACGGTGTTATATTTTTAAAGTCTTTGAAAGTTGGTAAAGCAGTGACATCTTAACAGTTGGTCTACCTTTCAATCCCTGTGATCTTCATAGTTTTAACCTTTTTCTCAGACATTTTATAAATATCTTATGAAAAGAAAAAAGAAAAAGTGTGACACATCTTTTAACTCACCATATTGAGAAGGACCATCACATACAAAGTTTATTCAGTCTTCACTATATGTCACTGCCCTGCCAACTTTTATGAAAAGAATGAAAATGCCTATTAGATTTCCATCACTGTAACAAAATATCTGACACAAGCACCTTAAGACATGAGTGATTTATTTTCAGTAATTGTTTTAGAGTCCTTTGTCTGTGGTTCCTTGGCCTTGTTTGCTTTCGGTTTGAGATCAGGCAGAATACTGTGATTTAATTGAACAAATATTAGAAGAAATTAAAAATTGAACCAGTAATGGTAGAAGTTCAGATACTTCAAATATTTAACTACAAAACTGATTACCTCAGAAAACTGTTATTATAGTGGGAAAGACTATGGAAGAAAGAATTGAAATTTTTAATTGTGGACTCATTAAGTTTATAACTTTGCCAAATATAACCCCAAAGTGAGTTGTAAGCGTGGGGGCTGGACTTTTATTTTACTAAAACATATCAGCAGCAAAAATCATGTGACTGGATCACATGACCTACATAAAAAGAACAGAGCTGAGAAAACTGATGCAATGGCCTATTTTCTCAGATCACAGGGGTGCAGAAGAGGAGAGGCACGTGTTCTGTTCAGGAATACATGGGAGTGAGCTCAAATATTCTGCATTCTGGAAGTCAAGAGAGAGCTGAAAGCAGGGAGGTTTTAAATTAGAGGCAGGGAGTTATGCACTGAATTTTATAATAGAAAGCTCATTCTGACTGACAGTAGCAATTTCAAGGAAGTCAGAAGGCAAGTCAGAATGAAGTATTTTTACAGTGATATGGGAGTTTGGAAAAGTGTTTTTACAAGTGTGGTTAAAATTATTCTGAGCCTTTCATTTTCTAATTAGACCAGGAATGATAGAATGAGCATATAGGATAAAGGAGGGGTTTCATTTGCTTACTTGTTTGACAATCAGATAAAATACTTCACAGGCAAGATCAATCTGTGAGCTTTGGCTGCACAAGTCTCAGAATAGCTATGAATATAGTCCAACACACATTTAGATGACAGAACCATAGCAACAATGTTGACAAGTTGGACATGCCAAAGCTTCCTACATCAGTGCTTGGGGGGCAGATGTTGTGCCTTAATGCTCTAGACAGGCAGAGACAAAGGATGACAGTTGCTTTAGTCCTTGAACAATGCCATTGCTCTTCCTTAATATGACTTACAAGTATTGCAATTTTCTATTCTTGAAATAATGTAAAGCATGTCAAACAGTGACTTCAGGGATATAGAATCTACCCAAGAGAAAATGTAATGGTAGAGAAAGAAAATAAATAACCAAGGAACTAGAATAATCAGACGGCAGCATATATGAAATAATTCACTTACCATGAGAAAGAAATACTCATGGCCCCATTTCAATTAAAAAGAAAGAAGAAGGGAGGAAAGGAGAAGGAGGAAGAGGAAGAAGAGGAGAAAGAGGAGAAGAAGGAGGGAGAGAAGGAGAAAGGGAGTAAGAAGAGGAGGAGAAGGAGGAAGAGAAAAGAAAGCTTCTATCTTATACATATTTATGGGTTTGATCATAAATGACAATTGATGTCTCTCAGAGACATCATTTCATTTTCTGCATTACAAGACAGGAAAGGAAGAAGAAAGAGGTAAGGTACATTTAGGTTAAATAGGTGATCTAATAGAGATAAACAATAGTTATTTCAAATAGAACAATGGTGCCATGTAAAAATCCTGTTGGTACATCATCTGAGGTGTACTTTCTTACCGTATTATTCTAATCAAAGGAGATGCAACATTTTAAAGCATAGATTCATAACTTTTGTTGTGTTCCTACCATGTAAAGTCATGAAAGTTTGTCTTCCCCAGGGCTCGGTCACTGATACTATATGCCAAACTATTTTACAATATGTTAAATGAGGAAGTGAATGAGTAAATAATGAATAATCAAAAATTGAGAATATTAAAGTTTGGGCCTCTTGTTGGATAAAGAGTTTGCTCAGTAAGTTGTTAAAAGAGAAATAGTTATTTATCATCTACTTCATCTTTTTCTTTTCTATTCTTAGCCAAATAGAATATACCCATTTAATCCAAACCCTTTTACAAATATTGCTTCCTAATGTAAAAGTTGGTTTTCAGCCAAAATGTCTGTAACTGGTTTAATTGAACAAATATTAGAACAAATTAAAAATTGAACCATAAATCTTCTGAGTAAGAATACTAGCATGGCACTTCTATTTCAGATGGTCTTTTCACCCAAAATGACAGAGTCAGCTCTTTTATATGAATCCTACTCTATAAAATTCAAGCTACAGCCACAGTTTGACTGACTCCACTTTCTTTTCTGTTTCAAGGAAACCTGTTGCCCATATTGGCATATTTACTGATGCCCTTGCAGATGTGTTAGCTATCCCAAGCACAACATGATCACAGATGGTAGAAGGCTCTCTTTAATCAATCTCTTGCTGTGCTTTTGGAACTGCCACTGTAGCCAGTGCCCAGACGCTGCACACTGGTAGGATGAAGCACTGATCTATTTAATTTGAACAGAGCACAATGTAGCATCTTAATCTTGCAGTATTCAAAATAGTAAATATTTATTACTCATAATCTCTCTCTATTTTGTGAATGGTTGCTTTGTCTGAGCTAAGGGATTTTAATATATTTGACCTTTCTCTTTTTAAAATAGTAAGCAGATGACATGAAATATTTTGATCTTCCTCACTGACTTTATAGTCATCTCAAGAAATATTTTGTGCCCTAATACTGATAGAAAAAGTGCACAGTGTGTTGTATTATGCAAACAGTTATTACTGGTATCTCCTTCAGAGGGTGCCAGTTTCAGACATGTTTGCCAAAAATGAAGCAGAAACTGTGTGCTTGCCTAGTTTAAATTTTAGTGGAGGGCCTTCTTTCATGTTCACAGCTCTAACACTTGCTTGTGGAATTGAACTGCAATGTTGGGAGAACTTTTATTTCATCCACTAGCTACAGGGTAATTGTAGCATTTTTAGCTGCTCCTAGCACATTGGGTGGATTTACACAAGTTGAAGAAAAATAACACATGCCAATAGGAGTGATCTTATTAGATTGAATTTCCTTTCTATACCCATTGACAAACCATAGAGTTCAGGTTAAAAGTCATTGCTGGTCTGTTATCTCAACATTCCAAATGAAGGCAGAAAGAATTTAGAGCCATCTTGGAATATATTGAGACATGTACCTCAAACAAACAAGCTAACTAACAAAAACAGCAAACAAAAGATTACTTTTGATTGTTGTATAAACCTAAAATAGCGAGAAGATGAGATACATAGCAAGTAAGGACGAATAGTTAAGTTTCAGTACAAATGCGTATATTCACCTTTTTTTCCCCTCTCTTATTTTCTTCATATTAATGGAAAAATTGTGAAGTGTGACTTTCCAAATACTAAATTAACTTTTTAAAAAGTCTATGTTTCTTCCTGCTAATCAAGAATCTGATCTGTTCCAAAAATCTCTATATGGGTTTAACAATGACCAAATTCATATTTCCTTTTCTCTAACTCATTTTATTATTTTTAGTAATTTCTGTCATTTGGTGATATCAAAGTAACATCTGAAAGAGATCAAATAACTTAAGAACAAGAAAATATTTTCTCTTTTGAGATGGCATCTGTCTTTATGAGAATTAGTATAAAAACAGGGTTAGAAATACAAGGGAAGAAAGTCTTTTGGACACCAACAAAAGCCACTTTATTGTGTGACAAATAGTGCAATTATATTAACGTTTGGCTGTGAGGCTGCAGCACAGGGGTATGAAACTAGGGTATGATCCTGGGTCAGATTCCCTAGCATGAGAAGAAGAAGAAAACAAAACAAAACAAACAAACAAGCAAAAACCTGGAAACAGACAAATAATGCAAACCTTAAAGAATGATGGTCAGAATTTTAAAAGTTGCTAGTTTTACACGAAAGGCTATGCGATACTTGATATTTTGACATTCTTATAAGAAAAAATGCAAGATAGACTAATCATTAAAATATTGAAAAATAAATTTAATTAAACATAATTAAGTGTAATTATATTTAAAATGTAAAATTTTATTGCCATGCATCTATTGATTTTAGTCTGAACACTCCACATGCCACTAAAACACTGCAAATGTAGAATTTTAAGATACTACAAGAAGACTATATGCTTGGTGTTTGTTTTTCTATAGCATAAAACCATATTAATTCATAAGTTTTCTGAAAATATTGAGTACTTTATCATTGTCTTTTAAGATACCAGTAAATTCAAATTTACATGATTGTGAGCCTCCAGTGTAGTCGTTCATCATGCTGTAATGCTGGGAAATACAATTTTATTATATGTTGGTTACACACACACACACATACACACACACACACATACACACACACACGCACGCACAACTTCAAAATATTAAGATTTTAATTAATAATTATGGAGAAAATCTCTCTTTAGGAATAATCTTTTTGAAAATAAGTTTGAATGGATAGTACTGTGCTTAGATAGGGTTTCTATTGCTCCATGAAACATGACCAAAGTCATTTTGAACGGAAAGGGTTTATTTGACTTACGTATGCTGAATCATATGTGATCACAGTTGGAAGCCAAGGCAATAAGTCAAATCAGGTGGAAACACGGAGGCAGGAGCTGGTGCAGGAGTGCTGCTTGCTAGCTTAGTCCTCAAGGCTTCTTCAGCCTGTTTTCTTATAGAAGGCAGGTCCACTATCTCAGGGGTATGCCCACTGACAATGGCTCTGTGGCTGTTCCCCAACAATCTTTAATTAAACATATGCCAACTGGCTTGGCTATGTATAAGCCAATCTTTTGAAGGCAATTTCTCAATTGAGATTTCTTCCTTCAGATGACTCTATTAGTGTCAAGTTGACACAAAACTATCCAGTACATACTGCATTTGTCATCCTTCCTGAATCTTTCTTGCTATAATATATACCACATTGGTAATCCAATCGTTGTGTGCTATTTAAGCTTATTGAAAGTGGAGTCTAGGACTCTGGCCCTCCTGTATATCAGACCTCAGTTCCTTTATATCAAATGTCCTCCAAAACCCCTTGTTCTAGGTCAGCCTGTCTTCATCAATATATCAGAGGGATTGAAAAAAACCAGAAAACAGCTGATGGTATTAAAATATTGAGTCTTTGAGAACAGCTAGAAGGTTTCCAATGGAAGCCTTTTGCTATTGTTTGTTCTATGGTACAAAACTGCTGGTTGTGGAAACATAAAGGTAGAAACACATTTGTGGACAGAAAACTTTCTGTCAAAAGCTCTAGCAGGTTGCCTCAATGGGACTACCTCAGAAGCTTCTGAAGAGTGTTATAAAAGCTTGATTTGATGGGGTCACCTTTATCCCTTCTTTTAAGAAAGCAGTGTCTTCAGATATCTCTGTCACATGTTGTCAGTGCCTGATTCCATGTTTTGCTATCTGCTGCTTCTATTTGTTACTTGATATTTGTTCTTTAATTTTTACTAGCTATGTGCCTACTAAATTTACCTGTTTTTCTGTTGTAGAACATTTCTTTGACTGTACAGGACATTTGTATTCCCCCCCCCAAAAAAATTCTCCTTTAATTTTGGATGTTCATTTCTGAGTTGTTCCATTAAGGATAACTCCCATGATTCCTCTAACAAACAAACACTGTCACACTTTTCCAGGCCATGGATCACATGGCATTACTCTGGCTATTGAGAATGAACTCTAAACATATAAAACTCTTAATTCATAGAAGAAAAAATACATAGAAGGTTTGTTTGTACTATTAAAAATGCATTTTGCTATTGTTTGGGCCTTGTGGTGTGAATGTACAGTTGAAGAACATTTAAAAGATTCTATTGTAGAAAGCCCAAATATAGAACATAGAACAAGAACATATGACTTTAGCTAATTTCAAAGGTGTCCCTCTTTTTTGTCTTCTCATTGTATGACTCAACACATTTCCTTAGAATTTTATGTGGTTTGTTACTAGTAGGAGAAATTATCTAGACATGTATGACATGTTTACTTTTCTGATTCGTTTATCTCAGTTTTATATAAAAGATGCCAAAAAGATTGAATTTAGTTTTCTGTCTCACTGAACAAGAAAGATTATAGAAGGTTGAATTTTATTCCTTATTTTCTTTTAATTGCAAATATTGGTTGTGTGCATGTTATTGTGCGGGAAAAGGTTTGCATGGTTCACACGTGGAGACTAGAGTATAACTTTCAGGACTCAGTACTCTCCTCCCATGTATAATCCAGTGATTAAATCTCAGATCACCTGGATTGGCATCAAATGTTTTTACCCAATGATTTAACTCAGCTGTTGATAAGTTGAGTTTCAAAGAGTCAAGCCTCACACAGTTATAAAGTGTTGGATGCAAGAAGTGACTCAAAATATGCTTAATTGAAAATGTTGCAAGTTATTTTATCTCACTACCAAGCAGCAATTAGTATATCAGTATTTTTTAGAAATTGAAGTCAATTGTAGCTAGTGAAAAGTACAATGTGTAAATTCTGTCTTGTCTCTATCATTTATGTCTGGCATCATGAAAGCATGTCTTAAACACATATTTTTAAATTTTATTTTGTTTTATTCATTATTTTTTTACTTAATATCCTGATATCCTGCTCATTTCCTGCCTTCTGCTCAACTTCTCCCACAATTCTTCTCCCATCTCCCTCCTCTTTTCCTCTGATCAGGTCCCCCACCCCCCCGAGTATCCTTCCATGCTGGTACATCAAGTCACTGTGTGGGTAGGAATACCCTCTCTCCCTGAGGGCAGACAAGGCAGCTCAGCTAGAAGATCACATCCCATATACAGTCAACAACTTTTGGGATAGCCCCTGCTCTAGTTGTTCAGGACCCACATGAAGACCAAGCTGTATATCTGCTATGTACATATCAGAGATTGGTGCTTACTTGTGCTATGGGTGGGGTCTTGCCATGGTTATTAGATGGCCATTCTCTTAGCCTCTGCTCCTTGCCTACACTTTTGTAGAGAGAATAAATTTTGGGTAGAAAGTTTTATGGGTGGGATGGTGTCAATATTGTACAATTGGGGCTCTTGCCTGGCTCTAGGTGGTAGCTTCTTCAGATTCCATATCAACAATGCTATCAAACACACCTAGGCACACCTTCATTGTTTCTTGGACACATCCCTTATCCAGGTCTCTATCTTTTCCTGGAGATTCCCCCTAATTCACCACTCTGTCAGTTTCATTTTTTCCATTCATTTTTTTAACTATCTGATCATCCATCCTCTCCCTCCCCACACCTGATCCTGAAGCCCCATTCTCATCCATTTCCTATCCCACTCAGTTCCTTCCCTCTGTAAGCCTCTTACTACTATTGTACTGCCCCCTTCTTCATGAGATTTAAGCATTGTCACATGTGCTTTCCTTCTTATTAATTTCTTTGAATCTGTAGAGTGTAGCACACATTTCCTGTATTTTATGACTAATATCCACTTATAAGTGAGTCTGCATATCAAGCATATCCTTTTGGAACTGGATTATATCACTCAGAGTGATATTCTCAAGATTCATCCATTTGCCTGCAAAATTCATTATGTCTTTGTTTTTAATAGCTGGATAGTATCCCATTGTGAAGATGGATGACAAATTCTTTATCTATTCTTCCATTGAGGGACATCTAGGTTGTTTCCAGTTTCTGGTTATTACAGATAAAGCTGCTATGAACATAGTCCAGCAAGTGTCTTTGTGGAATGGTGGAATATCTTTTTGATATATGTTTAAGAGTGGTACAGCTAGGTCTTGAGGTAGAACTATTCCCAGTGTTCTGAGAAACTGCAAAATTGATTCCCAAAGAGGTTGTTCAAGTTTGCACTCCCACCAGCAATGAAGGTGTGTTCCCTTTGTTCCACATCCTTGCCTGCATGTGCTATCACTTGACTGTTTGATCTTAGCCATGCTGATGGGTGTAAGATGTAACCTTAGAGTTGTTTTGATTGCATTTCCTTGTGAGTAAGGACTTTGAACACTTCCTTAAGTGATCCTTGGTCATTCAATATTCCTCTGTTGAAAATTCTGTTTTTATGCTCCATTTTTTTTTTTGATTGAGTGATTTGTGTTATTGGAGTTTAACTTCTTTACTTCTTTATAAAATTTGAATATTAGCCCTATATCAGACGTAGGGTTAGTGATGATCCTTTCCCAATCTGTAGGCTGCTGTTTTGTTCTGACAGTGTCCATTGCCGTACAGAAGCTTTTCAATTTCCTGAGACCAATTCAGCAGTTATTGAGCAATGGTTTGAGCCTGAGCAATTGGTTTGTTAAGGAAATTGTCTCCTGTAACTATGAATTCAGCTGTATTTCCCAGTATCTCTTCTATGAGATTTAGTGTATCTAGTTTTATATTGAAGTCCTTGATCCACTTAGAACTTGGATTTGAGTTTTGTGTAAGGTGAAAAAAAATAAATCTATTTTCATTCTTCTACATGTAGACATCCAGTTAGACCAGCACCATTTGTTGAAGATGCCTTTCCCCCCTTGTATGATTTTGATTTCTTTATCAAAAGTCAAGTGAACATAGGTAAATAGGTTTATTTCTGGGTCTTTGATTCGATTCCATTGATCAACTTATCTGTTTTTATACTAATGTCATGCAGTTTTTATCACTATTGCACTATAGTATAGCTTGAGGTCAGGGATGGTGATTACTCCAGAAGTTCTTTTATTGTTCGATTATTTAGGTTATCCTCTTTGGTTTTTTGTTTGTTTTTCTACATAAAGTTGAGAATTGCACTTTCGTGGTGTATAAAATACTGTGTTGTAATTTTGATGGGGGTTGCATTGAATGTGTAGATTGCTTTTGGTAAGATGGCCATTTTCATTGTCAATCCTGCCTATCCACAAGCATGGGAGATATTTCCATCTTCAGATATCTTCTTCAATTTCTTATTTAAGGACCTTGAAGTTCCAGTTATACAGATATTTCACTTGTTTGATTAGAGTCATACCAAGATATTTTATATTACTCATAGCTATTGTAATGTGGGTTATTTCCCTAAGTGCTTTCTTGGCCAGTTTATCAATTGTATAAAGGAGGGCTAATGATTTCTTTGAGTTAATTTTATATCCAGTCACATTGCTGAACGTGTTTATCATCTGTAGAAGTTCTCTGGTAGAATTTTTGGGGTGGCTTATGTATATTCTCATATCATCAGCATATGTCCATAGTCTCTTACATGTCAATATATTCTGATAGTAAATATCAGATGACTTGTATCATCTTAATCTTTACCCCTCAATGAATTTTTTGACAAAAAACAGGTCTGTGGTATCATGTTATGTATTTCTCAACTGTGTCCTGTATTCCATTCCTGTTTATATTTTTCAAGATACCTTCAAACATTTTTCATATTCCAGTTGTTAAGAAATGAATTTTAACATGATTATTGTTAAAGAAAAAATCATCATATAACCTCCTGTGATTTTAATCTTTATCAAACTGATTGGAATTGGAAATAATGAAGGTAGAAAAACCGAATTTTGGATATGTCTATGATAGGTTTTTGAGAGAATAACTGATAGGACAAGACCTGCTCTGTATGTGGGAGAGAGATATGTGATATGTAGGCTCTGATGGAGTAAGGAAAGAATCAGAAAGCCAATACATTCCTTTTCTCTATATTTGAACTAACTATGATGTGATCTAGTTCATCCTTGCTTTCTAGGCCTGATCAGCTGAAATCTTTGATACCATCAACCAAAGAAATAGTCTCTGTGCTCTGTCTGATATTCTAGTCAAAGCAATGATAAAGAAAACTAACATCCTTCATATTCCTTCAGTATCTGCCTAGTTTCAACCAAAATTGGAATGAAAGTTCTCTGTTTTTACTGTTTTTCTTTTTTATAACTTTTGACTTTCTATTTATCTTAATTCAAAAGAGATCTTTTTCTATAAGACTTCAATTAAAAAGTTACTTTCAAGATCAAAGTTTAGTGCTGAAATCTCTATTGTGTGTTATTTGACTGTCTTACAAAACTTGTCTTAGACTGGACTTTCTCCAAATCATTAACTTCCATTGAGCTTTCCTTACCTTAACTTACACTGACATGCTGACTTTCCTTGTACCTTATTACTTAAAAAGTCTACTTCACTACTTCCTCTTTTATAGGACCTGTGTGCTCTAGTACTCTCTGCAGTTTCCTTTTCTAAGCCTACTTACAAATTATGTAACCTATTGTTTCATGACTCTAATTACAACTTACATTTAAGGAACTTTTTTCCTTTCCTAAGAAGTCATTAACAACCCCTTATTTTTAGATTTAAATAATCAAACTACCTCCTAAATCTTTCTCCTAGCAATTAGTCTTCCATTCCATTGAGTCATTTGTTCATTTCCCAATACTGGAACAGCCATTGATGTCTCACTTCCTAGCTCAAGAAGCACCTAATTCATTAACAGATATGTTAGAATGATAAAACTCAAACAGCTATCTTCAGGTCTTTCACAAAAAAGTATTTAAAGTAACATTCAGTAATCTTTGTCTTTGATAATACTACAATGGTTCTATTGTAGGAACAAAAAGGATATGCCTGTATACACATACTATCTTAACAACTTAAGTATAATAAGAGTTTAATAATATTAATTAAGAAATTATTTGGAAAATGACTTCTATCAATATATAATGTTGCTTAAATTAAACACACACACACACACACACACACACACACACTCACACAAAGACTTTTCCTGATTACCTCCTATTACCTATTACATATCACCTGTCAGTAATGTGCCATACGGTAAATAGCAGGAAATTTGAAATCAATCCTTCAAGCATTTTATTCATTTCTTAAAATCACTTGTTTTCTTTGAAATGAGATCTGACAAAGCACATAACCCCAGACTTGCTTGTTTGACTCAGTAACTCAGTGCTAGCCTCTTCTCATGACATCTTCAAAGTGAGATCACAATGCTATTTTAGTGCCCTTCAAATCAAGTACTAGAGATGATGTAGATCTCTAACTAGAGAACAGATTTTAAATTTAAAATATCATAAGTTTTGGGTGCATACATGTTATTATATTTTAAATTATTTGAAAAATATTTATACAAAAAATTTTAATCATATTTCCCTTCTCCAAGTCCTCCCAAATCCTTCCCACCTCTCCATGCACTCAACTTCAAGATGGTGCTCTCTTAAAAATGAATAAGTTTAAATCTTTTATGGTCATTCTGGCTGATGATTAAAAGCACTCCATATTAATAATGTTGGATTTGCAAAAAGTGGAGTCTGACACATTAGTGTTAATTTCTGTACATAAATGTAGAAAAAATAAAGCCTAGTCCTGGTAATTTATGGGTTAAAGCTCTCTAATATAAAATAAAATATATCACATACTAAAAAAATATACTTTCATACTCATTTATTTCTTTAAAAAAAAAATGTTTTCTAATACAATGCATCCCAATGGCATTTTTTCCACCTCCCTCCTCTCAATGTTCCCACTTCCAGTTTACCTCCACTCTGCCCCAGTTCTATATCTCCTTTACTTTTCTTCAGAAATGAGCAGGTCTCCCAGAAATATCAAAGGGAGAAAGAGCATAACGACTTACAATAAGACTAGGCAGCCCAGGAGGAGGAAAAGGGTCACAAGGCTAGGCAAAGAGTCACAAATAGTCTCACTCCCACTGTTAGGAGTACCACAACACCTAACTATACAACCACACAGGCATAGAACCTTCCTCTGGCCTATCACTCTCATCTCTGTGAGCCACTAGAAGCCCTGCTTAGTGGGTTCTGGGGGTTTTTTTGTTTTGTTTTGTTTTTTTGTTTTTTTTTGTGGTGTCCTCAACTCCTCTGGATCCTACAATCTTTCTTTTTTCTCTTCCATAGGGTGTCCTGAGCTCTGTTTGACCTTGAGTCTTTGCATCTTCTCTCATCAGATTCTGAATGAAGTCTCTCTGATGATGACTGGGTAAGTAGGCACCAATGTATGAGTCTAGCAGAATATCATTAAGAATCATTTTATTAATATACTTTTTTCTAATCATGGTTGGTTTTATCCTCGGTCTCTGAGCTATCCAGCTTCTGGTTTCTGGCCATCCAGACAGTATCAAGCATGGGCTTCCTCTCACTGTATAGGTTTATAAGTTGAACCAGTCATTGGTTGCTCACTCACACAAGTTCTGTCCCATAGAAACCACAGAAAAATTTGAAGGCAGGAAAATCTGTAGGCAGAAAGTTTTGTGATTGGGGTTGTGTCTCAGCCCCACCACTGGAAGTCTTACCTTATTACATAAGATGGCCAGTTCAGGCTCCTTATCTCCTATTACTAGTTTTCAGTGAGGCTACCCTCCTGTATTCCAGGGAGTTTTCACAGTATTATGTTTCCAAATAGCCCACCAATGCCCCTCAATTCCATCAATTTCTCCCAATATTCTTTCCCTTCCCCCACCTGATATCTTCCCTTATCATCCCCAACTTTCCCATTACATGGGTAAAAATCTATTCTCTTTCCTCTTCCCAAGGAGATTCATAAATCTCTCCTTGACCATTCCATGTAATTTAGCCTCGTTATGGATTAAAGCCTGATTATATTTTATTTAATAGCTAATATCAACTTATAAGTGAGTAAATAATGTAAATATGATGTTTGTTTTTCTGGGCCTGGCTATCTCACTAAACATATTTTTTTCTAGTTTCATCCATTTTCCTCCAAATTTTATGAAGTCCTTATTTTTAATAGTTGAGTAGTTTTCCATTGTAGAAGTTCCATTGTAGAACATTTACTTCATCCATTCTTCAGATGGGGGACATGTGAGTTGTTTCCAGTTTCTGGCTATCATGAGTAAAGCTGCTAGGAACATAGTTGAGCAAGTGTCCTTGTGGTATGGTGGAGCATCTTTTGAGAATATGCCCAGGAGTGGTAAAGCTGGGTGTTCAAGTAGAACTATTTCTAATTTTGTGAGAAATTCTCATACTGATTTCCATTAGCTGTACAAAAGCATTCCCACCAGCAGTGGAAGAATATTCCCCTTGTTCTATATTCTTGTCAGTATGAGTTGTCACTTGAGAGTTTTGTTGTTGTTGTTGTTGTTGTTGTTATTTGTTTATTTATTTTTTAATCTTAATAAGTGAAATTGAAATAAGAAAGGATAGGAAGTATAGTTTTATTAGTCCTTCCTGGTTAGTTAATGTTTTAGATATATTTGTATGTATTTTAGAGTTGGATTTTGGAATAGAGTTTTCTAATCAGATTAGATCTATCATATTTAATGATAGTTTGAGACTTGAGTTTAGGGTTTTTAAGGGGATTGTTCGGTGAATAATTGATGGGTAGTATCCTAGTGATGTTGAGAATGATGAGTAAGCATAAGATAGAATCTCAGGGTTGTTTTGATTTATATTTCCCTCATGGTTAAGGATGTTTATCATTTCTTTAAGTGTTTTTTGGCCATTAGAGATTCCTGTATTTAGAATTCATTATTTAGATATGTTCCTTGTTTATTAATTGGATAATTCAGTTTCTTGACATCTACTTTCTTGAGATCGTTATATATTTCAGATATCAGCCCTCTGTTAGATGTGATGTTGGTGAAGACCTTTCCCAATTTTGTAGGCTGCTATTCTGCATTTTTGATGGTGTCCTTTGCCTTACAAATGCTTTTTCAGTTTCATGGGGTCCCATTTATTAATTGTTAATCTTAGTGCCTACACAATTGGTTATCTGTTCAGGATGTTGTCTCCTGTCTTAGTGAATTCATGAGTATTTCCCTACTATCTCTTCTCTCAGTTTTAGTGTATTTGGTTACATGTGAGGTCTTCAGTCAACTGGACTTGATTTTTGTGCAGGGAGATAGATATGGATCTATTTGTATTCTCCTACATGCCAAGGTCCAGTTAGACTAGAACCAATTTTTGAAGATGATTTCTTTTTTCACTGTATAATTCTGGCTTATTTGTCAAATATCAAGTATCTATACATGTGTAAATTTACTTCTGTGTCTTCAATTCAATTCTCATGAACCAACTCTCTGTATCATTCATTTTATTTTTTAATACTGTTTTTTTTTGTTTCTATTTTATTGATTTTTAGCCCTCATTTTATTTTCTGCCATCTACTCAACTTGCATAGTTGTGCTTACTTTTTGTTTTTGTTCTAGAGCTTTCAAATGTGCTGTTAAGTTGCTAGAATGAGTTCTCTCTAATTTCCTTATGTACATACTTAGTTCTTTGAACTTTCTTCTTAGCACTGTTTTCATTGAGTTTCGGTATGTTGTACATTTATTTTCTTTAAATTTTAGGAAGTCTTTATTTATTTATTTATTATTATTTTTTTAATTTTTACCTTGGCACATGGGTCATTTACTAGAGAGTTGTTTACTTTTCATGAGTATACTTTCTGTTGTTCTTATCGTGGAAATCCAGCTTTAATTTATGGTGGCCTGATAGGATACAGGGCATTCTTTCAATTTTAATATACTTGTTCAGATAGGCTTGTGACCAAGGATGTGGTCAATTTTGGAGAAAGTTTTATGAGGTGCTGAAAGAACCATATATTATTTTGTGTTTGGATGAAATTTTCTGTAGATGTTTGGTAGATCCATTTGGTTTATAATTTCAGTGAGCCCTGCACTTTCTGTGTTTAGCTTTTATCTGGATGATCTATCCACTGGTGAGACTGGGGTATTAAAGTCACCCACTATTAATGTGGAGGTTGATATATGACTAAAGCTTTAGTAATGTTTCTTTTACAAATATTTGTACCATTGCATTTTGGGAATAGATTTTAAGAAATAAAATGTCAGCTTTGTATCTTTTTTGTTTGGTGAGTATGAAGTGTCCTTCCCTCTTTCCTTTGATTAGTTTTTGTTTGAAGTGTATTTTGTTAGAGATTAAATTGCTGTATTATCTTGTTTCTTAGGTCTAATTGTTTGGAAAATCTTTTTCCAACTCTTTACTCTGATGTAATGTCTATTGTTGATATAGAAGTATCTTTCTTATATGCAACAGAAGGATGGATCCTGTTTCCACATCCATTCTGTTAGTCCAAGCCTTTTTATTTGAGAATTGAGTCCATTGATATTGAGAGGCTTCAATAAACAATGATTGTTAATTCCTGTTATTTTCTTGTTGTTGTTGTTGCTGCTTCTGGTGGTGGTGGTGGTGGTAATGGTAGTGTGTGTGTGTGTGTGTGTGTGTGTGTGTGTGTGTGTGTTTACTTGCACATGCAAACATTCATTCTTTTCCTTCCTTTTGATTTTTTTCCTATTGTGTATTCCTGGGTGTAGTTAGCCTCCTTGTGTTAAAATTTTGTTTCTAGTATTTTCTGTAGGGCTGGATTTGTAGATAGATATTGTTTGAATTTTATTTTATCCTTGAATATCTTGTTTTATTTATTTGTTTTCTCTCTTTCATCTGTTATGACTAAAAGTTTTGCTGAATATAGTAATCTAGGCATCTGTGGTGTTTTTTACTCTGCAGAATATTTGTCTAGGTGCTACTGGCTTGCAGGGTCTCCACTGAGAAGCTGAGTACAATTGTACTAAGTCTACCTTTATATGTCTTTGCTCTTTTACTCTTGAATCTTTGAATGTACATTTTTTTTTACTCAGTATGTTAAGTGTTTTAATTATTATTTGGCACTGTGACTCTCTCCCAGCCTATTTAGTATTATATATGCTTCCTGTACTTTTACAGGCCTCTTCTGTAATCCAGGCAAACTTTCTTTTATGATGTTTTTGAAGATACTGGGTTTTGAGCTGATATTCTTCTCCTTCTTCTCTTCCTATTTTTTAAGACTAGATCTTTTTATAGTATCCTAGATTTCCTGGATGTTTTGTGTCATGAACGTTTTAGGTTTAACCTTTTCTTTGACTGATGCATCCATTTTTCTACAATATCTTTAATGCACATGATTCTCTCTTCCATCCCTTGTGTTCTGTTAGTGATTCTTGTTTCTGTAGTTCCTGTTCATCTAACTTAGATTTTCCATATCCAAAATTTTCCAAGTTTGTGTTCTCTTTATTAGTTCTATTTCCATTTTTAAGTATTCAAAAAAATTCATTCATTTCCTTTACTTGTTTCTTTGTTTGTCTCTCTGTTTTTATAGGCTTTGTTGGTTTTCTTTTTTTAATGATAATAATAAAACAATTATTATTCTTTATTTAATTGACTTATCTTTTCCTTATTTTCTTACAGTCCATTCATTGCTTACCTTTTGGTCACCCCTTCCCAAAATTCCTCCCCCATTTCCCCTTCCCTTTTCATGTGAGCAGGTGGGACATCCCCTGGATATCCCACTACCCTGGTACTTCAAGTCTCTATGAGACTAGGCACTTCCTCTCTTACTGAGGCCACACAAGGAAGCCCAGCTAGTAGAACATATCCCATGTACAGGCAACAGATTTTAGGAAAGCCCCCGTTCCAGTTTTCAGGACCCACATGAAGACCAAGCTGCACATCTGCTCCATATATACGGTTCAGACTAGGTCTAGCCCATGTATGTTCTTTGGTTGGTGATTTAGTCTCTAAGAGCCAAAATGGTCCAAGTTAGTTCATGCTGTTGGTTTTCCTGTGGCATTTCTATCCCCTTCGGGGCCTGCAATTTTTCTTCATATTCTTTCATTAGAATTCCTAAGCTCCATCCATTGTTTGGCTGTGTGCATCTGCATCTGTCTGAATGAGCTACTATGTGGAGCCTCTACAAGGACAGTCATGCTAGTCTCCTGTCTGCAAGCATAATAGAGTATCATTAGGGGAGTCATTTGATCCATTTTCCCCCTAGATTTCTTCAAGGGATTTACTCACTTAGTCTTTAAGGACCTTTATAATTTTCATAAAGTTGGTTTTAAGGATTTTTCTTGTGCTTCATTTGTGTTGGAATATTCAAGACTTCCTGTAGCAGGATCGCTGGGCTCTGTTGGTAACATATTTCCAAAGCTGCTGTTGATTCTATTCTGCTGGTATTTAGTGGTTATAGGTCTACAGGCTGAGTTGTGAGTTTGTCTTTGTTGGATTGTTGATTTATTCCTTGGTTTCTGTTTCCTCTCTGGTTTCTGGAATGTGTGGCCTGTGGTTGAACTGAAATCTTCATCTGAGTTGGGAGCTGGACTTTGAGAGGTGATTGTAGCTTCTGGTTCATTAGGGTGTCTTTGCCCAAGTTGAAGGCTGGGAGAAGGCAAAGAGGAAAGCAGAGTGATTATGGATGGGGACCAACGAAAGACTTGGTGAGATCCATGGGCAAGCAGCTTACCTGAACTTCTGGTGACTGGCATGGCTTTTAGTCAAATAGGTAGTTTCTGCCTGAATTGAAGGTTGGAACAAGGTGATATGGAGGAGTGGGTAGTTTAAGGAGAGTGTGTGGGAGGCACCAAGAGAGTGGAAGAGTTTAGAAGTATGAGTACAAGCTGCCTACATGTTCTAGTGTCTGGTGCGGCCTGCCTCTGAACAGTGGAGGTTTGCTTTAATTGGGGCAGTGACATGGCACCAGGGGTAGGTGTTAGGGAAGACAGGAAGACAGGGGTGGTAGCAGATTGCATCTTTGGGAAAAGAACTAAAGAAGTGGGAGAGTTCCAAGGCCTGGTTGCCTACCTGTTCTTCTTGCTGGTGTTGTCTACACATGAGCAGGTGTATATACATACATGTTTAAATAAAAATATGAAAGACAAATTTAAGCAAAGACCTTTGCACTGAAATAGGGAAAGAAACAAGTATACTCAGAAGCAGTTGATTAAAAGGCTCGTAATAACTGGATATAAAATACTATCTTTTCTTTTGTGCTTTTTAGTGTTTTTGATAAACGTAATTAACTCTGCAAGAAAACCATGTGTTTTCACTTTCTTTCCCCAAGGAGATGCCATCTGTATTTTTTCAAAATATTGATCAACTAATAAACAAATACTAGCCAAGAAGCAAACAAACAGTGTTTGTCATTTCAAACAACTTCAAAAGGTATGACAGTTTCCTATTACAAAGTAACTTAAAGATTCCTTGAAGTATTTTGCATTTATACATGACTTGTTTTAATAAATGAAGGAATAGGGAATAGGAAAAAAGAATGACAAGAAAGAAGGGTGTCTGTTAAGCCAGTGAATTAGTTACTGCCAAAGTGGACTTTTGTTTGAAATGGTCTTCTGGGGTTTGAAGATGGGAACAAGGCATGAAGCAAGAGCAAAGAAACATCATTAAAGTCACTATACTTTTCTCGTCTGCTACCAGGACCGTGAAAGTTTTGAATTTTGCTGATTTTTTTTTTTTTGTGGCTTTATATAGTAAAAAATAAGAATTTTTTCTTTTCTTTTCTTTTTTTTTGAAATTTTTGTTTAAACAATCATCTGAATTTTTTTTCTAATGAGTAAATCAGGATGGATACCTTGCTATTTTAGTGGGAGTTGAAAAATAACAGTTCACATGAAAACAAGATGCCTAAACAATGAGCCAGGAGCTGTATCTATATGATGTAAAACACTCAAAGGGATTCATTCTATCTATTTCCAATACTCACAGTATGCTGGCAGTGTTTACTGTGATGTAAAATATCATCACTATTTAGATATACCCAAATATTGTATCGTATGCTATCACATTGGTATGGACATTGAAAAAAAATGAACAAATTAAAATAAACTCAATTTACAGAAAGTAACTAACCATTTCTGAGGTCTCATAAAAACACATTTAAGTACTCAGTGGGACAAGATGTGATATAGCTCCTGGCTCATTTTGTAGGCATCTTGTCATTTTCTAAACATTCTATTCCTAAAATACGTTAAAGAGAGAAAACATTTCTTTCCTAACATCTAAAATAATTTTAAAATATAAAATAAAATTGACTGTAATTCTAAATGTGCTACCTACTCCAAGAAGAAAAAATAATCAAGTGAACTCTCTTTATTTTCCTGAAGACTATTTGTAAATTGGATGACTCTTCCCTTTGTTCTACTCTATTCACAATGGGAACTAACCTATGGCAATATTATAGGCTCTTTGAACAAATGAAAATCTCCATTTCAGCCAGAGAACTGTGCTGGTTGTAACATGTAGAACCTAATTGCCAATGAACTTGACAAGAAAAGCAAAAGAAAACTTTGAGAGATGTGCTTGTTAGTGTGCTAAATTATATATCGCATTAAGAAAAAAAATCAGTGATTTTCTTAGATTGTGAAGACATTCCTAAACATGCTAAGACCTACAATAACCTATGAACATTTTTTAAAAGAGAATTTCTAATGGGATGAGGGCATAGCTTAGTCAGTAAAGTTCTTGTCTAATAAGAATAAGACTCCTAGCTAAAGGTCCAGGAACCACACAATCAACCTAAAAATGTTTTGTTCCTACACTTACCATCCAAACTTTCAATGGAAGTGTCCTTTAGTCTTTTCTAATCTTGTCAAGGATTGCAGTAGGTAATGCAAATAAAGTTTCATCCCAGCCATCCAAGTTTTAGCATCAGGCAGTTAAGCTGAGGGTGATCTGGCTCAGAACTAGTATTGTTTGTCAATTTCCTTGGTTCTTTCAGAGTGTGTAAAATTTTTAATTCAGTTTCCTCAGAGACACATGAACAGCATATACTTGGTCTATTTCAGATGGACATTTTTCATCTCTTTTACTAATGATAAATGAAGACTTAACCAAGGAAGTTTTATTTCCCCTTTGCCGTATATTAAATGATCTTTGCATTAAGATATATCAACATTAACAAATACAGCTGAAAAGTGTATTTGTTAGTACAATTTAAAGTAGAATTTTTTGCCCCAATTTTAATCATGTTTTGAATGGTTTAAACGCTGAAAGATCTGGATTTGGAGGAGTGGCTCGATGGTTAAAAGCAGTTGTTGGGTTTGAAGAGAACATGAGTTAGATTTCCAACCAACCTGAGTGTGAGCACCTCTGTCAGTTCAGTTCCTGGGATCTTATGTCCTTATAGGGCTTCTCGGGGCACCAGTTGTATGTGGTCAGCATGCAAACTTTAATGTGGGCAAAACTCTGGTACACAAAAATGAAAAATAAATAAAATTTTAAACTGCTAAAATATTTAGCCATGACCCTGTAATTGATGCTTGTGGTCATCAGATAAAATTGTAGGCAAGGTTACAAGTACTCTAGGATAGCTATGAAAACCTCATACATGGATTTCACTGTTTGTTTGTTTTGGAGAGTTCCTATCTCTGCAATCTTCTTATGTTTATATTATTGTATGTTTTTCCAGCATGAAGTGTTTATATGCCAATATTGTGAAATGATATTAAATTTTCCTCCTCTAATAATTCTCATGCAACGAAAGGGTAATCTAATGTCACATAAAAAGAAGTTTTATCACTAACAAGTTCATTCTTATAGATGATAGTGGTCCCAAGAACCCATGTGCTGTTGTTTAAGTGTGGGTTTAGTATATCTTCTAAGGATTTATTTTTAAAACTTGGCCCCCATTGTGAGGACTAAAAGCATGAAAGCGCAATCAGTACAGTGTAGAAGTGGATTTAGGCAGCTGATTATTAGATAATATGGTAGAGCTCTCTGGCTATTGTGTTGTGTGATGTTTAGTTTTAATTGTTAAATTGATACTATCTAAATTGTGTAGGAAAGTTTCAATAAGAGTTTATCTAAATTATGTTGCTTGTGGGCATTGTGTGTAGAGAATTAGCTTGATTAAATTAACCGAAGTTGGAAAATCTATCTACTGTCGGTGGTACTATTCCATAGATATGGGAACATGTATGAATCCAATCTCTCTCTGATTATGACTCTGGATATGACTAGCTCTTCCAAGTCCTTGTTATTTTTATTTCTTCCAAATAATCAACTGTAACTTGGAATTTTAAGCTAAAATAAACCCTTTCACCCTAAGTTGCGTTTGTTAGGCTACATTATCATAGTAACAGAAAAAAAAAAAAGTAAGAGAGGATCTAGTATCTCACACTGACTTATGACTTTGTTAGCAAGAAAATCATCACCACAGGAAGGCCCTTAGCTTTGTGTCTATACAAGAATAAAAACATGCTTCATTTCTTGAAGATGTATAGAAAGGCAAAGGAAAGAGAACTAGATTAACCTCTTTGACATTGAGGAATTCCTTATATCTGCTTCATTTATAATCTTCATACAACTTATCTTCATCAAAACATAAAATATGCTTGATTAATATCTCCAAATCTATCCTTCACTTCTTACATACTAATAAGGGAATGAAAAGCCTGTTTTATTCCAATTTACAAAAATGTAAAATAACATTAGCTATGTAAAGAAACATTAGATAGATACATTTTTAAAAACGTATTTTAAACAGAACTGTGAAATTGTTTTGACATTTATTTCTTTTCCAGTGATTTTGGTTGTAGAACAAAAAAGAAAAAATACATACAGTCAAAAGAACATTGGATTTTGCAGTACATTAAAAGAATGTTCAGAGCCATAGTAAGAAAGGTAAGAAACACGTTGTTCATGAAACAGCATCACTGATGAAGAGGGACAGCTCCTTAAATAGCATTTGTCAGTCCTTTCGGTTTCCAACTGTGAGTTGGGGAGATGTGAGAAGCAGCCAACCACTGCTACTCAGCTTTTGTCTCTTTGCTTTCACAAACACAATAAGAAAATGTTAAAGAGCATTTCTTAGAATGGTGGATACATTCTCTGAATTAATCCTTTTATTCTAATAGACAAAAAATGTCATTTGTATTGAAAAATCCTACTCATCACCCATAAGACACATTTTCTTTGCCTTTTGATAAATATTTTGATGCTTCCTATGTTGACATAATGAAGACATAGCAATGCAGTCCTGAAAAAAAAAAAAGTGTTTTTGGAAATAACAGACATTAGACATACTTGCAGCAAAATAGGATTGTGCAGTTATTCACATTTATATGAATGTGAGCCCAACAAACAAATGCAAAGAACTGGGCTGATTTAACAAATTTACACAAATCAAAGTATATGATAGATTTACAAAAATCTGCAACATCAGCATCACAGAGAAAGTACATTAGAAATACACATGCTTAGTGTAACGATTGTATTGAGCATACTCAATTTGGGGCTGTATAAACCAAAGTTACTTATTTTTCCCGTTGGAGTTCTTTGTAATTGTCTCCATTTTCTGCAATTTTTTTTCTTTTCCTTTTCTGTGAGAAACAAGGTTAATTGTTTGAATGCAGTTAAGCATACTGGCTTGGAAAGGCTTCAGTAGTAGAGTCTTCTCTACATTCCATACTTCGCCAGCCATAGGTAGTTGGCTATGTTTACAGTACCAAGTATAAATTGTCTACTATTGGGAAGGCCTAAAGTTCAATTAGACAACTGTTGGTACTGCTAGAATATAATTGTCAGTAATTCATTTTTTAAATATATCTTGTGATTTTAGTCATTGTTGTGGTTCCTGAGTACCACAACTGGGAAGGATCATTAGTTACTTTTCTTCAACTGCAGCTTCTATTACCACCTTCTAATACTATGCATGCTAGTCTTTGAGCAGGATGTTCTTGGGTCTGGTCCAGCTTGACTCTACTATATTCTGTGTCAAAACTACCTGGTAACTATACAGACTTAACTTCAAATTATGAGAGTGAACTAATGGCAATAATCCACAGTGTTTTACATGTCTCTTAGTGATTTCTTTAAGGTTGTGGAATTTTCTTAAAGCAAATGTCTTGATTTTATATTTAATGATTCTCAGAAGATTGTTGTATAGGCAGGTTACAACTTTTTATTTTTAGTAATTCTGTTTGTATTTTCTGAAAGCTCTTGATATACACTTGTTTGTAATTATGAGTAGGAAAGGAAAGATGAGGTTCTGAGTGCAACTATGCTATTCTGTCTCTTCTACCCACTCTCTCCTCTCTCACTTGCTTATGCTGCTACTTCCTCCCTTTCTTTTTCTCCTCTACTTGTCATTTTACACTTTCTAATCTAAACAAATTTGCTCAGTTTATCAGAACTCGCTCCCTCTCATTCCTAACTAAATTGTACCCCTATTCATATTTGTGAGAAGTCTTCTGATAGACAGTTTTCATCATTCTAGTACTAGATGATGATATAAGCCCATGTTTACCTGAAATTCACACAATGGTTCAGAGAAGTATTTCTCCCCAATGGGCAATATAGATTTGGATGTATCATCCCTAGTTGTTCTTTAATGAGAGATCACAGCATTCTGCCCATTTCTGGTCATAGTCACTATGAAAGGACCAGTCCCAGGTTTCTATGTAACATCTAGGATCAGTTTATTCACCAATATGTGTCAAAAATCAAACACAAAGCCCATAAAACATCATTAATATTGGACAGAAACAAGGCCTATATTGCTATAGTCTGTCAGCTGTTAATATGGCCTTATGATCCAAGATGGTAGTAGTCAGACATAAGAGCTGTAAGTCTGAATGTAAAGCTGATAGACTGAGACCGTCTTTATATCTTCCCTTAAAACTGGAGTTGTTCCAGCTCTATCCTCAGGCAGGACTGGATATGGTAGCCGCAAAGATTGGTCCAGGGTTGGATTTCAGCAATCTAATGCTAAGATCCAAAGCAGAGGTTTGTATTTATTACTCTGCCTTCCCTGCAATGAATGTGATATTATGCTATGAGATGTTAACTGAGATTTGAGAAATCTTGATGAAAGCAAGTCATGGCTACCTGATTCTGGGATATACCTGAGTCTCACAGATACACTGATCTCTATATTGTTGGGTTTCTGCTGATCTCATACCACAATTGCTAGTACTGACATTGGATGGAACTCACAGATCACAATCCAGTGTTGGGAAGTTGTTGAGTTTTGTCTTTGAACAAAGACTTACTGATAGATGTACTTCCTGAGGCTGAAGGATGAGTGATAGAGATAGTCACTTTGTCACCAAGAATGGATCTAGGTCACATTTGAGTCTCACAGTCAAGGATGCTGGTTTAGAAGGATAAAACATACCTCAGGTCTTTCCTAAACTAGAACTGAAGTAGGTAAACCTCACATCTGTCTCCTTAGCATGCAGTTGCCTGCTTGATGTTGTAGTTGGTTATGAGGCTCTGCCCGTGTGAATTCTGATCTATTTGTGGGATATTGAAGTTCTACTGGGTTCTTGATCTCACCAATGTAAGTTTGGGGACAGGATATAAAACACAACTATCTGTTAGTTTCCGTGGTTCCTTTTTCCACTGTGGGGTTTTGTTCTTTGTTGTAATTTCTGTGATTGAAGGAGGGGTGGTGAAAGACATTAGGTGCCTGGTCGTATGCTACTCTATTGGCTCAGTACAGGTGTGTTCTCTGATAGCAGAGCTCCTGAGACTACTCAGCCATGGGTTTCAGTGTGACATGCCTATTATGGGATTTCACCCAGAATCCAACTATTTGTACTAGGAGACTGGAGTTGAGAAAGGGGTTACACAAGCACCTCTTTCCTCACTGCATATATATATATATATATATATATATATATATATATATATATATATATATATATAGTTTGTATGGTGCTGGTGTAGGTATTCATCTTGGTTTCTATGGAGAAACATTTCCATTGTCTTGTCAGCTGTTCTGCCAAGTTACACTTAGTTTTGCAATAAGGTAGAAAGCATATTAAATATTTCTTGACATAAATATGATCAGTATTATTTTAAATATAAATTGCAAATATTATAGAAAACACATATTAAACATTTACACTCAAAGAAAAGCCTAAACAAAAGTTCTAAGTTGTATATAGTTCACTTCATTTCCCTTATGGTCTACAAACAATAAATAAAGGATGGTTAGCAAGAACCTATAACATGAAAGAAATAAAAGTAAGACAACAACAACACAGTGCTTATCTTTTAAAATGTAACATTGGAAAATTTACCATTCAGACAGATCAATTTGGAACACTAAACATAGTCTTTATTGAACTGTATAACACTATTGTATAGTAAATTAAATGCAAAGAATTTCCTACAATTTTAAATAAAATGACATTGTAAAATTACTAAGGAGTTCAACAGGTATGTCAAACTATGACTCCCTCTACACCATCAGTTGCTGGAATGCATAAACTGAGCATATTGAGTAAATACAGCAAAAGCAACTCCTGTTTTTGTTTGTTTGTTTTTTGTTTTTGTTTATTTTTGTCTTATTTTTTTACTATAAATACCAGATGAGAGCAACAAATTCAAAATCTTGATTCTTAGAAAAGGAAGTCAGAAATTAATTAAACTTTCATGCATTAATTCATGTCAATGTGGCTTGTTTGTTTTAAAACTTGAATTAAAATTTGAGTTCTTCATTTACTTTGAAGGTGTATGCAGAAATAGGCAAATACTTTTGTGAATCATTAAGATAAGGACATTATTCACAGCTCTTCAGAATACAGGATGATTTCCCAAAGAAGAAAACCAAACTTCCATAAGGATGCATTCCCTCAGAAAATACTGTCAAAGTTCATCACAGACCTTATGAAGCACACATTTAAAATCATGCCTGCTACTACAAAGCAGGCGTTCTTATTCATTAACCGTCTCACTTTTACTGATGTCCTATCTTCCCATCCTCTCTACTCCTTCTGTACTCCTGAGCCGTTCTCCTAGTGATTATTACTGAGTTCAATTACATAGTCTGAAGCTCTGTGTAAACAGCCCAAACCATTCCTTATGAAGTCGACTCAAAGAACTTTCTGATGTGTGGACGCACTATTTGAATTAGCCTCAGAACTTGGCAGGCCTTGCTCTGTATTCCTCATGCTTTCAGTATCAGAGAGAATATTTCTTGTCAGTTTTAAGGAGAAATGGAGTTTCAAAATGAAAAAGTGAGAAAAAAAGAACCCATGGCATTCAGCATCCGAGTCAGTCTTGGATGTGGGCTGCCTCAGACATTCACAGAAGTTGAAGGAGAAATTGGCCTTTCACAGTCCAAACTGTCTGTTTCCTATTAAGTTTCTGCCTCTTCATCTCCTTTTCTGTTGTTTATGCCTCTGAAGTTTTTTCTTGGAAGCCACTGATGTGGTGGTAAGGGTAGAAATTTGCTTTAAGCACTCATCATACAAATTAAATTTTAAGTAAAAGCAATTGGTACCACTGCTGAGTAAGTCCTTCCTGTGGATTGCTCAGACACTCTGCAAAATTGCCTGCTGACCTACTCCATGGGCCAGAGATGCCAGTGGCCTGATAGCCAACAGTATCTATCATAGGTGACATTTATAGTAGAGAGTTCTGTGCAGTAGTGCCAAAAGCACACATCAACTGCAAACAGACTATTCAAGATGAGATGATATATTAAATTGCATGCTGTAGTTTCAATTGAAAAATGAGTGTCTTGGGGAAAATAAAATATCCCTGAAAATCCAGATTCAGGGGAAAGAAAATTGGGAAAGTAACAGAGTGTTTTTATTTTGATGGAATAAATATGTGGAAAATATATAAAGATGACATGTGTGGAATCATGAAATATAAATAGAACCAAATTTTTAATTCTTTCTTAGACATGAGGCATCTCTGGTATTGTCTCTGTTTTATAGATGAGGAAATAGAGGCTTAGAGAACATTGAGGGTAAAAACAGCCATTGAAAGGATTCATTCACACAGAACATGCATGAATTCAGAACCCTAACTTCATTTCTTTTATGATTTTATACATTTAAAGAATGATGTTTCGACTTCAAATTTCTCATTTTTGAATAATGCCCTCAAGTAGAGAAGAACAAAATATACAATATAATTTACACTCTTTCAGGCAATATTCTAATGCCACACAGCATGCTTTTCTTCAGTATCTTAACTGAAAATGCAGTTGACCTGCTGATGTACCCAGATTTACTTCATCTCTTCACCTAAAATGGTAGCAGAGTCAAGTCATCTTATTATATAACACACTTATAACTTTAGTTATAGACTTAAGGACAGAAATCCAGTTTTCAATTTCTTTTTTTAAATTTAATTTAATATTTTACTTATTCATTTTACATCCCACTCACTGTCCTATCACCCCCACCCTCTCCCACAATCCTTCCCATATTCCCTCCCTCCCATTCTCATCTTAGCAGGTGGGGGGCCCCTGGGTAATGTTTGACACATGAACGTGTCATAATTTCAAAACTATGTTTTAAAATTTAATTTAATTTAATTTAATGTTTTTTTACTTAGTCACTTTACATAAGCTTACTGCCCCTCTTCCTGATCCTTCCTTTCCCACAATCCTTCCACCATTGCCCCCTCCTCTTCTCCTCTGAGCAGGTAGGTATCCCCCAACGCTGGCACTTCAAGTCTCTGAGAGAATAGGTCATTCCTCTCCCACTACGGACAGACAAGGCAGCCGGGCTGGAAGAACATATCCCACTTACAGGCAACAGCTTTTGGGATAGCTCCCATTCCAGTTGTTGGGGACATGGAGACAAAGCTGCAAATCTTCTACATATATACGGAGAGGCCTAGGTCCAGCCCATATGTGTTCTTTTGTTGGTGGTTCAGATTCTGAGATCCCCAGGAACCAGGTTCATTGATCCTGTTGGTCTTCGTGTGGAGTTCCTATTCTCTTCAGGGACTGCAAACTTTCCTCCTATTCTTCTATAAGAGTCCCCAACCTACATCCACAGTTTGCCTGTGTGTGTCTGTATCTCTCTGAGTCAGCTGCTGGGGGCTCTTTATTAGTCATAAAACAGATCTATCATGCTATACTCCACAGATCCAAAGAAGCTAAACAAGAAGAAAGGCACAGGTGAGTTGCATGAATCTCACATAGAAGAGGGAACAAAATAGCTATAAAGGCAGATGAAGAAAGGGAACTGGGAACGAGGAGGGAGAGTAATGGAGAGGGGTTCAGGATCAGGTATGGGGAAGTACAGGAGAGATAAGTAGATGGCCATGAGAATGAAGAGAAATCTGGAACAGATGAGGGTGAGGAGGTGTGGGCCATCTCCAGGATGAGACAGAGAACTGAGGATAAAGGAGGTGCCCAATCAATGGTGGTGACCTTAGCTGTGACTCACTATACTGGGGACATGGAACCTGAAGAGGCTACCTACTGTAGCCAGACAGGGACCCCAGTGTTGTGATAGAGACTCCAACCCACCTATAAAACGTTCAACCCAACATTTTTCCAGTCTACAAGAAATGCAAGAAGGGATGGAGCAGAGACTTAAGGGAATGGCCAATCAAAAACTGACCCAACTTGAGACCCATTGCATGGGCAAGCTCCAATCCCTGAGATGCATGTTGTACTTTGAGAGGCTCCACCTAGCAACTGACTCAGACAGTTTTCATTTTCTAATTCTTACCTTTGTTCTATAATATTCTGCCTTTCTTGTCAGCAATCTAGAATCTATTATCATAGGCCAATAGGTAAATATTTTAACAAATGAATTAATGTTGTGAAAACATTACAGTTCTGATCTGGGAGTATTAAGTAATAGTTGCTGTGAGAGATATAATGAGGTGAACCTTAGTAACATGTAAATATATATTTTAGCTGCAAAACCAAAATATCATCATTTAGTGTTATAACTACATTGCAGGTAACATGAGTACATTACAGCTGTGGTTTCACTGTATTTATGTTATAAGTAATGAAGAAGCAGAAAACGACTTCTAATCTTTATAATTAGAAAGAACCACTTAAATACATTGTGAAGCAGATTCCCTCACAGCATACCTCAAACATACCTAACACTCCTGTGCTGTAGACTAGAGTTGAAAACTTCAAAATGTTATGTATCTGTCTCTGTTAAAACATTCAAACTAATAGATGCTATAGTAATTCCAAATTGTGGATAGCTGAAAATGCATTCAAACATATTTTAGGAAATTCAGTGATGAGCAAATATAAATATGAATATTTAGGATCTCAATAAGGCTCAATGAAACTAGAAGAAAAAAAAAAACACTGGAAAACCAAATACAATTTTCACTTTTTCTGATGTAAAAGAGTTTCAGGTTCATCAAGTGATAAGTAGGAAAGGCTTAATAAATATCACCATCATATTACTTAGAAATGCTGGATAAAATAGTAAATGACCAACCAAAATCAAGACAATAGCAGCAACATTAAAATAAGGCATGGAATCTGTGGATCCTGATACTGTATGATCTAGCAAGGCACATGTAAGCCTCGGGTTAGCTGAGGGGAGCATCTCATTTAAAAATAAAGCCTTTATAATTGCTGCCATATATTACCGTAGAGCTGTGGAAACCTTGTTTCATTGTATGTTAAACGATTGATTAAATGGCTAAGATAGTTTCTAAATTTTATTTTGGTGTATTGTTTTATGAATACCTTACAACAGGCTCATGTAAAGTAGAAATACAATTTATTTGCTGAAGAGATGGCTTAGTGAAATTTTAGTGGTCATGAGTTTGTTTGCCCATATCTGTGTTGGGCAGTTTACACAGTTTACAAATACCTATTAACACCAGCTCCAAAGGATCTGCTGCTCTCTTCTTGCCTCCAAGATCAATCTCACAATTCTGCATAGGCACACACACACACACACACACACACACACACACACACACACATGCATGCACGAGAGATAGAGAGAGAGAGAAAGAGGGAGAGAGAGAGAGATTAAAAGACATATTTTAAAAAGAAAACTTATTTCCATTTTATTAGGAGCATTATAAATGATTTTAAAATTTAATAAGATCTGCCAATATTAAGAGATAATTTAATCATTTTTACATTAATTGTGTAAGACAAGAGAGTTACAATGCTTTCATTATGTAAAATTAATATATATAATTCTAAGAAAATCATTGATTTAAGGATTTCTTTTATTTTTAGTATAGATAGAGTTTATTCAGGGCATGGGGAGAGGAGTTGCGAGGGTAGTAGAGACAGAGAAAGAAAGAAAGAAAGAGAGAGAGAGAGAGAGAGAGAGAGAGAGAGAGAGAGAGAGAAGGAGGAGGAGGAGGAGGAGGAGGAGGAGGAGGAGGAGGAGGAGGAGGAGGAGGAGGAGAGGCTGGCCAAGGGGAGTAGGGAGAGAGGGGGAAGGGGTGAGAGTACAGAGCAAGAACAAGACGGCAAGAAGGAAGAAGGCAAGAGAGAAATTTAAGGATTTCAATGCCTAAATTTAAATTAAAAACTTGATTATCAAGTACACATTTTGTATCTTAATTGGCCTGGTTGGAAATCAAAACAAACAATTCAAACTTGAGTGGGCAGCTTTTGGAACTTGACTATTAGGATTGGCTTTAGACAGGAAGAGGAGAAAATGAAATGTGGATGTCTGAAGATAATGGAGGAAATGAAATTGTCACATTCCGTTCTAGATAAAGTAGGAAAAGAAATTGTCACATTCCATTCAAGCTTGTCTACACCATTTCCTTGAGACAAGAACATTCTGAAGTCCTCACTTAGACTGACTGAGATAAACTTGAAAGTATAAAACCCTGTGCTTAAGTGGACCCTACTCAAATGAGTAATGACAACCTGCCCTAGACCTCCAAACATCCAGTGCTCAATGAAAAATTATAAGCAAAATGGATATTAGATATAAAATACAGATATTAGATATATAAATATTAGATATATAAATGCCAAAAACAAAAACAAAAACAAAACAAAGGTCTTTATTTAACATTTGAAACTGCATTACATTTCCCACAAAATATATAGGCAATTTTACATAGAAAAATTGTCTTACTTATAGTTTCTCACTCAGACTGTATTATTTGTAATTTCTTCTAAACTCTTTTCTAATTTTTATAATTTTTAAAATGTGAGTTTGCTTTAATATGACTGTTCAGAGGCAATCATCCTTGGTGACTTAAGCAAAATGCTTCTCTTGACATTCTTCCTGTGACTGATACAATTCCTTTCACTGGGATTCTGGACCATTTAAAATAAAGAAAGTAAGTTAAGCATGTGTATGTATTCATCCCTTCTTTCAGGCTCATGTTACAAATGATGTAACCAAACTGCCCAAACTCCAGACCTTGTGACTTCATCTCTATGATAGACCTGGTATTGTAAGACAAAACAATTTATTTTTCCTTAAGTTGCATTTATTTGAATTTTGTAAATCACAACAACAGAAAAAGGAAACAAAGTAACAACTTAAATCTTTACTGGCTTATTAGAAATCTACAAACTGATTTCAGAATGGTCCTACATTTTCATGAACACTATGAAGTTAATAATGTATCTCTAATCTATGATTCACGTATTCTACTTTTAAGCATTCTAAAGGAAAGTAAACAAAATTACACACATAAAAACTTTGTGATTCATTTTCTTCAGGTCCAGGTAAAACTGTTAGAGGTTGAGCTGTTAAATACGAAATTCTTTCTGTTGTCTTCCATTACCCTTTAAAGATTTTTACACACATCAACTGGCACTGAATTTTACACACACAATACACAGAGCAGTTTTGTTTACTAGTTCTTTTGGATTTGTTCGGATTAATCTTGTAATCTGTGAGGTTTTCCAAATACAAATGGCCCTTAGTGCATTGGAAGAATCATCTTTTTTATAATTTGTTTTATTAAAATTTTTACAGAATATGTTTTATGTTTTCAGTTTGACACATCTTTCCAGTTACCTGTTAAATTCCTCCCCACATACCTATCTGCCAAACTTCATGTTCTTTCTTTCTCTTTCTCTCTCTCCCTCTCTCTCTCAAAACAAAACAACTGTAAGAAAAAAAAGGGAACTTTAAAATAATCAAAAATAAGATGAAAAATGCCAAAAGAAAGAAACAAAAAGCAACAAAAACAAACAAGAAAAACATGGATTTTGTTTTGCATTGGCCAACTTCTCCTAGGTATCAGGTCTATCTTTGTATGTGATTGCTATATCCAAGACCACTCTACTGGTGAAATTGATTTTTCCTCTCCCAGCCAGTATCAAATTGTAGATAGCTTCTTCATTAAAGGTGGAATTTTATGTCTACTCCTATTTTTGTGTTCTGATTTTGTCTAATTTCTTCTTGTGCAGACAATGTACCTGCTGTCATATTCTCTGAGCTCATGTATCAGTCACGTTGATGGTCAATCATGTAGTTTACAGTGAGTATAGTGACTTTTTTGTTCTCTCTTTCTAGAATTTTTTTAAAAAATAACCTAGATGTCTCCAGTACTGTAGAAGTTTTGGAAGGTATATTTTGAGCAAGGCCAAATCTACTTGTATGACACTGGACTATATAATGCAGTCTGATATTTTTGCCACAGGATAGTTGTGTACACATTTATGCAATGTGTACATCTGAAACCAAGAGGAGAGCATTCCTTGGTCACTGTATCTCAGCTTTAAGAACAATGGCTGCAAAATATTCAATTCTATTTTGTTAGTATTCTATTTATTTCTTAGTGGCTAATTCTATGCTAGTCAAATTCTCATTTGGAGTTAATTATTCTTAATGTTAAACCTCATTTAAAGTACTCTTTTCTTATGGGGCTTAGATTGTTTCAGTCAATAAATCTGAGAATGGACAAACAAGCTGCCACAATTGCATACAATGGACTCTAATGAGCACTAATGTGAGCAAAGTGTTGCTACAAAGTACATACACAAACACGCTATTAAAAAGAAGCCAGACCAAGATACAAAAGAATCAGGCAATTTTAGTCTGCTTATCTGATTTCTAATGCAGCTCAATATTAGTTGTTACTATAGTAATAAAAATAATTTTGGTAGACAAAAGGACAAAGGGAATTTCTGAGTGGTAATAATACTCTTGCAAAAATATCTCAGTGACAACTAAACACGGATATCCAGGTTCTGCAGAATAAATCAGTTTTCCTTGCTAACAGCATTCTTAAGAGGTGGCAGTGAGCAGAAAAACATTGGTTTCAGGAGCAAAGAGAGGAAGGAAACACAGAGAAGAAAGAGATGGAGTGCTGAGTTCATCCCTGAGGACCCGACTCCAAATATATAATGAATTGACCTGCAAAGTGTAATTTGAAATATCACACTGTAACTGTAGTATTAAGTAAATTAAAGAAGGTGGTAGAGAGGAGAAGAGTGGATGGATAGAGTGAGGGAGAAAGAAGAGAGAGAGAGGGAGGGAGATGAAGAAAGAGAAAGAGCAGAGACAGAGACACACAGAGAAAGTTCTGGGTCTATGTGTTGTAGTTTTGGAAAATACTTACTATCAATTATGAGTTTCTACCTAGTGTTAAGTCATTCAGTTCCAGATAAAAAAACACAAAACATTTATAGTTATAATAAGATTTAATCAGCGCTAGAGCTGAGCAGGTATCTACCCTCTATGCTATTATGTCTACTTCCCTGTCAATAATCCCTTCATATGGCTTGCCATTTTCTTCCTAGGCTCTCTTAACACTGACTGGTCAGCAATCTATGGCCAGTTCTCAGGATCATCTCTATATTTTGTCTCTCCTTCCTCTTGGTCATACTTCCAAGACCAAGTCCTGGAACTCCACCTACCTCTCTCTTCTGCCCATCTATAAACTATAGGCATCTTTATTCAACCAAGAGTTTCAAATTAAGGAGATAGGTCACATTAGCATCACTTGGTGTAAGTGAAGAATTCCTAGTCTCTGAGGGCAATTAGACCTTGGCAGGGAGGCAGTATAGAGTGCGGGGCAGTGATCTGTGACAGACAGTCTGGCACTTGGTTGAGAACAGGCATAAACTCTGGGCAATCCAACGGAATCCTCAAGGGACCGAAACGTTATGCCAATGCTCCTGGGAGGCTTTTGGTTCCAGTCAAGGTCACATACCACTCCTTCTCAGGTAGAGGCGTGACCACACCCCAGGGAGAGGCATGGCCACACAGCCCAAGCCATTGCCATGTTAATGAGACACCTAGAGTATTAGCCACACCCCTTCCCAGTTACTATATCTGCCTCGCCTCTCCCAGAGGGGCAGGGGTACAATTCCATCCACACCACTCTCCACAAGATGAAAATAAATGTCTTAGAATTATGGACTGTCTCTTCATCTTGACCAGCCATGGGAAGTGAGGGATCCAGCCCTTGATTAAGGAGCCCTGTCTAATCTCTTGCCGAGGCTTCTCAGCACTCCCAGATGGTACCCATTCACCCAAGCCTAAAAACCTAGCCCAGTGCCCAAAGCGGCAAAGATCGGGTCAGGTGGGAACTGCAGCTGCGCTATGGCTAGCCTGTCTGCAGCACCCTGCGGTGACTGTGGTGCCCTGGGCTAGAGAACTCATGGAGACAGCTGCCTCACGGGGAGGGCCTGCAAAGGCTTCCCACAGCCCCTACCTGCCCATTGGAGAGTGTGGGAAGAGGCACAGCCGCAGCACCCGGGCCAGACACATGCGGCTTCTTTCCACCATACCAGGCTTGTTCCCACAATTGAGCATTACAATAAGTAACAACAGACCAAACAGAAGGGAGAAGAGGGGAGGAAGAGAGGGGAAGGGAGAGAGGGAGAGAGAGAAAAGGAGAGGGGACTGGGGAGGAGGGGGAGAAGAAGGAGAGGGGAGTGTGAGGGGGAGAGGGAGAGGAGACCTGGAGGGGGAAGGGTAGAGAAGGGGGAGAGGGAGAGGGAGTTAGTGTTATGGCTATGTTGTTCTGTAGCTGTACTAGCAGGAGGAGAGCAAAGGCTATAGTTGGGGGAAAGATTCTAAAATAAAAGTCAGTACATGATGCATCACTGAACCAGTCTGTAGAACACCCAGACAGGATTCTTGGGATCAGGAGGCCATACAGAAGTCATGAAATTCTCTCCTCTTTCTACTGGACTAGGGCAAGTATAAGACCTCATTTAAAATAGATCCGTGCTAAAGGCAGGCCAAGTGGTTCAAAGCTATAAATCAAGCATTTTGGGAAAGCGAGGAACAAGGACCAGGAAGTGTCAGTTATGCAGGGAACGATAAACCAGGCAATCTGAGTACAAGAGAGCCTAGCTGGTCACTTCTGTACCTCTCACTCTGGTATCCCAAGAATGAATGCTAGGAATTGGTCTGTAGGATAGCTGTGGCCAAGGAGGATAATCTTTGAACTACAACTCATCTTCATACTCTGTGGGGGAAATGACTCGACTCTGCTATAAACGGGGTGAGACTCACTTGTGTTACCAAACTGGCACAAGTAATGAAAAGTGCTCAAGAATTTCAGAGACTGTGGCATATGAGAGGAAAGCAAGTGGAGGCTGTGTCCTCTACTTAGGGACAGAAACTCAAGCATATCACACTTGGATTGTGTAGCAAAGTTCAACTTTGATGAACAGATATACATCTAAAAATCCAGAAACAAAAGCAAGGTGAGACTCACTACCCAGCCTTTTGTGAGCCTTTTATTTAATATTCAGTTTTAGCTTGTGGCTTTTGTCTTACCCTATTTTGTTTCCATTTTGTGTCTTGTTTTGGGGAGGTGGGAGGGAAAGAGAATCTCCTAAAGAACTCAGAACGCAGGTTGATCTGGCAGCTGGAATTCTCACTGTCTAAGGCTCTCAGGTTTTCAATTTTAATGTACTTAAAATAAAAAAGTGGTTATCAAAATTAGCATCAAAGTAGTGGAATTAGTTATTGTATTTTACAATTTGTTTTGTTGATGCACATTCCTGATGCTGCTCTTGATTCTCCTCTTGATTTTATTTAGCCAGAAAGAAGATTGAAACTATAACATTTACTGGAAAATGGATTGAACTAGAGGTCGCTCTCATCTCTATACCTTACTTTTGCTTCTGGACTTTGAGGTAGACATCCTCTTATCACGGCAGAACATTAGGGTGATATCACTCTCTGAAGTGCAGTTTAAGTGAAATAACGTATATCAGAAAGTCAAATGTCATATAATTCTCAGCTGGTGGATAGTTGATTTTATTGATAAAATAATTTAGGACATGGAAATAGATGTGAGACTCTGTGGGGAGGCACAAGACTGGTGATTAGAAAGGAAGGAATGGGAGGGGATGGGGGTGCATTTGACCAAAGTGTATAATAGACTTGAAAGAAAATATTTTTTAAGCCCATTACCTTGTACAATGAATATACACCAATTCAAATTTACTAAATGTATCCTTATCCTTACAGAGATGGTGATTTTGATAGGAATACATATAACTGTGAAATGCCTCACACTAAACCCTTCTTAAGTATATGTTCATTTTGATAAAAAAAAAAAATACTGGGGAAAATCTATAGATGAACCATTAATAATAATATAATGCCTTGAAACTATCACTGACTAAAAATTAATACCTAAAACAATTTCCATTGAATATTAGTGAGTATACAAATAATTTAAAGTAACATTATAATTTATAGTCCCAATCATTTAATGAGAAAATCAGGTAAAATCTGATACCTCTGGAATGAACAGCCTACATATCAGTAAGAGCTATAGACTGCCAATTACCAAAATTAAATCAACTTTATTTGACATAAACATGCATGCTGTTCACTGAAGCAGATTTTCTCTGAACTGTTACATGGACTCAGAGAAATTCTAAAATCAAATCAAGAAGGTTTTTGTAAAATTTGGTGTGCAGAATTGATTTTCTAGTATTGGCCATTACATTATTTCTAATTCCACATTACAGTCAGAACTTTCTACTTCCTTATCAGGTTGCAATGTTTACCTCTTCCATTATTATCTGGTTAAAACTGTGTCTGCCTAGTAATTTAGCAGAGCCCACTTATGTAACTCTATGGAACTAGAAGTTCACAACTTCTGAAATTGATTAAGCCAAACAGCGTCTGCCCTGACTTCTCTTTCTCCATTTCTCTCTTCCTTTTTAACCTGCCCTTTCTTAGAACTGTTCCTGGAGTAAAACTAAAATTAAACAAAGTAGTTACAAGTATAGCTCATGATTTTTATTCATAACCTGTATCATGTATCATGGTCACACATTATAATGCAAATCTGTTTTTCCTTTTTGTTTTATACAGTTTGTTTTGATATATATGGAAATTATATATACTACTTCTTCAGAAATAATAAGACAATGATTTTTTGATTTTTGTCAGCCCCATGGTGACTTGGATGAACTGATCTCTTTAGATTCTTCTTTCTTTTCTTCTATAAAAACTGTAATACTAAACCATATGGTGTATTTTTCTTCACATTTTTCCAAACTCATCTACTTTAGTAATTATATATATTTCTATAGTAGTATCATCAATTCATTGGTCAATTTATATGAGAATATATGGTATATTGTACTCAGGGCTTAACTCAAGATTAAAGTGCTAAGAATGTTATTATCTAACATAAATAAGAAATTAAATGTTCTTAGCATGATATGGCTAGATAAAATGCCACAACAAAACAACATTTGTTAGTTGAAACTGATGTATGACAAACAATCATGTGAAAGTAAGGCCGGGCCTATAGTCAGTAAATGATAATCTCAACTTAAGTAGCAAGTAAATGTTAATAAATGAATAATAATTACTAAAACTTAATGCATTCTTTTCTGTTGGTGACAAGCAACTCATTTAATATCCGTAGTAGTAACAAAATTTCTATTTATGAATAGACTGTTATCCAATTGTTGAATCTAGAAATCATACATTATGTGTCTTATAGTATATTTTCTAAAATGTCTATATCTCATCCTGAGAGCTGTGTCTTTCTTTGTCTCTAATCACAGCTTTAAGGACAGTAGCTACTTTTTGTAATGTACACTTCTATATTTATGAGCATGCTATTTATTTCTTAGTAGCTGATCCTTTGCTAGCCTAATTCCTATCCAGAGTTAATTATTCTCAATGTTGAACTTTACAAATGCGATAAGTTCACATATGCCTATAGTTATGATGACATCATTCCACGTGTATTAATATATTAAATTTTACAACAGTTCTGTAGGAAGATGTTGTTAATATGATGATCCTTTCTTCAGATGTGTTGATCCCCATGGTGGAGTCTCTTCAGTGGAAACTTCTAATGCCCTTTCACCATTTGCCAGAATTCACTCCATTTAAAAATCTCTTGAGCTGAAAATATTTGTTCCCCATCATAAAACCCTATTTGCAATGTACAGAAATGGTTGACATTTGCATTCTATGAATCATAAGAACAAACATAAATTAGAATGCACTGTGAAATAAATAATAATTCAAATTTCACAGCTCATGAACAAAACAACATATAAGTAGATAAGGAAAGACATGACATGGGGCTTAGCCACATAGCTTATATGTTTTGTTTTAGCAGAGGAGAAAAAGAGAGGACTTGCTTCCTATTGCACCATAACTTTCATCAGTTATTTTATACATATGGGAATCAGGTTACCACTCAAAAGCATCATGAAATAAAAGAGATAAAAGCTAGATTATATTGAAAAAATAAAGTTATAAATAAAAGTTAACTGGAACCCCTCCACACAGAGAACTCTAGATCTAATTCTTTAGAAGAAAAATGTAAAATGTTTTTGCTATTTTTCTTACATTATGTGTTCAATACCCTTTGAGAAGATGAACACCTTTTATGTGGATACTTAATTAAATAGATGATTAGAGAGAAGTCATAATATATATATAATGTGTGTATGTGTATATATGCTTATATATATATAGATACATATATAGATACATATGTACATGTGTATATATCAATTAGAAAATTACAAGTAGTAAAACAGGGAAGAACAATATTTATAACACACAGATTTACACAAAATTTCTGAAAATTGTCAATAATCTGGTATACTGTACTGTTACCTATTTGTCAACTCCTATTTGTTAACCTATTAAATCAGTTTGATCAGTTTGCCACAACTAACTAACCAATATCAATATGATATTATTAACTGAAGACAGTACCTTATTCATACTCACTTGTGTTTTCTTAATGTCTTTTCTTTTCTATTCCAGGATCCCAGGAATTATGTTTCTTTATGTTTGTCATCATTCTTTAGCAGACTGTGACAGCATCCCAGACTATAGATGATTTTGGTGACCTAGAAGTTTGATGAGTTTGGTTGAATAGTTTTTATGACTAGCTATTACTGCGAGTTTCTGTGACACTTATCTCCACAGGGTTAATAGATTTTTAGCAAAACATCACACATGGAAAGTTCTCATATAATACTAAGACCATGGCGTCAAATTATCTCTACCATTAATGTTTATTCTGATATTCTGCTTGCAGTAGGAGGCTTTAGGTCCCTTCCACTATAAAGTTGTATTCTTGCTCTTTTTATACCATACTATTTGAAATGAATTAATTTTTGAAGACTATATATAAACTTGCCTAATTTTTTTCCATTTTAGGGAGTGTGTGTAAATTATTTGGAATTCTTTTGCATGTAATATTTTTTATTATTCATTTATGTAGGTATTTTCATGAATTTACAGTCATTGGTAATATTATCATGCCATGACTATCTTGATTTGAGTGAACCAGGACAACTGTTGGTAGGTATTATCCTTCATTTATTGTCAGGATTAGCTTTTGCATCTAATCCCTGTAATCCCCTACTTCTTTCCAGGATCAGATGGTCGATGTGCTATCAGGTTTAGTATAATATTGAATTCAGGTAAGAATGGTGATTTTGGGGCCATGGGAATTAATCTTTATATCTTGAAGCACACCTGTCAATGTATCTGGAAAATGATGACCAGGGTTGAATAGGACATTAGCATTTTGATTTGGTAAATGGTTTAACTCCAGTTTTGAATAATTTTTTAAGAAGTGGTAAAATGTTACATAGGGCCTAGTTTAAAGAAGTAAATGACACAGGGAAGGTCTTTGGAACAATACCATGCCCTGGCTTTATACTATTTGTACTCTGCTCTTATGATTCTCTGGTTTGATGTGGAATATACTGCTATGCAATCCCTACTCGGAAATCATTTTTATTTAATTATCTCTGCCAGGTCACAATTTGATCACAATAGTGTTAACAGAGACTGAGACCTCATTATCTCTTCCCAGGCCAATTAAGTGGCTCCCATACCATTCCTCTTAGCTGGAAAAAGGCCCTAACCATGAGCATTTACAGGGAACCCAGGCAATTTAAACAATATGCAATTTGTTTTCCTCTTCATGAATGCCAAGACAGGTCCAGCAGTCTGTAAATCTATTTTTGTAATTGAGAAATTAAATATCTAGAGTAAGACTTGGTACAATTTCAACACAGCTCAAGAAAGGAGATGGGTAGGGGCTAGGGTAATGGCCCTATGAATCTAGCATACCAAAATCAAATTTTTGGTACCCTGTATACTGAGCATGGGCGTATGCATTCCATCCCAGTACTTAGGAACTGAAAGAAGAAAGATACCAGATTTATGATTATATTCAGCTACATACCACATTCAAAGTTAACCTGGGACACAAGCAAAACAAACAAATGTAAATATGTTAAAAAACAAAACAATCAAACAAAACTATAACAACAACAACAGAAGAATTTAAAAGAATTCTTTAAAAGAATCTAAAAGAAGCACATTGAATTCTGCCCATTGAGCAGAGCAGTTTGTCTTCAGCCAGACATAATGGTTCCAATGCTGAAGACAGCAGTGTCTACCTTACTTGAAACATCAATGAGCTGTGCTTTTCCTTCAGATAATAATTGAAAATAATCTTTCCTCACAGTGACATTGCAATCGGTTTGGACAGGGATACCTACAGCAAGCTAAAGATGCTTTTCAATAAGGTGTCATTGGAGACTGTGTCTGAAAGGTAATCCCTTTAACCATCTCTTCATTGGAAATAATCACCTAATGAAAACCTAACTCTCCCTATGACAGGACTCTCAGTATAACATAAAACATCTGCTATAGACAGAATTTGGACATCTCCATTGAGCCTCGAAGATAAATAGTATATTCTTCTGACTCACAATATACCTTTTATTTTATCTATAAGAATCAACTAAATACTCTTAATTTTTCAGTATATCCACAATGCATAAAGAAAATTGAGAAAGCATTATTATTATTTTAATTTAAAAAATTTTCTTACAGGTAAAATTTGGGACAAAATCAAGTAAACAATTTTCAGTTACAAATCTAAGGAAATTAAGAACAAATTTGATAACCTTTTTTTCTACAAGCTTGAAGCCATGTAAATTTAAACACTGTATAGGATTTGAGTCTTCTATTACAAATAATATACTTCAGTTCATCTTAAGTTTTGAGGGATGAAGGAGGGAGAGATTCAAAAGTACTCCATTTAACTTGCAATGAATTGTACCCCTGACTTTTTACTTTGACATTGGGCTGAAGACATAGTCTCAAACGTTTAAACTTTCTCTTCCTGGAATACAATCTCTGCTTCATGAGCAAGATAAAATAATGTTAACTCCAGAGTGATTATTCTTGGTTTCCAAGTTCTGCTTTACAAGTAGGCCTCAGTGGATTTTTCCAAACACTAATTATTTGTTTTTACCTGGAATTTACCTTTTTCTACATGCAATATGAATGATGAAAAATGCTAGATGCTGGGCCTGCACAGACATCATGGTTCTGGACTAGAAGCTGAGCCAAGCTTCTTTCTTGTCTATACTCATCATGAGTCATTTCTGCCTTGTTTTGCTGAGCGGAGAGGAGTGAGGGACAAGGAGTCCTTTGCTGAAAAGCCAGATTCTCTCTCTGTTCTTACTTACATTCCCTAGGTTTCCTTGAACCAGGAAATCTTCTCATTTCTTTATTAACTGTGTTAGTCCTTAGGAAACTTTCAGAGAGAGAGAGAGAGAGAGAGAGAGAGAGAGAGAGAGAGAGAGAGAGGAGAGGAGACTGGGGAAGGAGGGAGGGAAAGGGGGAAAGAAAAGGGGAGTCTTTTGTTTTTTCTCTTTAAACAAATAAGTTTATTTCATTCATTCATCTAGTGTGTGTGTGTGTGTGTGTGTGTGTGTGTGAATGTACATATATATTCACATGTACCATGGTATACTTGTGGAGGTCAGAGGACAAATTGCTATGCTCTGTCTCCTTCTACTTTACTGGTTCCAGAGACCAATCTCAGACTGTCAGTGTTGTCAGCAAGCACCTCTACTCTCTGAACAATTCTAAGGTGTGTACCACTATGCCTGATTCATAGCAGGATTTTTTGTTTCTTTGTTTTGTTTATGATTATAGATGTCTACTTTAACGATTATATCTACATTGTATTTATCCTGTAAGACATGTATTTACATGTATTTCATATATAAGATATGATTTTGTTTTCTTCCCTCCTAAAGTTGGTGATATTGTGCAAAGAGCTTCAATCACTTGGGGGATAGGCCTCTTTGAGAAGGGAAAGTCATGCCCTTGGGTAAAGTCCCTTCAGTTTAGAATGAAAAGCTTGGAGAAAGTTCAAATGGATGGCTTTTCCTATCAATGGCCTGGCTTGCTCAGAAGTACAATATCTCAGAACACAGTACAAGAAGGAAAGGGTCAAGGACCTGGCTAGACTGAAGGATGGAATACCTAGCCAAGAGTGAAGGTCCTAATGAAAATGAATGTTCACGGAGCCCGGGGATTTTGACCTTCCTGGAGATGAGCAGGGATACCAGCATTTATCTTGATTAGTTAGGCAGATGAGGGTATTGGCCATTCATGTCACATTTTTAATATAGTTTCAGGGTTTGTTTTGATTGGCTATCAGAAAGAGACAGCCCTCTCCTTTTGTCAAAGGTCTCCACAGTGTGAGAGTCAAGGTCACATTTTAGAAACAGAAATTAAAGAGCACTATCCCTGCATTCTTCAAGAATTTATGCAGCTGAAGGTGACAGACATCTTTGCTTGTTTTCTTCTTCTTTTTAAATTGTTTCTTTATTTTTAAGAATATCATTCATGCATACAGTATCATTTCCCCCTCATTTTCTCCCTCCTTCACTATCTCCTTTCATCCAACATATCTCCTAATTTCACACTCTTTACCTTATAAATCACTAGTTCCAGTTAGCAGTAGTCATATATGCCTGAGAGTGGGGCCATCCACTAAAGTATGGGAAACTTACCAGTAGCCACAACTTCAAGAAAAACTAATTCCTCATTCCCAAGTAACTACCCACTTCTGACAGCTCCTAAGTATAACAAGTGGCTTGGAGACCATCCATTTCATCTATGCTAGGATTTTGCCTGCCTTGACCTTCTGTACATCTTGGACATGTAGCCACAGGTGTTATGAGATAGTAATTGTGATAATTATGCCATACACAGAAGACAGCATTTCACAGCACTTTTTCCAATTCCCTGCTTCTTACATTCTGTCATTCTTCTCTTCCATGGTAATGTTTGAGCTTTGATGTTAGCAGGGCTAAGGTAAATGTCCAGTTTAGACTGTAGTCTCTTGTTCCCAGCACTTTGATCAAGTATACATCTCTCTGTTGACTTATGCCCATTGCAAAAAGTAGTTTCTCTGTTCAAAACTAAAAGCAAATTAAGTCTATGAGTATAAACATTCATATTTAGAAGGTAGTTACATAGCATGGCTATTAGCACCATACCACTAGCAGGACCTAATGTTCTGTTTATGATTTGCTAGTAGTCATGGACTTTTGACTAGGATTATAGTATTAGATATTACATTCTGTTGTGGAGCAGGCCTGACATACAATCAAAACATAGTTAGATATCCCAACATCTTGACTGTTAGGTTGGAATTGAAATAGACTAGTTTCCCACTATGTTTGAGATTACAATTTGTTTCTCTGTCTTTGTCTTGGTTTTGTTTTTATTTTTATTTTTCAACTTGATACAAACTAGAGTTATCTAGGGAAATGGTTTCTTAATTGAGAGAACAAGTTCATCCCAATAGCATGTAGGCAGGTCTGCAGGACATTTCCTTGATTAATGAATGATGTGGTGGGCCTAGCCCATGGAGAGCAGTGTCATCTCTTGGAAGGTTGTATTTACTTTTATTAAAGAATGAAAGAACAAAAGAAAGAAAGAAAGAAAGAAAGAAAGAAAGAAAGAGAAAGAAAGAAAGAAGGAAGGAAGGATGAAAGAAAGAAAGGGAAGAAGAAAGGAAGGAAGAAGGAAAGAAAGAAAATAAGAACAACAGCAGCAGCAACAACAGCAAATCAGATAAAACAAGCCATAGCTATCAATTCAAAGAGCAGCACTCTTCCATGATCTCTGATGCAGTTTCTGACTCCAGGTTTCTGTCCTGTTTCAGTTCCTATCTTTATTTCCCTCAACGATAGAACAATACCTGGAAGTATAAGGTTAAATAAACAGTTCCCTCTACAAGTTCCTTTAGATCATGGTTTTATCTTAGCAACCGAAATATTAACTAAGACAGAAAATGGTACAAGGAATAGGGGATTGCTATGACAAGCATGTCAATGATTTTGAAAAGATTGTGGAAGAATTTTGGAACTTTGGGTTGGAAAAGACAGTCAATGCACTGAGCTCTGTACAAAAAATGGAAGTCTCACTGGAAGATTTAGAGAGAAGTTTTGGGAGTTCTTTAAAGAGTCTATTGAAACCGTTCAGTATTTTGAATAGATAATCTGGATGTATTTTAGAAGAGACCAGAATATTATGTTAAAAATCTTCTGAAAAGTGTTTTTGTTTGGTTTTGGTTTTTGTCTCAGCACATTGAATCAGTGGTCCAGTGACAGCTGAGATTGTATCTTGTATTCTCAGATAAACTTCAAAATCTATAAAAAGGAAAGAGTTTCCAGATGTTACTGGATTTGAACTTATGAAGAGACAATGAGGGTCAATTGAGACTTTGCATGTGACAAGCCAAGAAAGGGCTTTGATGAATGTGTAGCATCAGTTGCAGGAAAAGTCCTGGGATTGAAGGGATCATGGAGATAAGTTGAAAGCTGACATCATTGTGACAGAGTCAGAATCTCTACAGCCATCCACAGAGACACTGCTGGTTAAGGTACAGGCAAATTGTGGTGGAGACTCCAATATTTTTGAGATACTAATATCATGGGATAGCCACCAAAGACAGTGACAGTTGTGGAATGGAGCTGTCCTGAGATTTCAAGATAAATGTCATGTTCTTTGGATGGCAGACAGAAGAAATGGAACAGCCAAGGGCTTTTGGAGCCCAGATAATTGTGAATGAGACTGAGACCCAGACATCCAGCACTGAAGCTTACTACTACTACTACTACTACTACTACTACTACTACTACTACTACTATTATTATTATTATTATTATTATTATTATTATTGGATATTTTATTTACATTTCAATGTTATCCCCTTTCCTGGTTTGCTCTCTGGAAACCCCCTATCCCATCCCCTATCCTCCTGTTTCTATGAGAGTGCTCCACTACCTACCCACTCCCACCTCACTACTCGACATTCCCCTACACTGGGACATCAAGCCATCACTGGACCAAGGCCCTCTCCTCCCATTGATGCCAAATAAAGCCATCCTCTGTTACATATGCAGCCAGAGCTATGCATCCTTCCATGTGTACTCTTTGGATGGTGGTTTAGTGCCTGGGAACTCAGGGGTGGTGTGGTTGGTTGATTTTGTTGTTCTTCCTATGGGATGCAAACTCCTTCAGCTCCTTCAGTCCTTCATCTAAGTTCTCCATTAGGGTACATGTGCTCAGTCCAAAGGTTGGCTGCAAGCATCCTCATCTGTATTTGTCAGGCTCTGACAGCCTCTCAGGAGATAGCTATACCAGGCTCCTGTCAGCAAGCACTTCTTGGCATCAGCAATAGTGTCTGGGTTTGGTGTCTGTATATGGGATGGATCCCCAGGTAGTGCAGTCACTGGATTGTCTCTCCTTCAGTCTCTGCTCTACATTTTGTCTCTGTATTTCCTTTAGAATAAATTCTGTGACCTTGTCTAAACTCTGGATATGGTCTCTACAGGTTCTTCCTCCCCTTTGCTGAGTATTTCAGCTAATCTCATCCCTGTTGTGTCCTGAGAGTCTCTTGATTTCCTGGCATCTGGTATTTTCTGGTGGCTATCCCAATTCCCCATCGCCCATTGCTGCATACCTCTGTTCAATTTCCTGACCCTCTGTATATCAGTGCATCTCCTCCCATACCTGGTTTTATTTTTTTTTTTTTAATATGTTGCTGGACGTAGGTTTCTCTTTAATTTAATTTTGATCATGTGATGGGTCTTTCTTCTTGAAGCAAGAAAATGTTTATTTTGTGTTGTTTGTTTCCTTTCTTTTTATTTTACAGAAACACATAGTTGAGAGATTTTGAATATTTTATAAGCACACAATTTTGGGGAGGGGAGAGTTAAACTTTGGAAGAAACTTTGGAAGTATTGAAGGAACTGAACATTTAAAATGTTTGAACTTTTAGATTATGAAACTTTTAAAACTTGGAATGTTTATATTGCCATGCTAATATTAACATCACATTATGGAAACAAGAAAGAAAATGTCATGATTTAGTATTGATGCCTTTGTGTATCATCAAGTTGATAAAATTGACAAAGAATTTGTTTTCATTTTCTTTCTTTCTTTCTTCTTTCTTTCTGTTCCCTTTTTGTATGTCAACTTAACGTAAGCAAGAGTTATTTGATTATTTAGTAAAAGGAACATCTACTGAGAAAATGCCTATATCTAGTTGCTATGCAGGCAAGTCTATAGGACATTTTCTTGATTAATGGTTGGTATGGGCATGCCCAGCCCCTGAGGAGTGGTACAACCTCTAAGCCAGTGGTCCTGGGTTCTGTTTAAAAAAACAAAAACAAAACAAAACAGACTGAGCAATCCATGGAGATCAAGCCAGTAAGCAGCACCCCTCCATGGCCTCTACTCTCTACTTTAGTTCCTCCTCTGCTTGAGTTTCTGATCTGATTTTTCTCAGTGGTGAGCGGTTTCTAGTAAGTATAAAGTGAAGCGACTCTTCTGCTTTATGTTGCTTTTGTTATAGTATTTTATCTCAACAAACAATAAAAACCTTAACTAAGACAGTTTTACAGCAAGTGTAGTATCTTCCTCAATTGACACTTACCATATACATATGTGCTTAGCCAAGGCTAATGACAATAGCTTATGATTCTTTGGAGATCACTCAGATCTCCCTAATCAGTTACTCATAGGGTGTATCCCATGGCTTTTCAATTTATCCTATTAATGTATTAACTCTTTTCTTCTTGGAGAAATATTGTCTACTCTGAAGAATAATTCCACTTGAATTCTTTGTTTAAAAGTTGAACACCTAAATAACTACTTGTTGTTCCATTTACAATAGCTAAAAATTGAAATTATTTTAAAAATCACCAGTAGCTGAATGATAAAAAAACCTAAAATGTGGAATATTACTCAGCCATAGAACAAGGAATGACTCAAAATATGTAAGCAATTGGCTGGATCTAGAAAAAAAAAAAAATACTGATTTAGGTAATTCAGGCCCAGAAAGAATACTGTATGTTCGCTTTCATATGTTAGTCCTAGATTCAAATATTTTGTTTTGTGCATTTAACTTGGAGCAAAAATAGAAAGTAGAAAACTAGAAGGGCCCTGTCTTACTTGGGTTACTATTACAGTCATAAAATACAATCACTACAAAAAGAAACTTGGGGAAGGATGAGTGTCACTGTTTATAGATGAAAAAAGTCTGGATTGGAAATCAAACAGGGCAGGAACCTGGAAGTAGGACATGATACAGAGCCCACGAGAAGTGCTGCTTACTGGCTTGCTCCTCATGGCTTGCTCAGTCAACCATCAATGGGGAATCAAGGACCATCAGCCCAGAGATAGCACTACTTATAATGGACTGGTCCCTCTTCCAACAATAAGTAATCAAGAAAATGTTCTACAACTGGATCTTATACAGGTGTTTTTGACATTGTGGTTCTTTCTTTATAGAAAACTGTAGCTTGGAAAAAAGACACAAACATGAGGCCTTTTTCAGAAGATTAAGGGAAGTGGGGATATCGTGTTATACGTAAAATAAAAGTGGTGGTAGACATCTGTGGCCCATAAGGCCTAAGCAGGGAGAGACGCAGAAGGATGGATCAAATTAAGATGAGAAGGGAAGAAATCAAAAATGAAAGTATCTTGCAATTCCAAGAAAAAAAGTAGAGAGAAAGTTGCAAACACATGAAGCAAAAGAGGGTAAAGCTCTGAGGGTTAAAGGATTAAACAGGAGTTTGGTGAGGTTATAGGGGTGGGAATTCACGGTGGGGAGGTTAAACAAAACAATTATATGTTAAAAATCTTTGTAGTGTCCCAGTAGTTAATATGTAAGCTATATTCTTTGATTTACAAATATATTTCAGAGTAGGCCTCACAATGTTTCTTCCTGGATTCTGATATATGATCTGGAAGGAATTGAGAGCAAATAAAACTTTAAATATATGAAGCTGAAGTAAACTAATATATATATATATATATATATCTATCTTTTGGCGTGGTTAAATTTTTTTTTGATACTTTATTTTCATTTCAAATGTTTCTGCCTTTCCAGATCTCCCCTAACCTCCATATTCCTTCCCCCTACCCCTACCCCTATGGGGGTATTCCCCTACCCACCCACCCACCCACTCTCTGCTTCCCTCCTTGGCATTCTCCTGTATTGGGTCATCTAAATTTCAAAACAGACATTTTAGTGAAACAAAGATGAGTAAGGGAGACTCATTTAGCAGATTCTTCTGATGCTGCCTTTTGCCACTGTGTCTCAGCAGTATTGGTGTCCAGGATAAGTACTTTTTCACTTGCTCTCAGCCCCATTCCTTTGAGACTGCTCCAGACAAGGAGGGAGATTTTAAAAAGTGGAGGGGGCTTGTATCGACATTTCCCTTTTTGGCTACTCTCTGCTATTCTGAAGCTGGTACTTGGCCTTCTCAAAGATATAGTTTGTTTACCCACAATCCACCATTTACCATGATGTCATTTCTCCAGTAGGAAACACAATGTGGGTTCCTTATCATTTTCTCTCTTTCCACTCTGTATCTACCTAATGCAGTTGATATTTTCACAGTATCCTCACCTTATCCTAAATTTGTAAAATGTGAAGGACATTTTTCATAGTTGTTGAGTTGATGACAAAGCTTTGCACATTACCCTCTTTTGGGCTATTTCTGTTATAATAATTGGTTAGTTGCAAATTAGTATGAAGACTAAAAATAGACTCATTAGACATGCAGTACTGGTGGTAAAGAATACTGTCAGTTTGACAGGATATTGAATCACATGGGAGATGGGCCTTTGGGCATGCTTATGGGGGATTATCTTGATTGTTTTAATTAATAGGGGAAATTTCACTTTTGGGCCTTTGGGCATGCTTATGGGGGATTATCTTGATTGTCTTAATTAATAGGGGAAATTTCACTTTAATTGACTGAGTCTGGTTGTGAACAGAGATCCTGGATGACATAAAAAGGAGAGAGTGAGGCTTGCACTCATTACTCTTCTTTCAACTGCAGGTATAATGTGATGAACTTACTTCTTTTGTCCATGATTTTAATGTTATAGTAGATAGACAATAGGTGAGGTAAAATAACACTTGCTTTCTTAAGGAGTTTCCTTTGGGAGTTTCTTTATGTTAACAGAAAAGACATTAAATCAGTGCTGTGATTTTAAGAGTAAAGAGATAATGCTGGATGTTGGCTAAGAAGAAGATTCTGGAAAACAGACTACCTATGTTTGGGTGACAACTGTAGCTCCAGAATTTGTGTAACTTCAAGAACCAATCTATAAAAACTTTATGTGCCTCTGTTCCTTTTTCCTGCACAAGAGCATTAAAAAGGACATCTAAATTAAAGTAGTGTGTCTTGCATTTAAATTAGCACCTGAATAGAAGTAATGTGTGATTTTTAAATATTCCATTACTGTTTTTATATTTACTATCTATTATTTTTAAATGTTTATTATATATATAATTTATTATATATAATACATATTATATATATATATAATTTTGTGTATGTGTGAATGTGTACGTGTGCATATGTGTCTGTGCAATGGCATGAATGTGGAGGCAGACAACAACTCTAAGAGTTAATTCTCTCCTATCATGTGGGTGTCTGTGATTAAATTCAAGTGTCTATATGAGTTGAGCCATCTTGCTGAACCTAATTGTATTTTGAATTGAAACATATAGTGGTGACTACTGTCTTAAATTATCATCTTGAGTCTTACTGCTGAATAAGCACACACATTCTAGGTCTTTCTAAACTCTAGCTGTCTGCTTCAACTCTGTTGTTCTGGCTCAAACTCCTCTCCAAGCCTACTGATTTAATCTGGCTTCTCTCAGCTTCTCACTGAATTTCTCTGCTTGGCCTCATACTAACTCTGGCAATTTGTTCTACTCTTCTAGTTCCTTCTTATTCTCTGATTTCAAATGCCTCTGATGACCTGCAATGAACTGCAAGAAGTCACAAGCCAAGGAGCTCAACTCCACTGCATTTCATACACTGCACTGAATGCCAACTGAATGATTCTTCCTAGTTTGAAATAGCTTCTCTTTCCTGTGCAGTCTCATGAGAGTTCAGTATACTCTATCTTTGACTCATTCTGTCAAATCTTTCTCTGATTTGCCAGTTTTTCTGCCACTCAATTAGATGTCACTTTCAAACATGGCTCCTTGCTTCTAAAAACTAGTATTACCTTAAAGGTGTGTACTAAGGGTGTGTCTGTATTATAGCCAGATAGATTAAAGGTGTGTGACATGTTTGTATTCCAGATGAATTACACAAAGCTAGGTCTTGGATATAATCCCTTGCCAGAGAAGTCATATTACTGGACTAAAATTACTCTACACTGTAACAATTTAATAGAAAATATCATTATTCATATTCTAAATGATTCTTAATATGCACACGTCTTATTAGTTTGCTCCCACAGTATTTTGAAATGCTGGAAGAAACATACAACTTCCATATAATTGAAGTCAGTGTACTATTGTTTTAACTTCAACATTGACTGTGTGGAAAATATTTATCACAGGAGTAAACTTAAAAATCTACCTACAATTACTGTTGTTTTTTTTAAATGAAATTAGAGGGATTGTTCTATAATAGTGGTGAAAAAAAGAGAGGTATTTGTAAGTTGAGAAATTCTCATATAATGTAAAAATAATTAGTTATATAATTTTTATCTTATGAGATATAATTTTAGTTAGTTTTATATTACTTCTCTTTTGGTCCTAAAAAAAGTAATAGTTACAGTTTATATATTCAATTAGTCCCCAATAAAAGCATATTTTAAAGTCAACTCTTTCTCTTATTGAAGAAGACATAGTATTTGAAATCTTTGCTATATAAGATTGATATCTTCTGGCCAAGGGAAAATCTCTTGCCTCCAATGGAGTACACATCAACTAAACTTCCAGACTGAGAGTGATTGAATAAAACAAAACAGACTCCATTTTTTTCAGGTGTTTTGCTTTGTTTAGTGTGTGTGTGTATGTGTGTGTGTGTGTGTGTGTGTGTGTGTGTGTGTGTGTGTATGTGTGTGTGTTTGTGTGTGCTCTTATGACTTGGTAATTTTTGCCAATTCATTTTCTTTAGTTTCAGTGTTGAGACAAATTGAGTGAGGAAAGGGTGGAAGGATTTGAGGGAGGGAAAAGGATATCATCAAAATGTATATTATAAAAATATTTTAAAATAATATAAATGATATGGAAGTAGCTATGATATCATTTTTTTGTATGATGTAAATACTGAAACTACTAAAAGAAACTGGTGACCTTAGAATAATAAAGTAGTTTTTGAAAAGATCTGTGAGCACTGGAAACAAGCGTGGATTAAGGAATGGGATTGATTCAAATTGGAGACCTTTAATTCAGCTAAATAAACAAACTGCAGTCTACATAAGTGCACACTATAATAACAAACTGCACATCTGACAGTGTGCTATATCCATAATGTATACGTAGCTCTTGACTTATAGTAGCAAAATTTCCCCTTCCCCCCACCAATTGTCTTTCTTTGTTTCTTTTTTTCTTTCCTTCTTTCTTTCCTTCTTTCTTTTCTTAATGGAAAAGACATGCATTTGAAGTCTAAGCTATTTGCAATTAATACATGATGGAATATGGAACATAAGTTTTAGTTAAAGATGAATAGTAGAGTTACATAGACATTTTGTGATGTAAGACACACCTGTTGAATACTACTCACCATCATAAACCTATTGAAAACACTAAACAAATCCATAATGACTTCAATCACCTCACCCAAGTAAGAGTGATTATAACAAAAAAATAGAAGAAGACAAGACTGGAAAAATCTTTAGGTGGGTTACGTGCTTAATGTTCAAGCATGACATCAGTTTGGTTCATAGAGTCCTTATAAAACTGGAAGCATTAGCATGCTTTTGTAATCCCATGCTTGTATGGCAAGATGGAAGCAGAAACAGGCAAATCTATGGAAGCTCAAGGGCCAGCTAGCCCAATACATACAACTTGGAACAAAGAGACTCTATCTCAAAATAATATGGAAGGTGAAGACTGATTGACATCCCAGTTGTCCCTAACCTCCAACTATGGAGTATGTTATCTTCAGTCATACACACGAACATGTATGCACACATCACATCATGTCACATCAAATCACATCACATAGAAACACAGACTAAAGACAATAAATATTGGAGTCTATAAGGAAATGACAAACTTTATATACTGTTAGTGAGGATTTAAGTTAGCACAGCCATTATAAAATCAGTTTGGGAATCACCCATAAAACTGAAATAGAACTAGGACTTTGTCCAGCAACCCCAATATCAAGCCTTTATCCAAAGTACATGAAATTAATATGTCAGTGATACATCTGAATTTCTGCATTTATGGCTTAAGTACTCACAGTAGTCAAGAAAGGAGAATAAAATAAGTGTCTGTAAGTAGTGAAAGGATGAAGAAAAATAGTAGGCACACAAAAAGACATACTGTTCAGTTTCAATGAAGAATTAAAGCTTGCCATAAAGGCAACATTCATAGATTAGAAATTGTGTGAAATACATTATCTAGAAAAATGCAGAGACATATTACATGAATCCTATTCATGCCTGGACTGTAGCTTTTAAATTATATATAAAACATCAAAATTAGAAATGCTATTACTACATAGTACTTCAGTAGTATATACTTTATATTATATATAAAACAGAAAAATGCCTATTTTCTTAGAAAAGATCTAGCTATAACACTCTTGAGCATATACCCAAAATATTGGTTATTCGTGTTCATTGCTGTGCTTTTCATTATAGTCATGTATTGGAAACAACTTAGTTGTCCATTGATTGATTAATGCATGATAAAAATGTGATACATTTATACAATGGAATTAAGGTATTAAGAAAAATAAAATTATAAAATTTTCAATAAATTGATAGAGCTATATGCAATCATCCTGACTGAGATGACTCTGACTTTGTAGCACAAATACTGCATGGTTTCTCTTATATATGGGTATTAACTTTTAAGCTTTCAATATGTGTGTTTAAATCTGAATAACCACAGGAGTTAGGGAGCCAGTAAGGCATGAGATAGATGAGAGATTTTTCCAAGGAAAGGGAAAATGTACAGTGTTATAAAGAGATGAAGGAGGAACTAGAATAGGAAGATTGAATAGGGAAAGAATGATAAAGTATGATAAAGATAAAAATATGGGATAGAAAAATTAACAATAAAGTCATTTAAAAAGCCATATGAAGATCTGTTACTAAAGAACCTTTATAAAATACACATATATATGAATTAACTTTAAATTGAGTCATAATACAAGAGGAGAGACAATGCCACCACTAGACATTCATGCAACATTTTATTCCATTCTTATAAGTAAAGTAAAACCTCCATTTCCAGGAATAAACATATCTAATAGAACCTTTGACCACAGGGTCCCATGGAATTACTGCCCAGAATATCATAGGCTATGACCACCAACAGTGTTGGTTTCTCTCCACAACCGAAGAGTAAGGCTCTATTCCTGAAGATAACACACTTCTATCACCAGACAAGCAGAAATTGAGCTGTTACCTAAATAGAAGTTTCAGCCCTTCAGGAATTTTTGCATGTTGCCACAGGAGAAAAGTCATCATCACTATCATGCAGCTATAAACCCTGAAATCTACAATGATAACCTGTTTCCAATGTATGTTGGTATAATTATGGTAAAAATTTATGTGACTAACCAGACACAGTCTGAATGGATATATAGCCCACTCCATGAGAGGAAGTCTATACTTGACTTTGATAATGTGGACAATAATGTGAGACGAGATAAGCCATGCTACTTACGGAAAAACTACTATTTTTCATCAAAGGGAACAAAACAACAAAATGACTTCTAATGAAATATTGTTATACCCCAAGCACTAAACATTACTCTGCCCTCATCAAAAGAGCTTCTTCTTGTATCAGAAGGTAATTAACAAAGAGTCCCATATCTGTACAATGTGCGGAATGTGAGAGAATTTGGAAAAGTCAGCTCTAAATGGAATGTATTTATCAAGGACATTCCTTGGAGACTTAGGAATCTGTGACAATAAAAGAGGTAGAAAGGTAATAAGACCCAGAAGTGGTAGATGACTCCAAGGAAAATGTCTTCCACAGACAATGATGCTGATGTACACGTAGAGATTGGGACAGCATGTACAAGACCTACACAAGTTGCAAACTTCACCATTAATCAAGAAATTGTTGCAATTGATAACCAGAGTGTCATCAGATATATCAAGGCTCCAGTGCAGCCTCTGTTCACAGGAATAACTGGTCAACAGAAAATGAACTTCATGTTTATCTTGTGTTGTTTTAATAAACGAACTAGCAGAAGTAACAAGTGATACCTGAAACATGGTTTTCTAGCAACCTCAGAGTAGTGTTGTTTTTAATAAACGAACTAGCAGAAGTAACAAGTGATACCTGAGACATATGGTTTTCTAGCAACCTCAGAGTAACAAGATCTTTACAAAAGATTGATTTGATGCATCAATGTCCAGAACAGTGAGACAATTATTTTTAACTCATGTTATGCCCCAGTATCTAAAATAAATTGCTTTAACAATCCTAGCTGATGAGTGCACCTGTGATGTGTAACTACATAGTAAACTCAATAATTTTTAACATGCTTTTTATGTAATTCTGTTAACACACTCATCTAAAGTCTTTTAGATGAGTTACTATTAGATGTATCTAATGCTTGAACCAAGTGATTGATTAGCAGCATAAACCCCCTTCCCAATCTGGCTGCATAAAACCATCTTACCTCAATTCTTCCCATGGTGCTTTATAAGTAGAAGTTCCTTCCTAGTCACATCTATGAAAAACATTTGGCCATGGTTTTTGTTCTTCTGAGTACTTATACTACTTTGGTTGGTTGGTGAGGTTAACATGAAATTGTTTCCAAATAGCAGAAGCAAAACATTTCACATAGTACTTTATCCTTAAAAAGTACACAAATTCACTGGGACCATGAGATGACATTGTAACAGAAAGATGTGAGTAACTCTGAATTATTCAACTTATTTTTTCTTATTTATTCTAGAAAATGAACAAATATATTCAACACAGGGGAAAAGGGAAATACAGAAAGGGAACTAGGAGGAGGTATAAAACACTCTAATGATGTTTGTAAAAGACAAAGAAAATCATTATTTTATAGTTACTAAAGACTGCATATGATACATAAAACTCTGTGCATTTGTATGTGGGGGGTGTATGTGTTTGTGTATGTCTGTGTGTGTTAAAGGAAGTTACATAACTTTTCAAGATAATACTCCACTCAAGAGCCATAGACTGACTAACAAAATACCAAGTACTGGCATAAAATTCTCCTTTAAATTTGTTATTCAGGATAGCATAAAAAACCTCACTAAATAATATAGCCAATATTTTATTCCCCTTAGAGTTGACTGTAAATTTGTATTGCTGAAGATACTACACATATTAGACAGAGAACATGCAGGACTTAAGATGGAACTGACTTGCAACCCTCTTCCCTGAAGACTAGCTTTCACAGAAATAGAAGGTCCCATGGAAGCTACTAAGGAAGACAAACAGTCAAAAATCCTAACCAGCTGATAGCCCTGAACTACAACAAAGAGCAACATGACAAGAAAGCATTAACGTTACAATATTGGCACTTAATCCTTGACAATAGCCAACAACTGAATAATAGGAAACCTCGCCATCTACACATGGCAAGTGAGACCATGAATCTTATAAAAGAACCTATAACCACCACCTAATTTCTAATCATCTTCTACTTTTTCTTATATCCATGGATAGGTGTACCTCCCACTCCTTGACAAAGAATCCTCTCTCCACAGCAGAGAGAAAGCATTAGAAAAAAGAACAAACACAATTGTTCAAAATACAGAGAATATCTGATAATGAGATACTCAGATTTTATTCATACACCTATAATATAGTTTCTGCACATAGGCACCAGGATTATCACAGAATATGGGAAGAACAATTATAAGAGCCAGAAGAATAGGAAGCTTACTATAAGATAATGTCTCATATAAATGACAGGGAAGCTAGACACATGATACCTGTACAGTATATGTGACACCAATAGACATGCTAATGTGGATGATGAACATCTTATGAAGCCTCACCCTTTAGGTAAAGAACTACAGACAATTAAAGAGTGTTAAGAGAGGGAAAATTAGTTGTCCTTAGGGATGAGACCCCTAGTTTATTATACAATTCCAAATGTTAGATTGTGCATGGTATACATACATTTTCAACGCTCATGGGTTAGAAAAAATGTATGAAGCAGAGTGAAAAGTATCATTTTTTTTTTACAGTGAAACTGATCATCACTGATATATAGTTCAATGAATTTAGAATATATTCTAAAAGAAAAATAGAAAGGAAGAAAAGTTTGAACTGCTAGTTTATGCTATGTGAGGCTTAATGAAAAAAACTTAATTTTCTTGTGAATAAACTGCTGCATTGCTCTAGAAAAATGAAGAGAGAAACAACAGCATCCATTAATATAGGATGCGTTTTTAACCACTGTATTGTTTCCTTTGACCAAATTCTAGTTCTTTTCTTAAGTTATAGGGATGTCCATCCTACACTGTGAGTAGGTTCTCAGTGAATACTTTACTCACTAATAGCTCTATTAGACACACTCTGTAATATGTTGACAAGTTGTTGAGCCATGTTATAGGAGACAGAGGAGATGACTAAGGGCTTTGAAGTTAGGGAACATAAGTTACCTAAAAACATACAAATGTATGTGTGCATTATACAGTGTTGTATGGGTTGTGAAGCACATCAAGGATTCATTATCAAAATCATAAAAGATAGCAGAATATGGATTGTCTTGCCCTGTTGATAGCTATCTAAACTTATAGATAGTATATTGACCAGATTTTTCACTGCCATGACAACATGCCTGACATAAATGGCATAAGAAAGAAAGGATTTACTAAAGTAAATAGTTTTAGAGGTATTTTTGAAATGTCATCCACCTATCCTGTTTCTGTTATAAGGTACAAAGTAGCTCACTTCATGACAGCTGAAAAATAGAGAATAGAAATACTAATAAAGACTTCCATTATATACTTATTCTCTCCATGCCCATGGGCCAGGAGATAGTATATAATGAGAATAGATTATTCCATTTTCTTTCAACATCTCTGAAAATTTTTTATAAACATACCTAAAATGGAGCCTTAATAATTTTCTAGGTATCTATCAATTAAATTCAATTAGCAGTCAAGCTTTTCAACCATAAGTCCACCTTTCAACTTAACAGTAAAAAACATATCCTACACTATAACTTTCCTGCTTTGTCCCTAAATGGCTAGTATTTACTTCTTAGTGCAAAACCCATGCTCTATACATACTCAATCTTAAGAATTCGACAGTTCAAAACCCAAGTCTGGAATCCCCTTTGAGTCTTAAGACAAGTCATCAGTTTAAGTCCCTATTATAACAAAACTGTGAAAATGCAGTCTTTATCATACAATAGTTTAAACATTAAATTTCTATTCTAAAAGGGAGAAGCTGGGAGATGGAATGAAGGGATGTGAGCAAAGCAAGATCAAACCTAGTGTGGTAAAACTTATAACCTGTAGTTTCACATCTAGTATGTATATCTTGAAAACAAAGTGTGTGAATAATTTGTCAATCGAGTCATATCATCTAGTTATTTGGGTAAACAGGAACAATGGCAACAGCCTGTATTGTTTTAGGTGCTTCTAGGGCCTTCTTGACTAGTAAATCCTAAGGAAGTAATGCATATCTGCAGCTGATATTTTCATTTAATTACATGTGTTCCTGGACACAGTATTGTTTGTTCTGAAGAGACTCTTCTATTCAAACTCCTTCTAAAATATTCTGAACTAAATTCCAAACTAATAGGGCTTCATAATGATTATTTCTACATTTCTAGTTTTAGTTAACTCACAGTCTGCCTTTCTATTTCATTGTTCTCCAGTTTTCTTCCCATCTTCTAGTATCTAGTAAGTGTTCACACTTTTGTTCATATAACATGTTTCACACTATTCCTTTTTATTGTATTTTTAATTTGGATTATAAGATCATAGGTTCCTATATAGCTTCTTCATGAACACTTCCCAGAGCCCCTGTTCTCCCCATTTCATTTGGTCAAATGAATTTAAATGTTTATATGGTTAGCCTGCAGTGGGCAATTTTGGCTAGTTGCTGGAGTATCCAAAAGGCATCTTTTGGCTAGAGAGATATCTCAGGGGTTAAGAGCACTAACTGTTCTTCCAGAGGTCCTGAGTTCAATTCCTAGCAACCACATGGTGGCTTACAACCATCTGCAATCTTACCTAATGCCCTCTTCTGGTGTTTCTGAAGAGAGTGACAGTGTACTCACATACATAAAATAAATAAATAAATCTTAAAAAAGAAGAAGAAGAAGAAGAAGAAGAAGAAGAAGAAGAAGAAGAAGAA